>JACEIK010000791.1:120429-133654 GCA_018107945.1 Datura stramonium
GTTGAGCTAGTTCTATATGCTTTTTCTCTTTTCACCCACTTTTTTCTAGCTAAACATACTTATGACTTATGAGATATTTCATGTGAGATCTTATCGGTTAACCCGGTAACCGAACCGATAACGATTAACCAATAACCGATAAACCGATATCTTAATGGTTCTTTAACGGTTTAGCATGTCTACAAACCGATAACCGATAAGCAAAACCGATAACTTTCAAAATCGAACCGAACCGACCGATACACAGCCCTAAATAGAAGTTTTATATGAGTCTAAAATCTATCCTCCACTAGTAGCTATCACCTATGGATCTTTTTCTTCCATGGTGCCCTATCTTTAACTAAGTCTGTATTGATACATTTTTCTACAATTTATATACAATTTTTTTTCTTGCTTTCTTAAATTATTTTTCTTTTAGTACATTGAAAAATAGGAAATATGTGCAGCTTACACCTCACCTGTACCCTTGCCTTTGAAACTGTTCTTTGAACAAATTAAATCATCAGAATCCGAAGGAATCGAGGACATTCTTCTCTCAATTCTTTTACCTGTTTTTTCCCTTTCTATAAATTACAGAAATTTTCTCCACAGAAGAAAAAACAATAATAAACACTTTAATAGTGAAGTGCCACTTTGCTGACAAGCTATCCCATAAATTGTCTTCATTCGTGATCTGTGATGTTCATGTTGTGGTTGTTTATGGTTCTGAAGCTGTAATCGGAGGCTGGCTTGTTAATTATTAACTTCTTCTTTGGAGTAAATCTCTTTAGAAAAGCGAAATAATACATTCCACCTAAGAAATTAGACATCTGAAAATGGTGTTTTTGGAGTAAACTTCTTTACAGAAGTTCATGGTTCTTTTCTCAAAAAAATCTTTAAGAGGTTTTTTGACATCTCTAACAAATTTCCACTTTTAGACTAAATTTTAGTTTTTTCCTGGTCACCTGGAATAACTCTTTTTCCATAGTTTGCTTACAACTTTTGATGCTTAGTTTCTTCAATTGATATCTGCAGGATCAAGTATTTTCTGATAATGACGCCTTTTTTGCATGGGCATTTGTGAAAAGAAGACCCCTGTGGCAAACACTTCTCTCATTTTTCTGGCCGGTGGTAACACTAGCGATCTGCTTGTTTCCTGTTTATCCCCATTGGGCCAAATTGCTTATACTATACACGTGTGCCGGTCTCCTCCTTCTCATACTTTGTCTGCTATTCAGTAAGTATTTCTTGCTTGTTACCCTTTTCTTCACACACTTCCTTGTTAAATTTTCTTTTTTGTATAGAGTTAAATGATGCATTGTGATGTGGCCACTCTAAAACTTGAAAGCATTACAGCTTATGCCAAAAGTATTGTGACATATGGGGGATTTGTTATTTAGCAAGTTAACAGGTTTCTTCAATCAACAAGTACGCTGTTGTCTTCCCACACTTATCATGATAGCATCATGATTTTGAACACATATTAGCTGTTTTAAATATCACAGAAACACCAAATATTTATTTGGTTGACTACTAAAGCAATGATGTCTTGGCTTGGGTGAGATTAGAGACTTTAGGTACAACATACAACTAAGTTGCTCGGACTCGGGTGCAGGCAATCCGATACGGGTGTAGATCTAGAGGTCGGATCCTTCATGATCTAAACTTTAAGATTCAACGTTATGGATCCTAGTACGGTATACATGTGCGGGGATTTGGTTAAAAATAATTCAAATATCTATAATAGAGTTACATGTCTAAATTATGAGACATTATGTGAAAAACTAACAAGGTATTTCGAGGAGAAATATTGATCAAAGAGGGGAGTCCCTTAAGGAGATGTAAGGAAAATGCCTGACATAAAAGTTTCTATATACAAGTTATTTCATTTTCTTCAATCTCACCTTAGTTTTTGTTTTGATATATAAAAATCATTGTATTTGTCCCAAATTTGTCCATCAATTTCAGTCAAAGTACCCAAGATCTATTGATCAGATCCGATACAGGTCCCATACTCACACCCATGTTGTGTCGACATGGTTGCGGCACCAAAAGTGAAGAGTCCAAGCAACTTAGATGTACAACTCATATATGTTAAGGAAGTGAAGAACGGAAACTGCAAGTTATTCCCCACATGTTTCTCATTTGGAAAACATTCCCATTCGTACGCTCGTTTGTGTTTTTCTTTTAGGCTTAAAGTAATTATATTCAACATAGTTCTATGAAGTTGGGCCACGATGCTAATTAGGGCTGCTTATTGGTGGATTCGGTTTATAAGTTATCGGTTTGTAAACGTACTAAACCAATAAGATATTTGTTATCGGTTAATCAACGGTCTTAATGGTTTAGTTATCGATTTAAAAACCAATAACAAAATGTCTTCTAGGGGCCACAACCAACTTTCTCCTCTATTTTCTTTTTCCTTTCCCTTCTTGTTTCCATTTATAATATGCACTTTATTTAACAACGTTACTCTCTAAACCAAATTAACTGTCTTTAACTTCCACATTAGCATGTGTTGCCACAATAAATAACTAATGTAAAACCACAACCTTTTAACATCAATCTGGACAAAGTTCCTTCCTTGATTTTACTTCCAGTTTAGTTGAGGTTGTATCAAAATGTTTAGTGCTACTAACTAGGTGGTACATAATAGGGTGGATTTCACTTACCTTTTACTGGAGAGATAATACAACAATCATTCATTGGGGGTAGAAAATCTCAGGTAAGTTATGAACTATAAATCTATTTAATTATAACAACCTCCACCTGGAGCCATAGATGGTGTGGGGAGATATTACTGAAAGATGAGTTTCAAACTTTGTTCAGAATTTCTTGTCAAGATAATTGATGGTAAACCAAATTAGAGAGACTCAAGGAGGAGAGAACTTTTGGGACCTGAGATTTAGAAGGGATTTCCAAGATTGGGAGGTCAATGAGTTTCAAAGGTTGGTGACCTTGCTTCATAGGTAAGTCATACCGGTTGATAGCCCTGATGGTTTGTGGTGGAGGGCCGGAAACAATGGAGTTTTCTCTGTAAAATCCTTTTATGAGAAACTTCTGATGAGAGAGGAGATTCAATTCCCGCATAGTGTAGTATGGATTCCACAAGTGCCGAGGAAGGTCTGTTTTTTCTCATGGCTGGCTGCTAGAGGGGCGATTTTAACGGCGGAAAATCTGAGAAAGCGGAAGATTATATGCATCAGTTGGTGTTTCACGTGCAAGGAAGCGGGCGAGGAAGTCAGTCATCTCCTCCTACACTGTAATTTTACAATGAGACTATGATGAGATATGTTTAGGTGGTTTAGAACGGCTTGGGTAATGCCAAAAACTGTGAAAGAATTGATGTTTTGTTGGAGGAGCGGAAGAGGAAGGAGAAGACGTAGAGCCTGGAATTTGATTCCTCTTGCGCTAATGTGGGTTGTTTGGAGAGAGAAATAGGAGAGCTTTTGAGGGGTTAGAGTCGAGTTTTACCAAATTCAGGAGTAGTCTTCGGTCCCTTATTTTCTTTTGGTGTAATCACAAAGTGCCTTGTTGTATAGAAGAATGGGCTGACTTTGTAGAGAATCATATATTTTTGTAGATTATCTACTTTTCGGTGTTACTCTTGTAAATGGTCATAGATTTGATCTTGTTTATGAATGAAATACCTTTACCTGATCAAAGAAAAATTATAGTCAAACTAATGAAACTTAGGAAAATGAAATAGGAAATTAGTAATAGGATTTCTAATTTAAAGCCCACTTTTATAGTTGGGGATAAAAAGGTAAATTTAACATCACATTATGATATCGGTTTAACCTTTAAGTAAACTCTAAGAACCGTTAATCGAACCTATTGACCAATAGGAAAAAAACACAAAACTACTTGGTAACCGTATAACCAATAAATCGGTGCCGATAAAACCATTAACATTTTTTTCGGTTAGGTTTATCGGTTAAACCGAGATTTGCACACCCACTAGCTAGTTGGAGGCCACTTATAAGTGGTGAAGTTTTGGCTAACTAGAAAGATCTGATTTTTTTAATGTGTATTATGGGAACTTGGTGTAGTGATTAATGAAGTGGTGCAAACCTTGGAGGACCAAGGTTCAAATCCCAATAGAGATAAAAAACACTATGGGTTGTTCCATTGCTGGTTAGAAAGTGGTTATTCATGTATGTAAACTAGCATAACTTTATGGCATAATACATAAACATACACTTAAACTTGACTTCAACTAGAAATAAGCACTAGAACTTTGAAAGTGCACTTCTAGACAATTCAACTTGGTTTCAACTAGAAACGAAATACTTCAATTCGTCCCCACTGTTCCTCGTGGGCATCTGATGCTGAGATGATACATACATTATGGAGGTGTCTAGATGATCATTTTGTAAGTTGAGTGTTCAACTGACACAGTGGAGACGAGTTGAGGTATCTAAATGTGCATACTCAAAGTTGGAGTGTTTAGTTTCCAATTGAGGCCAAATTAAAGTGTCTACCTATATATTATGCTCAACTTTATACATTGTTTGGTTATAAAAATAAGAAAAACTTATTCCCACATAAAATATAACATAAGTTATATAATGTTTGGTTGATTTTTTCTCCTTCTACATTAAACATAGCATCACTAATACAATGTTTGGTTCATGTTCTTTTCCTCATAACTAAAACATGTATAAGTTATGAGAGAATTTGTGTAATATTTTGTGTAGGGTAGAAGATGAAATAACTAATATATGAATAATCAAACCTTGTATAACTAATCCTTACATTACTAAAGCTTGCTAACTCTTACTGACAACCAAATGACCACTATGTGATTTCTTCCCTTTGCTTAACCTTGGTGGGCTGAGTTTCCCATTATCCAGTAAGAGGTAGCAGTCTCCGATAAAATAGTTGAGGTACACAAAAGCTAATCAGACGCCACCATTATACAAAAGAATATGTGTATTATGGAAACACAATTAAAATAGTTCTGATACTTCTTTATAATGAGGTTGTTTTGATACTTTCTTTGTGGTTAAAGCGAGAAATATTCTATTTATTGCTTATCCATGGGCTAAGAGTTGACTCTGGAGTTGGGCAAACAATTTATGGCTGAAACATGGGCTAAGTAGTTGACTTTGGAGAAATATTCTATTTATGGCTGAAACATGTGTTCTATTTCTTTCTTATTTTCAGTTACTCAGTTCATTTCTGGTTTATGAGTTTATCTCCCGTGAATCCAAATTATGTGCATGGAAAATTGCATTTATATTCGGGTTTTACTTGCAATGAACTTGGAAAATTGTTTTTCACCCTAAGGGTGTGTTTGTTTTCAATTTTTCCATGTTTAGTTGATCAAAATGTATTGGAAAAATGAGAAAAATGACTTCCCTAATGAAAGTAGGGAAAGTAAGATCCATAAGTTTATTGTCTACTCCCCCAACCCTTGACCATTCCATTCCTTTCCACCCTAGAATCACCGTTTTATTTTGCTAGATTACATGTAAATGCTCGTGGGATAATATTCTTTTGCTTACTTACCAAACACTAGAAAATGAGTAGCAATTCACTTATTTTCCGAGAAAATATTTTCCTTCGTACCAAACACACCCTAAATGAAAGTTATCAAAAAGCAGCAGATCCTCGAAGAGGCAGGAAAGAAGTATTCACACCCTTGTCAGTGAGTTGCAATGGTGTATGAGACCTCCATGTTTTTTTCTTGATCTATAAGAAGTGTTTAAGCTGGAATGGGTGGATGTCTGTTGCCTCTTGAATTGTTTAAATTGATCTTCCTGGGAACTGTGGCACTATGTAAGTAGTCATAAGTGCTATTGAGAAATCTTAAATTAGTACAGATGTTGGTAAATATTAATTTTTGAATTGACATGGTAGAGGTATCAGCTTCTGAAGTTCATGATAATTTTCAACTCTTGGAACACTTAGCTAGAAGAATATGTAATTTCCTGAAAAGCCAAGAAGACCCTTTTAGTTGGATTTTTATTTTATTTTTGAAATTTGGTATAAGCTGATTGAGACTTATGTATGAAAAGTACCATCGTGAATATGAGTACTGAGGTCCCAAATCAATTTCTTTAGCCATTTTAGCTGCTTTTGCTCCTCTGTTATTAATGTTTAATTTCTTTTTCTTTTTTCTTTTTAAGTAACTGTCCTCATCAATATGTCATCATGGTTCTCTAGGAAGCATGACTATGAAATTCTAAGCTGTACTCATTTCATACTCATATTAGAATGATACATGTCAAATATTCTTTAGAAATGTACAAAGAAAGAACACCATATGAATAATTTTTGAAGACATGATGGAAAATTGGAAAGATAAATGACGGGTCCTTTAGGTCTAACATAAGTTTTAGAAAAGAGCTATCAATTTTGAGGAATTACATTAATTTCATCATCACTATGATTTTAGAGGACACACATTAGCAGTCTTAATAATGTTTCATGTGCTATTGAGCTATAAGTTGATATTGGATTCAATATCATGTTTGATGTTATTATTGGTTTTTGGATTTGGATACTGTTTGACCTTTTTCTTCTGTTTTTTTTCCTTTCTAAAATACTATTTAGGTGTTAATCATAATGTTGGGTGAGTCGAACTCAAAGTTCTGTGATTTTAAATCCTGTAAAATTGACAAATATGTTCTTTTTTCATTTTCTCAATAAGTAGGATTTTTGAACGCCTCTTGCACACTTTCTGGTTAATTCAGAATACTGTTTTCTATCATTGGAACTCTACAAAAGCTTCTTTTCGCTTTGTGTCTATAAAGCTCTGGGTGGAAAGTGCTAATCATATTCTGTTATCCTTCACTTGAATCCTCCAATCCCTCGTTGGCACTCATCAACAAATTTATTAAAGCATTTCTGCTTAAAGTGATGTCTAATATTTCCTTTAGTTATGCATAATTTGTCCGTTGTAAAATGGTGACTCTGGGCTGTTCAAATCATGTTCATCAAGCTTGTCATGTGTATTTTTGAGTCTGCTATAAGGTGCAAATCACCATTACATAGAAAATTTTTGTGTTTGCAGTAAGAGCTTTGATCTTTGGTGCTATTTGGGTTGTTTTTGGGAAGCGTGTGTGGTTTTTCCCCAACATTCTTGCTGAGGAAGCAACACTGCAAGATTTGTTCCAGTTTTGGCCTCAGAAGGATGAAGGCGAGCGACCTAAGTGGACAGCAAGACTTTTCTATGCAATAGCAGCTGTGGTTGTCATTTTGCTCCTGAGGCATCATGCTCCTGATGAGGCTGCAAGAGCCAGGTTTGCTTGCATGCACTTTAATCTCTTAAGCCTGGGAGTTCACTTGAAGAAATATAACAAAAACACAATCTGTATATATTGAACTTTCATGAAACCAAATCCCTATGAAGCTAGATGTTTTATCTTCAAAAAGACGAACTTCAGTAGCAAATAATGTGCAATTTTGTGTCATATTTTGAGAATCAACCTAAAAGACCGAGAGCCAGCAATTCGTCTGATGCTAATTATGTTTTTTCATTTTGCGAATAAATTGTCTCTTTCTATCTCAGGCATTTCTTATGAAAGAGCATATAGCTATTACATGCATCGCGCTGAAACTGAATTCCTTTATTATCCACTGTTGCAGGTATCAGAAGCGAGTTTCCAACATCATAGATGATGTGCTCGAGTGGTCTCCTAGACAGGCTCTGTCAGGGATGATGGAAACCGTGGTCAATGCCACCGACTCTAACGATAATCCAATTGATGATAGCAAAGCAGGCAGTGAAAAAGTTGCTTTCACCGATCACTTAGACGAAGAAACCTTTCCCAAAGAAGAGAGTGAAGATGCTACTGGAAACAGTAGAAGATAGTGATCATCAGCAATGTGACTTGTAATTTATATAAATGTTGAAACATATGCTTCAAGTTTTATTTTTTTTGTAACAACTTGTTTTAATCCTTTTGTTAATTCTCTTTTGTGGTCAAGTATATTGCAGAACACTATTTTGGGGGCAACAATTAACTGCTACTGCAGAATTTATGGGTGAGTTCCCTACGCCAATATTTCAAGACTTCAAATCTACAATTGATAGATAGAAATTCACAGTTTATATCGAAGTTAAAATAGCCTCCATTTTTTATTTTTTTTTATAATAGTGGTGTCATGTTCATCTTGTGCGCATCTCAATTGTTTCGTCCTGTATCTGCTACCTTCCACTAGTATAGATATAAGGGTGACAAAATCAACCCCAACCTGCCCAACTTTTTCCTTCTTCCTTTCACATTTTTACAGGAATTATTTGGTTCACTCTTTCAATTGCTCACAACAATTGATTTGTTTGACTTTTTCTTTGGCTGATGGTCAACTCTTATCTTCAAAATAACTAATTTTCAATTTAAACGTTTGAATCATTTTCAAGCTCCTCGAGGCTCGTCCAAACCATCCAGCTAAGTTTTAAATCATCGTACAAACCATAGAATATTTCAAATCATGATTCTAAGCTCATTCGTTTGTTAAGGATTTAACTTTATGTTTCGCATTAAAAATTTAAGCAGGACTTATCAAAATTACACCAAACTTTTCAGATTAGTCCTACAAGTCTCAGAATTGAATTCTAATCTCTAGAACTAAAAATGGACTTTAGGGTCATTACACTTTTATGGTCGAAACTGCTAAAAACACAAAATACATTCAAAATCCATTCGAAACTCATCAGAATTAAACTATAAATTGCAGATCAAATTTAAACATCATTGTGAACTTCTTCCAACAATCATATTCTCATCTGGACCTCACATGTCCGAAATAAGATGTATGATGCCTAAAAACCACAGAATTGCAAGCTGTTGCAAAAACCCGACCAAGCGACATCAATTTCCAATGGAACTTTTTGTCAAATTTAAATTCATCCTATTGATCTATCAGAACCTTTAAATCATGAATCCAAGCTTGTTTAATCAAATTGTTGACTCTGGCCAACTCTATAAACTCAAGGCCACTAGTTCAAGTCCAAATGCTCCAAAACTCTTTTTGAGTCCATTGACACCTATGCCACATGTGCTCACAAGTCATAATTCACCACATGAACCCTTGGGAGGTGTCATTTAGGGGAAATGGTCCCTATTACTCAAAATGACCGGACAGGTCGTTACATCTTCCCCCACTTAAACAAACGTTCTTCCTCAAACGTGCCCACAATAGTGCCAAAATTGGCGAGCTGCTATAAATACCTGTTATAAACCTCATGTTAGCACCACCAAGCCAAAGATTACACTGATAGAACCACTTGTTTGCTTAAACACTGTCATTATTTTCTCATTATTCTACCTCATTGTGCCTTGTAACTTATGTATCTTTAAGATATAATTCTCCCATAATTCACCTACATTATGACTATCCACATTCTTGACATTTACTTGTGAAAGAAATCCTACACCTATATAAATGATATTTCTTCCTTGTGTTGATGCATGTAAAGAGAAGAGAATTATGAGAAGTGTGGAAAGATATTGTAGACTATAGTAGTAGTGAAAGAGAGAGTTGAGATAAAGAAAAATATTTCTAAATATTCAACTAATTCACTATATAAAAGAGAGTATTTTTATACTGAAGGAAGGTGTTCTTTTTTGTGGAGTTTTGTACTCTTCAACTAATCAACAGTTGCTAATTGAGTTATACGACGTTGTTGGACTGTTGTATCCTCCAAGGGACAAGTCAAGAGAACTACTATTGGATCGGTGAATATTATACCATAGTGGACTTGAATCTCCTTATAAAAGAGAGCGAGATATCTGCGCCTTAACCTGAATATTTATTTATTTCATTTTTATTCTTCATTATGGGAGCTTCATGGTTCTCTTTGCTTAACCTGATCACCTTTCAACCATTTCAACGCAAGGTTGGTTGCCTTGTATACCATACTTATTAATCATAGGATCTTTGAGTGTGATCCTTGTTACACTACTAGAAAATCAAAATGTACCGAGTGTTGCGGATCGCGTGTGTTGGCACTTGAGTATTTTGATGATTGACGAAGGACCTGAAACATATCCTTGAATCATGTCAGACAGTCGGTCCAAACAGTCATACTCCCTGTTGAAGTAGGACACTCCAGAAGAGTGTCTTATATTACAGGAAGATAAAGGCAAGTCGTGAAGAAGTAGACGTGGAGTAAAACTCTATAAAGAAGGAGCACGAGTCCAAGCAGAATAGAATTTCCTGTTTATCAAGAGTTCGTGTCGAACAAGGAAACAGGTGAGGCGATAGTATAAATACACGAGGAAGTCCAAGAAGGAGGCAAGCACTCAAACAGAGAGAAAAGACAGATAAGTGAATTTTCAAGTGAATTCTGACTTATCATCCTGTTGCAAGGAACCTGAAGCGAAGAACGCGATTCAGAGGAATATGTTCAATAGCTTTCAATTCTAGTCTCTTGTATTAGGAGTTGAGTTGAGTTGTAATTTACTGCTTTCTTAAGTAAACTATTTAGAATACAAAGTTTTGGTTATACAAGTTAGGGGTAACTTGAAATTATTTCAACGTCTAGGTTGACTGTTGAACTTAGGAATTAGTGTTAGTTCCTAGGTTATCAAATTTGTAATCTTGAACAGTTGTTGAGGCTCATTGTGTTTACTGAAGTTTGGGAAAATCCTACAGAGGTGTGGTCATGGTTTTTTCACCTTTATGAGTCAGGTGTTTTTCACATAAAATTGCTTGCTTATTTTACTTTCTGCTTAAGTTAAAGGTTCTTCCAAAAAACAGTTAAATTAACTTGATTCTCCGACGAGAATCGGTCAAATAGTAGAAACCTCATAGATTTATGTCATAAATTAGGGGTGCATAAGTCAAAAAACGTGCCTTTCCCATGCTCAAACTTGCTCAAGTCATTAGTATATGACATACTCGACCTGACTATCTAGCAAGCAACACTCATTGTTACTCATATTTTCAAGAGATTTAACACACACTTAAAATAGGAAATAAGTGAGGATATCTCTTTTTCGTATCCTCTGCTTTTCGAGTTGCTTCCTCGACGTTTCTTTAGTCGAAGCTATATCTTTAGTTTTCAACCTTCTAACTTGACGGTTAAGATTTGCATAGGTTTCTCTTCATAGAACAATCCCTTGTTGATTTCAATTTCTTCATGCGTTAAAATATGAGAAGGGTCAAGTCTATTCAACCTCAACATAAATACATGAAAGACATGATGCACCACAGATTTCTCTGATAACAATTTCAGCTCATAATCCACTTTCCTAGTCCTCTAAACAATTTCATAGGGACTAATAAAATGAGGACTAAGCTTGTCGTTCCTACCAAAATGCATTACACCCTTCATCAGTGAACCTTTTAAAAATACTTTATCACCTACAACAAAGTCCAGGTTGTGAAGCTTTAGGTCCGTATAGGACTTTTGTTGACTTTGAGCTATCTTCAGTTGACTCACAATGATATTCACTCTATCGAGTGATAAAGAATTCTAAGCAGCTAATCAACTATCACAACATGCTCAACCTAACAAGAAGTATCAAATATTGTAAAAACGCATAATTAAAAGCCTTGTGATCTAACTAGATTCTTCAAATGCACCCAACTTAGTTAGTGTTTGTCCACTCACACAAACTAGATGTTTTAAATATACATAAGCATCATATATAACATGCTTTTTGAGAAAAGCAAGCAAAATAAGAGTTAAATCTTTCCTTTTCTAAATTTCGTTAGTCAAACCTTTTGAAATGCTAAAGTCCGCCCAAAAGAGCTCCAACGGCTCCAATCTATTAAAATTCATCAACGGCATACCCAAATTAGTCTAATTTCAAGACGCTCCAGAGTCAAAGTAAATTTTCGGTCAACTTAAATAAAGCCCTTGACTCAACGGTTAAAATTTTTAAAATTGAATCCCTGAATTAGTTACCCGTAATCTAGGGAATTCAATACAATAATAAAAAAATCCTATTTTATATTGATTACTAAGTCAAGTCAATGATTTTTCATTTTCAGAATTAGGGCAAAATTTGACTCCATTATAATTTTTTTTTTTTAAAAAAAAAAGAGAAAAAAGAGAATTGTATCAAAAGCACAAAATCTACATGGATTATCTCATCTTAATTTGTTGATTTAGTTATCCAACTTACCATTTCTCCCAATAGTTAATTCCCACATATCATGGTAAAATCAAAAGATTAATTTATTTCATTTATTTAAGAAATAATTGTTATATTTCACTTTCAAATAAAATTAAAAAATACTAATTATAAATTGATCAAGAAGATATCATATTTACATTATCAAATCCCAAATGGATACAACAACAAAAAATAACAATTATTTTTCACTTCCAAATAAGATAAGTAAAATATATTATAAATAATCGAAAAAATATTGAATTTACATTTTCAATATCAAATGGACACATATAACAACAAATTATTAACGATATAGAAGATATCAAATTTACATTTTTAATTTCAATTTGATATGTATAATAGCAAAAATAAATTATTATGTTTTATTTTCAAAAAAGATAGTAAAATACTAATTATAAATAATTGAGAAGATATCAAATTTAAATTTTCATTTTCAAATGGACACACAGAACAACAAAAATAATTATTATTTTTCACCTTTCAAATAAGATAAATAAAATATGAATTATAAAAAAATTGAGAAGATATAAAATATATATTTTCGGTTACATATTACCATCCTGCCATCGCGTTTTTATTACTTCATTATATTTGACTTATAGAAAATCACATTCCTGAAATCCCGAACGCTTTTTTCCTTTTTTTTTTGGTAACAAAGTAGGAAAAACCACTCAAAGTGGACCAATTTCTCTCTTTGGTCTATGCAAAATTTCTTTTAAATATCATTCTAAAATTTCTTTATTGAATTAATCGATCTTTTCAGTTCTCGAGTTTGAAATTACATCCAATTACATTCAACATCCAATTAATCGATCTGTTCAGTTCAGGAAAACGTGATATCCTGTCACTGTAAGTAAAACTTTTAATCTGCTAATTAATTCTCATTTCTTTTTTCCTTTTTCCCATGATAAACATTATTTATGAACTCATTAAATTAATTGTTCTTTAAAGATCCCCAAAACATCAAAATTTGGTGGGGGGAAAGGGGTATGTATGTCTAGATTTTGAAGGTCCAAAAAGTTTGATGCTTTTTTTATTCATGTTAAAAAATTAAAATCTTTTTTAAATCTAGTTTATGGGAATTAAATTTTTTTATAAAAAGAACTGATTTTTTTAAATATGTATATAATTTTTGGTTCAGGATCTTA
>JACEIK010000791.1:135979-159106 GCA_018107945.1 Datura stramonium
CTAACATCTTAAAATTATTGATTTGCAGATTCAAACTGAATTTCAAATTATTTCTGATCTGGTCCCTGTCCGTGAAATAAAATTTCTCCGCTTCTGCCAACAACTTCCTGATGGTATTTGGGTTATTGTGGATGTGTCTGTTGACACAATCCAAGAAGGTTCACGTCACTGTAGGAGGCTTCCTTCTGGATGTATTGTCAAAGAAATGCCTAATGGCTACTCCATGGTAAACTTGCAGTGAAGCCCTTATTATCCAATTTTGTACTTGATTTGGTGGTTGAATTTTCTAAGTTGTCTTGAACAATGGTCATTTAATTATAACTGATAATTAGGTCAATATTTCGCGCATGCTCATATTTTTCTATCTAGGGGTTTCATAAAATTTATATGTAATATATTTTCAGGTTACTTGGATCGAGCACATGGAATATGACGAAAAATTTGTCCACTATTTGTACCGCCCTTTGGTCAGGTGTGGCCTGGGGTTTGGCGCACAAAGGTGGCTGACCAATCTGCAAAGACAATCTGAGTTCTTGTTAGTGATGATGTCTTCTGTTAACGCCACAAGTGGTCATGCAGGTCACATTATTGTGCCAATTCTTTTTGACATTTTGGAGTTAATTAACATAAAAAGATTCTGGATTCTGATGAAATTTCATGTGTGGCAGTTTGTCCAAGTAATAAGAAAGGCATAGGGATGCTGGCTAAACGCATGACTCGCAACTTTTGCGCTGGAGTTTGTGCAACCATTGACAAATGGAAAATAATTCATTTAGAAAATGATGAAGATGTAAAGTTGATGATGAGGAAGAACATTGATGACCCTGGTGAGCCTATTGGCGTGGTGTTGAGTGCTACAAAGACAATACGATTGCCTGTGAAACCACAATGTTTATTTGAATTCTTCATGAAGGAACCACTGAAGAGCCAACAGAATGTATTGTCGAGTAGTAATCCCTTGCACCAGATGGTCTACATTTTCAAGGATCAGAATCTTGATACTGGCATTCCTCCTTTCCTTGCTAATGTGAGTTTTGATTATTATATTTTCTGGGAATATGACAACATTAGTTCTTGATTTCTAAATAAGCTTTTATTTTGGTTTCGACTCGTAGGGGGAAGACACTAGTGCTAATCAAAACAACATGTTCTTCTTGCAAGACACTCACGCAGATGCAACAGGATCCCTTTTTGTATATGCAAAAATTGATTCTCTATCATTGAATATGGTGATGAATGGAGGGGACTCTTCTTGTGTAGCTCTCTTGCCATCTGGAATTGCAATAGTTCCTGACTGTTTTCAAGATCTTTCTGGGGCTAATAATAATTGCAATGGAGCTTCAGGGAAGACAGATAATGACAATAGCTGTAGTGGATCCCTGGTGACCATTGGGTTCCAAGTCTTATTGATCAACTCACCTGATGCAAAGCTTTGTATGGAGTCAGCTAATACAGTAAAAGCTCATATATCTCGTACAATTCATTATCTCAAAGCTGCTCTCAACTGCAAGTGATATGTCTGCTGAGATGCCTCTGAAGATTAAGTGTTAGTTTTTTTTTTAGTTATATATGTCTTTCTGTCGAAAGATGAGATGCTACATGGATTGTTGTTCTTTTTTTTAAAAAAAAATTCAGAGTCCTGAATAATATTTATTAGATTTTTGGTGTCAGATCATGAATTCAATATCTATTGGTCAACTATTTAACTGAGATCAACTCTTATCTTTAAATTCTACTAGAATGCAAGTCTTCTGAGACTCATCCGTAACCCTGGACACAAATCAAATATGCAAATCAATCATAAAATTTACTCCAAATCTATCGGAATCATCAGATCACCGATATGATGCCGTCTTAACCAAATTTCACCTCACCTCAAAAGATTTTCAAAAATAACTAAAAACTCAACGAAGTGTCAAATCATTCCAAACACCTCGAGATCCTTGCAAAACATCCTATTAAGTCATAAATTACCCTTCAGGCCTAATGAAATTGTCAAAACTCAAATTCAACCTCATTAACACAAAATGTTGACTTTAGTCAAACTTTCCAAACTTTAAACTTCCAAAACTGAGAATTTTTCCCGAAACACATTCAGTCACCTCGAGAATCGTGTCACCAATACCCCGAAAGTCATATATAAATAATATATTAAAGCTATAAAAAGTGTATTTTATAGTAGAGGAGTCTTCAAAAATACAAAACAACCTGGCCGGTAATTACATCGTGTAAGTGGGCATATCATTAATTTCTATTTGATTTTACCAAAATGATATCACTTATCAAGGGATTCT
This sequence comes from Datura stramonium, assembly GCA_018107945.1. Taxonomy (NCBI): domain Eukaryota; kingdom Viridiplantae; phylum Streptophyta; class Magnoliopsida; order Solanales; family Solanaceae; genus Datura; species Datura stramonium. The sequence goes on from JACEIK010000791.1 coordinate 138,274, forward strand.
TGGGAAGAATCATGATTGTCTGCTTTATCTGAACTTGTTGAAGTTAAGTTATTCCTGGGAAGAATGTTGTTGAACTGCTCTATATTTTGACTCTAAAATTTTATCCCATTTTATGAATATCACTACTAAAAAAATTACTATTTTTTCATTGAGTAGCTATTCCCATTGATATTAGTCGAAAAAGAAAACATAATAGTGTTTCTACATAGAATCTATTTCCTACCATGCGTTTTCCCGGAGAATTGGTTCGGTGAGAAATGAGTGGGAAAATCATGTTTTATAACGCAAATTTTCCATTGATGTTAGGTGAAAAAAATCTCTGTTTCTAGTAGTGTGTGATTCCTCCCTTATCCATTGATTGTTTTTAACTATGGAAATTATTATCCGTTAAAGAGGGGAAGTAAGTGTTTCAATAATCATACATCACCACTACTTCGAGAAGAGTCATTCTATGATACTTACTTGATACGTGTTATTTGCACTCATACTACACTTGTAGATTTTGGGGCGTGACATTAATCATTAAGTCTTTTTTTTTAACTTGTAGACCCCATTCTAACTTTCTCATTCTATTATTAAAGACTAATCATAATATAACAAAAATCAAACAAATAATATAGAGTAAACAGTGTGAGCAATGACATTTTGCACAATGACATTTTGCACACAAACAGTGATGTTCAGACCAACTTGCATGAACTTCGTGACAATGTGCTGTACTTGGGATAAACTCCAGATTCTATGGTTATCACATTCACAGCCCAGAAAGAGGAGAAAACTGTCATCGACTTAAAATTGAAGTTCCACAAAATCAGGATCCTAAAATACAACAGCACAAAGGAAATGTTAACAAAGTATTACAACACACCTACAACTTTTCATTCCCCTAGAGGAAATGGGACAAGTCTACAGCATACCTATGACTTTACACAGTTTACACCCTTCTAAATTACACTAACCAGTAACCAGCTAGCCATATGCATTACTGAATTCTTCCTTTTCAACTCCAGTACTAGTCGGGTTTTTTTCTGTACAGAAAGGAAGAACTGAATCTACTACGCGCATGACCCCTCTTTCCCATAAACGTCGAAATAAAAAGCCAAGGATGAATTGCCACCAGGCTTGGACCAGCTAAGAGTGAAACATATAACTGCTGATATGATCAGATAAGATTCTTTAGCTCTTCCATGGTACTAAAGCTTCACTACACAGCAAAGATCTGGTTTAGATGTGATGTTTCTACCATCGCTGGCCAGAAGAACCTCCTTCCCCTACCTTGGCAGACTGGGCCTGATATTTCGGTTCCTGAAAGTCGCTTTGTTTTCCATAACCGTTACCATTCGAATAAGAATGCTGACGCTCGGCCAAACTTCTATCCTTGTGCCACTCTGGAGCATCAGCAGCATTGGGCAGCAAAGGTTCAGAGCCTGATGAATGCACAGACTGCAAAGAAACAGCAGAACCAGAACCCTCTCCCTTCGAAGTACCAGCATCTGACTTTTTCGCAAAACGCCCTCCAGAAGCTCTTGCCCTTTTCAAGGCATGTTGATGTCTCGACTCGTGAAGATATGGCTGTAGAAAGTATCAGCAATAGGATGAGTAAACAGAACAAACTGAGCATATCTCGCATATCACCAGCATGAAATTTGTGCAAAACCATTTCAGCCAGTTTTGTGACTTCACAGTAAAAATATACAATGGAGAAGCCGAAATCATTGGCATAAGGAACACATTTCACCAAATGATATTCATGAGTGGTTTTTTCGACTTTACAGTTTCAAAAAGTAGTGTGGAAACAGCATTCTACACAGATAAAAGCAAAGTAATAGCAGATTGTCATACTCTCTTTTGGGGGNGGGTTGAAGCACTAGTATCAAATCCTGTTTACTTTATACTAAAGAAACAATATGATCAGTTAACTTTCATTTCCTCCTACTTAAGTGACATAAAATTCTTAAAACTGCAATTTCATACACAATGCTTAGACAACCTGTTAAACAGTTGAATTTCTTTTTTCAGAAAAGTGAGCTCAGACAGAGAGTGGAGGTGCATCTCTGCTCCCGAACAAGGAAATAGGTACAATCACTTCCAACTAAGAGAACTTCATACTGGGAAACATATCTCCAGAACACCCAGGCACACGTAACAAAACATATGCTGCTAAAAAAGGTGGATCATGCACTTAGATAACAGGAGAAAAGAACACCAAACAAGCAGCCCATTGGATGAGGCACATACTAACCTTCCTCACTTTTATCAGCTTCTTTTCGAGTTCTGCTTTCGCACGTGACTCTCTTCGCCTCAGAATGCCATGATACTGCTTGGCATTGACATAAACAGGCTCTTGAGCCATTTCATGGGGCAAAGGCATCCTCGGATGATGCATATCAAGTACGTGAGGAGGGACCTGTATAGCACCACCTTCAGTTAGGATCTTAAAACATCTTGTGCTGAGCCACCAACATGCCCCAGGCACAACTCGGTTATAATGGATTTCTTTTTGGGTATCATTTTTTTGTAATGGATGTTTCTTCAGTGGCAATGTTTCTCAAGGTGGTTTCCTATTCCTAGGCATATCATGCAGAGGTTAATGATATGGGAATCAGCCAGTACAACCTGGCTGATCTGATCTACCTTTCAAGAACACTAAAGTTATAGATCTTTATGGAACTGATTGCTTGTATCTGTTAGACGCAGTAGAAAAAGCGAGGAAGAGTTCCTTAAAAGACGAATCAAAGAATTTGCATCCGTAATACCCTTTATACCAACTGTCCTATGAAATCCATTCAATGATTTAAAGGAAAGGCACGTGCGGGTGCCACTGATTCTAATTCAATTGAAAGAAGAAATAAACCATCCCAAATTGAACAGTAATGTTGTAAGATGTATGATTGCAAGAAGGATATTAAGCAAGTCACTTGGGAGCTGGCAATACAGAGATAGTGAGTGTTTCTAAAACAAAGCTAACTACAAGAAGATATCATGGTTAAGCCAACACATAGAAAGACTTCATTTCAGCACCTGCCAAAAGTCACATCAAACAACCATGCAGAAGCAACTTTCTATGTTTTGATATCCCTAAGGACATAATACACTGAGCAGTCCCAGAGGTATCCCATAGTTTAAATTGGCAGGAAAGTAAAATTGTCCTATTAACATATCAGATCTAAAACAAAGTAACAGGGGAAAAACTGGAAAAATCAAAGTTAAGAATTTAAACCACATGCATACCATAGGCTGACCAAAAGGTGTCATCATTCCCATATAGTATGGGTCAGCATACAGATTTGGAGCACATGCCTGCATGTCAATTACAGAATAACATTAAAATCAGAAAGGAAAAAAAAGTGAGATAACCCAACAAGCAAATCAAACTTCTCAAACCCCATAGAGTCAAATATACTTACCATGGAATGCGCAATAAGTTCAAGGTGTGGGGGTTGGGTTAGGCTCCCATCACCCTTTGGAGGTATGGTTGATGCAATTGGCTGTAAATTCTGATCTACTTGCGGATAACTCCCATCTAATTTTGAAACAAGAATGCATAGGCATTACTTAAGTAATTTACAGCCATTAAGATCACGAAAGATATATATTTTTTGCCATCTCTACCACAACACTTCCCTCCTCAACAAATATGTCACCTTCTTTCCCTCTCTGTGGCAAAAGATTTAAAAAAGAAGAAAGTAACTAGGCAAATGAAGCATCATGACAGACTTCCAATCCTTAATAACAAGAACTACTATGCCTTAATCACAAGCAAATTAAGATCGGCTATATGAATCATCATCGCTGACCATATCACTCATTCAGACCAATATTATTCAAAATTAAAAAATAAAAAGCACTAGAAGTTCTCTACATTTTTTACTAATATATAAATCACTGTCATGACTAAAGGACTCCTAGAAAACATAGGATCTAAAGTTAAGTACTAACATAACTAAATTATATTTTTATCTAAATGACATCTCCTATATAGATCCTTTCTACATTGTGCTCTATTTTTTGCTAAGTCTACATGAATTGCAAGAGATTGTAGGTCTTCTAAGACAATTTCCTTCTATATGATTTTAGGTCTACCTCATTCCTTTTTAACACTTTCACTCCCCATGGTTTAACACCTACCAATAGGTGCATGCGTAGGTTGAGAAGAGACATACCCAAACCATTTCAAACGACATGATCTCATTTAATCCTCGATGTGCACTACAAAACAAAGATGATTGACATACAACATATGACCAAAAATAAGGAAAAAATTAGAGATAATCCATAAAGTACTGGTTCTATTAACTGACTCCACTAACCTGAAGTTTTCTCTTAAAAAAAAAAGACTTTGATAGCTTGTTGTTATCAGATGCAAGCAGTGTTATCAAAAGCAAAAAGCGCAAAAAAGCTCTAAGGTCAGTTGGAGCTTTAAGCGCTAAGCACAAATAAAGTGTGAGCTTTAGTGAAAAAAGACATCAAGGGAGAAGCAATACAAATATATATATACATATGTTTAGTCCAAGACTAATATTTATAAGCATGAATGACAAATATATGAACAAGAAGTTGAAAAAGAAAATTACGATAAAGTGAAATATCAATCGTTTAGTGTTGCATCTTCAGAAGAGGCTCATTTGGCAAGGAAAATTATGTCTTAGAACCTTGATGACGACACTGAAGCACGCATTAAGCGAGGCGAAGCACTCAACACGTTTTGAGCCTCGCTTCAGGGCTTAAGCACACTTTTGACAACACTGGATGCAAGTACAAACAATAAAATTATTTCCAATAGCAGGAGCTGTATCAACATATTTTAAACTTGTATGGTAATTTGACTCTTCTCAAAAAATGAGTAAAAGTGACGGAACTTTAACCTTACAGTAATGATATTCATATATTATTTAGTTGCAAATAATAGTAGATTAGTTGTCAGAAAGAGACAAATGAAGAAAAATAGGCCATATCACGCTGTCAATGACCATAGTGGTTTATTATCTTTAGCACCTCTTGAGAACGAAGAGTGGAATGCAAGGTGGTGGAAAGAATAGCTCAATTCAGACCCTCAAATATAGGTGTTTAGGCCTACTGGCAACTTCATGTAATTTACAGGATACATATGATGAAATAGGCATGATTGACTTTATAGCTCACTACAGGAGTAACTTCGTATAGGGGAGCCTATCCTTATTGTTTTTGTACAGGAAGGACTCTCACTTTTTAAAGTTCAGCTCTAGCTTAGTGCTTGACTATTTTTTGCTATCAATAACATTTATTTACTGATAAAGAAAAAAAATCAAGATTGAAGAGATACCTGAATGCACAGGTATGGTACTTTGTGATTTTTCAGGAGCATCATCATCTTCCTCATTGGATCCACCATCAGATTGTGATCGGCCATCCACAGATTGTTCCGGTGATTGTGAATCTGATGCACTTCCCCGCATCAATCCAAGAGAAACAGGATTATTGCCAGCAGTATTCCACCAAGGTTCAGCATATACAGTGGAATTCAGAACATTATAAGTTTTGGCTTCCCCACAATTTGCACTTTTGGACTTTGATTGCATGCTTCTCTAGTTCTAGTAAGTTTAGTTCTTCGTACAATGTCCTGGCAGATAGATAGAAAGAAAGGCAACTCAGTAAACCAAGTTAGGGGAATCTACAATTATTCCAGAAGTGCATTGCTATAAGGTTCCATGTCCTACCAAAATGATCTTAAACTGTGATGAAGGATACATGGGATGAACAAGACTAATATTTAACAGTCATACATTTATTTCAACTTGAACATGTTTGTGTCTTTTTTAAATTCCTTTTTGCAAAGGCAATTTCCCTGAACCTTTCATTTCTACTCGTGAAGAACAAGAAAGCCAGAAGTACCCCACCAACAGCTTAATAAAGTCTTTATTAAATTTGAATGAACAGAAAAGAAAGTCTACCGAATTATGCTATAATATGACAGTTTGACTAAATTGTCAGGCCACAATAAGGTGAAATGTCGATTAAAAGACAAATTACCAAAAGCTAAAGTATACTAGCACGGGAAACTTCTCTTTGAACTTACATCTTTTTCAGGTAACATACACGTATAGCAAAATCCACATCGAATAGTGTTTTTAAGAGAGGAAAGCGCAAAAAAAGCGACAAAAGCCCATAGGGCTTGAGCCTTGAAGAGAAGAGCGAGATGTGACGCGCTTCTTTGAATTGACACCCAAAATTTACACAAAATTTAAAATATCAACCATCTATGATTTTAGTACAACAAAAATTAAGTCGCAATTAAAATAACTAATTTCAGCATCCAATACAATGCCTATATTAAACTAACTTTCAATAAAAGAGATGCCTCAACCCCACCACACCGCTCAAAACGAATAATTAATCAAATCTCCCTATTACTAAAACTAGGGAGAAACTTATCAGACTTCAATCCATCGCCATTTAAAAGTTTTTTTTCTCTGAATTCATAGTAATTTCAATAAAAGAGACACCTCAACCCCGCCATCACTCAAAATGAATAATTTAAGTCTTCTCAACTATTAACAAATATGACGTCTTCACTCATAGAGTTAACCCACCAAATCTTGAACAAAAAAGGAATCTCATTTCAGACAATTGACATAAACATTAAATGCATCTTCCCTAGACACAGCAATTTTAGAAATCAGAATCAAAGCAAGTCAATCAAACAAAAAATTAATTTTTTCAATGATGGTGGTGTTCAGCATCCCAAACAGACAAAATTGGATCCAGATTGTTACTCCGATAAAGCAATCAAGAAATGAATTGAAACCCAAAATAGATAAATTCTAAACACGCCAAACAAAACGAAACAAAACAAAAAAGCAGAAAAACCCATAATCCAAAAACACCGACAAAAGAGACACCTCAAACCCGCCACACCGCTCAAAATGAATAATTAATCAGATCTCCCTATTAGTAACATTAGGGAGAAACTTATCAGACTTCAATCTATCGCCATTTAAAAGGTTTTTTCTCTGAATTCATAGTAATTTCAATAAAAGAGACGCCTCAACCCCGCCACACCACTCAAAATGAATAATTAATCAGATCTCCTTGTTACTAAAATTAGGGAGAAACTTATCAGACTTCAATCCATCGCCATTTAAAAAGGTTTTTTTCTCTGAATTCGTGGTAATTTCAATAAAACAGACGCCTCAACCCCACCACCGCTCAAAATGAATAATTTAAGCCTTTTCAACTATTATCAAATGAGATGTCGTTACTCATAGAGTTAACCCACCAAATCATGAACCAAAAAGGAATCTCATTTCAGACAATTGAGATAAACATTAAACGCATCTTCCCTAGACATAGCAATTTTAGAAATCAAAATCAAAGCAAGTCAATTAAACAAAAAATTAATTTTTTCAATGATGGTGGTGTTCAGCATCCCAAACAGACAAAATTGGATCTCCATATTGTTACTCGATAAAGCAATCAAGAAATGGATTGAAACCCAATNTGGCACACCGCTCCAGCCTCCAAACAGACAAAATTGGATCTCCATATTGTTACTCGATAAAGCAATCAAGAAATGGATTGAAACCCAATATAGATAAATTCTAAACACGCCAAACAAAACAAAACAAAACAAAAAAAGCAGAAAAACCCATAATCCAAAAACACCGACAAAAGAGACACCTCAACCCCACCACACCGCTCAAAATGAATAATTAATCAGATCTCCCTATTACTAAAATTAGGGAGAAACTTATCAGACTTCAATCCATCGCCATTTAAAAGGTTTTTTCTCTGAATTCATAGTAATTTCAATAAAAGAGACGCCTCAATCCCGCCACACCGCTCAAAATGAATCATTAATCAGATCTCCCTATTGCTAAAATTAGGGAGAAACTTATCAGACTTCAATCTATCGCCATTTAAAAGGTTTTTTTCTCTGAATTCATAGTAATTTCAATAAAAGAGATGCCTCAACCCCGCCACACCGCTCAAAATGAATGACTAATCAGGTCTCCCTATTGCTAAAACTAGGCAGAAACTTATCAAGACTTCAATTCATCGCCATTTGTTAGGTTTTTTTTTCTCTGAATTCATAGTAGTTTCAATAAAAGAGACCCTTCAACCCTGCCAGCGCTCAAAATGAACAATTTAAGCCTTCTCAACTATTATCAAATGAGACGTCTTTACTCATAGAGTTAACCCACCAAATTAATGAACAAAACAAAGGACTCTCATTCCAGACAATTGACATAAACATTAAACGCATCTTCCCTAGAACTCATAGCAACTTTAGAAATCAAAATCAAAGCAAGCCCATAAAAAAAAAATTAAATTTTTCAATGACGGTGGTGTTCAGCATCCCAAACAGAGCAAAATTGGATCTCCAAATTATTACTCCGATAAATCAATCTAGAAATGGATAAAAACCCAAAATTGATAAATTTTAAACACTCCAAACAAAACAAAACAAAGAAAAAAACCTCATAATCCAAAAACACACACAATTCTACGTGTAGAATTAGGGATTAAAAAAAGAACAAAAAAGAGCTGAAATTTGAGAATTGAAAGAGGGAAAAACTTACCCGTCAAAGAGAAGAGGCAGAAGAGAGAGTAGAGTGAACAGTGATTAGTGATTGGTGAAGAAGAACATAAAGCTTTTTTTTGGGCTTTAAAAAAAAAACGGATGACTGAAGAATGAGAAAAAAGAGAAATTAATTTTTTTGTGAGCAATTTATTTTTGGAAAATAAACTGAAGTAAGCAAATTCTATGACCTTGAAAAGTTAATTACCGCTAATCTCGAAGAACAATAAAATTATTTTTATATTTAAATAATATTAAATTATTTAAATTTAATAATATAATAATTATTAATTTTTATATTAAGGTGAATTGTATATGTTATACCTTTGAAGTGTGGCTTTTTCCGTGCCTGGGCCCGTAATGCTGAGTACGATTGATTCGTCGATCGAACGAAAATCGCTTCTTGCTTTTGGCTTTTGCTACTACAACATATTTTTTGAATTGTCTTTTTTTTTTAAAAAATTCCAAAATACAAAAAAAATCCATAAAATTAAAATTCTAAATTATTAATAATTTTAAAAATTTAAGATAAAATTAATTATCTTTTAAGTTAATCTTAATAATAATTATTCTTGAATTTTATGATCTTGTGATAAAATTTAGAATTAACTTTATTTCATGTTTGATTTAGAATATTAGCTAATTTTAAAATTATTTTATCTCACCATTTTAGTTAAAATGGTAGAAATACATCCAATTTTAAAAAATGAAATAAAATAATCTCATAGCATATTCTTAATTATTCCACCCGCGTACCAAATTACCGTGCTAAGATATAAGTGAATTTAAAATAATATTTAAAAATCATACTTCAATTAATATTTTTTCTATTTTAATTTATTTTCCTTGCTTACTTTTTAGCAAGTTAAAAAAGAACTTTTTTTTGAATATTTAATAATTTTTTAATTTAAAATACAGGAAAATTAAACTCAAATACTCATCATTTAAACCAAAAGTTAACGAAATGACTATCTCCGAAAAGAACTAAATAGTTTAATTTAATTAATTATTAAATTAAAATATTTTATTTTTTTTATTTTTTTTATTTTTTTTATTTTTTTTATTTTTTTTAGTTTTTTTAATTTTTTCATTATTTTTGATATATATAAAATGATATTAAATTTTGAAGAAAAAAAAAGAAAAAGAAAGCAAACACGACAGAATAGCAACTTGGAGAGCCAAAAATATATATATATATATATAATTCTATTAAAAGAAAAATTAAACTAAAAAATAAATTATACTTTAGAAGAGTCTATATCGACACGTATCCAAATTCGTTGTAATTTTATTCAAAGAGAAAAAAACTTTTTAATTGATTTGACATGAAATTCCCTTTTTTTTTTTTTTTTTTGCAAAAATAAATAAAACATACTCATTCAAAAACATTATAGTTTTACTCCTTTAATTATTAATAACTTTAATTCTTGGCCACTATGATATCCAATTCAACACACCTTTCTAATATTCATATGCTAATATTAATTCTTTTTACTATTTACTTTTATTATAGATTTATAGTTACACACTGCCACATCTAGAAATAGCAATGGGACGGATAGATGTAATGCAGATTCTTATTTGAATCCGTGTAAACAATATTAACTCCGCTCGCTTTATTATCACAAAACATTTTCATTCGTATTTATTCGTTTTACATCCGCGCCGCACCTATTCACATTATTTCTGCATCAAATCATTGTCATCCCACTAAACACCTATATGGTCTTTTGTATGAAGTTTTCTTTTGAAATATTTTATTTTACAAATTTTCAATATAGAGATGATGTCGATTTGATTTATTTATTTATTTATTTTAAAAAAGAACACTCACAAAAATGTCTACACAGAGCTGTCAGCTTCTGTTTCAAGTCTCGAGGGTGATCCTATCACTCCTTAATAAGAATATTCCATTCATCCCAAAATAGTTATCGTATTTAATTAAATTACATATTAAATATTAGTTATTAAAAATAATTTATAATATTTGATGGAATTATTTTTCGCACACTATTAATAGAATTATATTAATTTTTTATTTTTTTTATTTTTTTTATTTTTTTTATTTTTTTTAGTTTTTTTATATTTTTTATATTGTTTGTTTTTTGTTTTTGGGGTTTTTTTTTTTTTATGAATTTTGAGTTTTTTTAATTTTTTATTTTTTAATATTAAATTATAATACTTAATAATATAAAATATTATTAATTTTTAAAATTTTAATGCGTTTGAAGATGAGTTTTGTATTCAATTAATTTCAAATTCCTCTCTAGTCGGGCCGACGTCGGCCGATTTTTCGACCAGATTCCCTAAACCATACTACGTGCGAATCTCCCGCATGCGGCTCGCGCCCATTCGAAGTGACCCAACTCAGTATTTATTCACAAATCTTCAGGAGCGAAATTGAGACTGCTCAACCTCAAAAGCCTAATTCACAGAAACGCCACGTAAATTGAGAAGGAAGTAGCAAACAAACAAACAAAAAAAGAATTGTACCACATGACACGCTCTCTAATAACGGTGGTTGGTTCGACAGCCACGTTGCACTATTGCTGGAAAAGAACAATATTTTTATAAACCAAAATACAAATTTGGAAAATAAAAAAATCATTTAAAAATAATAATAAATTCTGCTATAATGTTGTCGAATAGGTCAGGTGGGCCCATGGATTGATCCATTTAACCCTTGTAAAATGATCTAGTAATCGATTTAGACCCATTGACTTTTTGGCTCGGATCGGTTCAACATTTCGGAACCCTTAATTAAAACCGGCACGAAATTAGTTGTTGACCCACGTAGAGGTGAGTATATAGTATGATCGATATCAATATCTTATCAAAATTAAATTTTTGATTTGCGATTTCGATATTATGGTATTCAGTATGATATTTGGTGTATATTTTTTTTTTTAAAAATTGTTAATTTTTTCTTTTTTGAAATTTTGAATAATTCATTTTGATTTTATATTAAAATATTAAATATTATAGCTAAATATATAGTTACACTTATCACCATTGTACGTTGTACTCTAGAGTCGTGACAGACCATCATGAACTATGAGTCTTAGTACAAGTCGTACCACCATGGCACGCTCCGTACTGTAGATTCGTGGAGAACTTCAAAGGGTATTTTTCTTGCTTTCTTTTTCTCATATCATACATACTAACCTTTTCTCCACAGTACAATGACAATGAAGAGAAGAGCAACTAAAGGGTGCCCAAGACAAAGAGATTAGAGTCGAATAGAGTCGCTCTGAGGGCATTAAGAGATGAGCTCCTCCGACTGATCAAAGGTGCAACACACCTAGTGGTTCTAAGGCAGAATGGCCTAGGTTGAGACCTCCGACACCGATGAGCTATGAACTACTAGTATAAGCTAAGGCCCAAATCGAGGCCGCGCGCCCACATACCCACGGGCTCCCCAACTGGCGGTGGAGCCGAGGAGGCCTCAAGGGTCCGACAAGGGCTCTAATGATGATGAGGGGTCCGAGGAGGCCCAATACGAGAAGGTGAATGAAGTTTGGCCCAGGAAGGAGCTGCTAAGAAAGAAGCTAAGCAGACCCCGCCTCCAAGTGGGAGGCGTACTATGAGGTGGCATGTGTCCGTGGCACAGAAATCTCCATGAGCATGTACCTTGGCTGGACTGATATAATACACATGTACCCTTTTCACCTAGAGCTTGTCTTTCTTGTGACGTGGTGTTTCCTTAATATCTTACATATAACAAATTTATTTCAAGTGTCCGAATGAACTAAATTCAACACCCCATCGGCTTCGCTGACCCCGCACATAGAAACCTCCTGCACAAGCTAATCATTTGTTGTAGAATCTTTTTGGCCAAGTGAATATCTGGGACCAGTATGTATGGATAGAGAACAATACAACCTTGATGAGTTGAATCTTTCCAGTATAAGATAAAAAATTTAATGGTCCATGAGGTGATTCTACTTGTGATCTTATCAAGTAGTGGCTAACATTGGGCAAGGGATATGCTCTTTGAGCTCAATTGGACTCCTACATATTTGAAGGGTATAGAACCTTTAGTGAATCCCAATATTTCCATTAGTATTTGTTGAAATGGCTGTGGAACACCTCCAAAATACTATAAATAAAAGATTTCCAAAATAAATTTGTTACTTCGCATTTCAAGAGAAAATTGACCATATTTTTCAATTTTACCCTTTAGTTATTCTAAAATGTGAAAAAGTTTATTGATTTATGTTTCCAAAAAAAAAAATATATGGCTTTAAAGTTACAATGCAAACTAATTCAATTAATACACTTATCATTTCATCTCTTATTATACTCCATAAAATCAAAGTTTAAAAGAATTATTATCATGAATTTATTTTTATAAAATTATGGACATCAAAACTCATGTTAAGGTTTCAACAAATGTTAAAGTAAACGACTTCTTCATTAAAGTTAAAGATTCATATTTTCGTATTACTCCTATCAAATAGGCAGCTAAGTATTCATTTATATTATTAATTTCGTGAAAGTTTAAATTTCCACATAGGATGAAAGAAAAATTAACGTTAGAATTTTTTGTTTCAATTAAATTTGAAAGTTCAAAATTTTCACCGAGACCGCAAAAATTTCATTTGAACATTGTATAGAATTAGCTTTTTAAAGCCTGTCATCTCAATTAGTAGCACTCCAAAGCTATAAACATCTGCCTTGTAAGATATGGGACCAATGCTTCTGTTGATCAATTCTGGTTACATAACCAATTGTTCTGGCTGCTGTTAGAGTAACAATGCTCTTATCCGTCGGGTATAACTTGGCAAGTCCAAAATCAGATAGTTTTTGAATGAAGTTGTCATCCAAAAGTATGTTGTGTGGCTTGATGTCAAATGTAGAATTTGGAATGTCACAACCGCAAAGGTTTGTTGGTGGCAAGATCGGCATGCCTTCTAGTTGTAGTGACTTTAAGCCACTCCAACTACCCATATAGATAGATTCTCTCCATAGATAGGTATCTCCATGGATAGAGATAAAGATAGGATCCATCTAGATCTTGATTCAGTTCAAGTTCCGTTTGCTGCTTTTCATTTTGATAGAGAAAGCTTGCAGCCTGCCTGCTGTCTACTAAATGAGCCTTCACTGCCCGGCCCGGCCCCTATCTTTAATCTTGAAGTAAAGTTCAGTCGATGCAACTATTCAATACCTCTGGAGCAATTTCAAGCTTCCTTTCCCAACTTAATAGATCAGCTCCTCCTCCTCGAGGTGTGATGTACTTTTCAAGTGATCCGTTAGGCATGAAGTCGTATACAAGGGCACGCTTACATCTCTCAGCACAATAGCCAAGAAGTTGTACTACGTTAACATGATGAAGTTGTATGCAAGTAGCACGACTCTTGCTGCAACAATAAGCCCTATGTACAAAATTAGCAAGAAAGAGTTGTGAATGATTACAGGGCAATTGTCCCAAGAAATCCTCATAACACGAAACCCCAACTTAAACATCCTGTTAGACCACATAACTTGAACCCCAAGATCTCTGATTTTGGTCTTGCCGGTTATGCTCTCTAAAGAGAAAAGTGTTGTCACTATGACTGAAGCTAGAGGAACCATGGGTTATATTGCACCAGAAGTGTTATCAAGCAACTTCAGAAAAGCGTCTCATAAGTCTGATGCTCTAGCTTTGGAATGCTAATACTTGAAATGGTTCGACGCAACTAGCCAAGTGAACTTTCTTCCTGGAATGGATTCATCAGCAGCTGAATCAAGGAGAGAGCTGGATACAAAATCAGGATTGAGGATGATGATGACATTATAATTTCAAGGAAATTGGCTACTATAGGACTTTGGTGCATCCAATGGAATGCAACAGATAGACCTTCCATCAAAGTTGTTACTCAAATGCTAGAAGGAGATGGGAGCAAACCTAACTGTTCTACTAGTGCAGCAAGAAACACCGATGCACACTCTTTACAAGAATTGAGTGTAATATATGAACTAGAATGAATGGAGCCTTAATACACATCAATGCATGCATGTATAAGTTTAATGTTAGATTCAGTACCAGTGGAAGCTTGGACTTTTGTAATTTCATTACATAATATATATATATATGTTAAGTCACTGCTAAGTAAAATATTTATTGTGACTCTGTCTTGGATATAATCTCAACACAATGTCTAAACAACAATGTGCTGTGGATCAACATGCCATATTAGATATATGAAGTCAAGGAGTTACCAGTCTTTCCTGCCTATATTGAACACTCTCTCAAAAGTTACAGAAAGTGGCAACTAATAGAATCTCTTAATCGAGCTGATGGCGAGATTGATTTTTTGCTCGTAGTTCATGAGGAAGGAGAAGAATCACCGGTTGATGGTTACCAATGGGTAATACCTTCTCGAAAAATTATTAGTATCATCGGACGATGATTGATGTTCTGAAGTTTGCTAAGCGGTTCTTTCTACATGAGGCGACCAAATAACTAAACTAAAATTATACACGTTCCAAGGGCCTAAGCCCAAATAAATAAAAGTTGCGCTACTTTCTCCTAATACTTTTTTGAATAAGTGGAAAGGCCCAACGAAATAGAAAAATTATGACACCAAATTAAAGAAGAGACATAATAATTGAAACAATAACGTGTGTAAAAAAAGGCCCAAATGTTAGAATATTCACCACGGTATTGGAAATTTATTGTTTTTCAATTTTAGACTTCCCCATTTTATATATCAAGAAAGATAAATTTTTCCCTACTTCATTTTTAGTATTAATTATTTTATTTAAATTATTTTTTTAAATATGTTTTTTTATTTTTTGATTATTAAGTAATTACTTAAAAAAAAAAGAAAAAGAAATGTATAAAATTTTGCATATGTAAAAGTGAACGGAGAAAGTAACAATGAAATGAAGATAACTTGACAAACCAATTCTTTGATATTAATGAGTCTTAAAAGATATTACTAGAAATAGAGGATTTTTTCACCGTGAATCAATGAAAATTTATTTTAATGAAACATGATTTTTTCATTTATTTTTCATTAAATATATATATTTAATTAAATATATATTTTTCGTTTCAATTGCTTGTCTCGGATTATACGACACGAAATTTAAGAAAAGCAATAAGAATTTGAATCTTTTAGTTAGAGCTAGGTAATTTCAGCCCATATTTATAAAATCAGCCATTTAATTTATATTTTAATGAGTTGGATCACTTATATTTTAGTTGGATAAATATAAGCTTCAAGATATTTAACTCATAAAAATACGGGACAAATTAGGTAAAATTTGGATATCCATGTATGAACTCATTTTTATAAAATAAAAGAAAATTTATTCCTTAGAAATTTGAAAGAAAAACACGATTAAAACTTACTCACATCGGGTGTATACACTAACATACTAAGTTAGTCATAGAAGATAAACTAACATTTATTATGAATTTTATTTTAAATACATAGTACTATGGTTAAATATGAATAATTATAATTAAGAACGTGTCATTTTTTTATTATTGAGTGTATACACTGGTGCAGTAAGTTTTTTTTTTCAAAAATACTTTCTAAATCAATAATAACACCCAATGCATTCCAATCCACGCCTTCACACTATCCACCCACCCCTACTTGCCTATCTCCATTCTACCCCCCCATCCCTACTTACTACACCACCCCGTGTCGGGATTAGGTCCTTGGCCTGGGTTGAGGTCGGGTTCCGCTCGGGATCGTAGCCGCGAATCGATCCCGACTCGAGGTTGAACCTGGATCTGACTGGGTAGGGATTGAATCTTGGGTCTCGCAGGTCTGGGTCAATAGTCGAGTTCCCGATCGAAGCCTGACCCGGTTGGGGGGTTGGTCCAGGGCTGGAGGCGAGTACCGCTTTGGTTCGGGACTTGGTTCTTGGATTGGGGCTAGTGTCGTGTACGAGTAGGATTGTGGGTGAGATTGAAAGAGAGCTTTGAAAAATATTTTTCTTATTTTACGTAGGGAAGCCATTTTTCTTGTAAATTGGAGGTAAATAGGTCAATTTGAAAATTATTTTCAAAACATTTAAGTTAACCAAATATTGGAAAATTGAAAAACATTTTTCATACCAAACACACTCTGAAAGAATTTTTTTTCATTCTTAAAAATGATTTCAATTAATCCTAGTTAAAGATTTAATTTTTTTTTGGCATTAGGAGTGCATTAGACCATTTTACCCAATCCATATCCAATTTAATTTTTTATCCATATTTATATGGGAAGATTGCTATCCAATTCATTTTTTAGCTCAATTGTTTTCAACTCTTGAATCCAATTCAATCCGCTCATTTGTCACCTCTACTTGTGGTCTTAAACTAAAATTTATAAATGTATCAAATATTTTAACCCCGTGATCTGGGAAAAAAATATCATGGAAAAGTGACAAATTTTAGCCGAACCCAAAGAGAAAACATGATGTTGGCTCCACTAAAAAGAAGGACCCATCTGCAAAGTTGTTTCATGAATTAGACAATTTATTTTAAAACAATAGAATTGTCGCTTAATTATTATGAAAATTAAAAAATAAAGATGTGTAAGAAAAAGTTTTTTTATTTAAAAATCAGATTTAGAGTAAGGATTTTCGATGATTTTCTGAAAGATGTTAATATTCAAAATTCTTAATTATAGTTGACCATCGAATTTAAACAAATATGCTAAAATTATATAGTTTTATTTAGAAAAGTGACATTTGCAAATAAAATGTATTAACGCTTCAGTTACTTATTAATCTTGGCTAATTATGAAGGAATTAATCTCCCCAATATATACAATTTGTTGAAATTTTAAACTATATAGTCCAACTTCTCAATCAAGTTAATAAATTATTTTGTAATTCCAAGACTCGTAGAGGGCCAACCATTCTTGTGAGTAAAGAATTTATTTTATTGATTTGACACATTTTTTAACAGTTTGTTTGGATGGTTGTTAGCTATTGTGCTTTTTGTTTAAATATAATATTTATTTTTGATTGTTACTTAAATTTATTGTATCGTATAATTCACCATCGTTACATAACGCCTAAAGTCCCTTTTTTTGTAACGATTGATTTGGAGTGACGCGCCGTTATCTTATTTTTTTCTTCTTATTTTATCTTTTGCTCATTATCCGATAATCCTAATATATTATTTACGCCTACCTTTTATAATAACTCTACCCCGTACCCTACTTTTCTTGTAGGTTTGTCCTTCTAATTGTTGATGTGTGGCATTGTGTAATGACGAGAAACGATATAATCTATCCACACATATATATTCATTAAACAATACAATGCAGTATAATACGATACATTATAAAACAATACATAGCAGCCATCAAAACAAAGTGAATAATAATTTACTATATCACACTTCGATTATTATAAGTTATCTATTCATTAGAAACAAATTGAAAACAATTAGTACTTAATAATAATAAGAATAAAAGACATAAAATAATAAATTATCTCTTTATTTTTTAAACCGAACAAATAAAATATAATAAAGGAATTATTTTTGTAGTTACAAAATATAATGACTTGAACCCATCCATCATATTGGAGTAAATAATTTTCCTACATTGAGTAATGACAACAACCATATCACATACTGCAAATATTTATTTGTGCCGTCAAACATTGTCACGTGTAATAAATTGATGGAATTGTAGGTTGTTAAAGGTTTAACGTTCCACTTTAATGACTTAAATAAAAGGTCTTAATAAGTCGATACAATAGGAAAAATATTGAAATTTTTAATTTTTTTTATGTTCGATTCAATTGATATTTTTTTTAAAAATGATTAGTGGAAATAGGAAAAATAAGTTTCACAATTAATATTATATATTGATTGTCCTCCCCTACTCTCCAACGCGCACCTCATCTTTATCTCATTCCCGTGAGTCGCGAAGTCAAAAATTTCGTTATGGGTGTTTAAAATTTAATATTTAAAAATTAAAAAATTTTGGGGTTTTTTTTTTTTTATGAATTTTGAGTTTTTTTAATTTTTTATAATATAATTTTTTGATGAACGACACTGACCTAACACTCTTCATACCGTGGCTACGCCACTGACTCCCGCTCCTACATCTTATAATATTTATTTAGATTATATACAAATACTTTTTAATTTAATATTTTTACTTACTACAACATAAAATAAATAAATAAATCTATTTATTTTTTAAAAAGAATATTTTCTTTCGCCGAACACACCCTAACTGCATAAAAAGGAAATAAAGGAGTGAAAGGAATTTCAATTTAAATAAGTAGTCACAAGCCATTATTTCATTCTGAGATTGCGTGCTCTATTTCGAAACTTCTTTGATTAGTTGCAATAATTATGTTATGCATGATATATCATAATAAATAAATTATATTGCCATGTTTAAAATCAATTTAATCCGTTTCATTTAATATTTCAATATAATTATTTATTTTAGAAGATAACTATTATTATCAATCATCATTTTATAAAGATAACTAATGTAATGAAATATTAGCATTATGGTGGAGGTTTATGTTGAATTTAAATAATAAAACGCTATTCGAAAGTTAATAATTATAAATTTTAAAAATATAAAAACAGAAAAAAGAATATTAAGTTATAAAATTTTTTATATATATATATATATATATCCAATTGGCTCTATGTAAAAAAAAAAAAAAAAAACTAATAATATAAAAAAGAAAAACAAACTTATAAAGAGAATAAATTCTTCCACTAAACAAATCTCAATAACCCTATAAAGGGAAGAATTCTCATGAGATCAATTTTTTTAAATAATAATAGAACGCACCATCTAGGGTTCGAACCTCCATCATTATTGTGGTAGGATATATTTTAACCACTAGATTATTGGTACTTATTGGTTTATGAATATATATTTTTATTTATATACTTTAAATTTTTTATATGAAAAAAAAAAACAATCTTCGGAGGTCGATTTTTAAAAATATTGCAAAAACCTTGAGGTAAGTAAAAAATTGACCTCCGTGGGGGTGTGTGTGTATTCACGAGGTTGGTTTTTTCCTACCTCTTTTGAGATTGAATTCCCATTTTAATTGTAGATTCATGAAATTCGATTCAATAGTATTGAAGAAAATTTTGAGATCAAAATTGTTGAACTTTCGGACTTGTTCAGAAGCTTTACCGGTAATTGAGGTATGTCTATTTCCACGTATGTGTCTTGAAAAAATATTTATTTTTGAACTTTAAAGGTAATTTGAACTAAGGTTTTATACACGTGTGGAACAAGCTCGCCTCGAGTCTTCATATTTACATTCTACTTGATAATATATGTATAAAAATTTGTACTCTTCTATGAACTTGATTTCTAAAATGATATTCTTTAAAGATATTTTATCCTATAAATGAGTCATCGACTTGAAACTTAACTTTGGTTTTGAACAGATTTTCTAAATCAATTGATAACTTTGAAATACCCCTATTACGCGAGGACAATCTAAACAATAAAGTGTTTCGCCTATTGTGCCATGATTTTTATTGTTTGTGTTTGGCATTACTATCCAGAAGAAAGAGTAACTGTTATGAATTCTAACGAGGTTTGCTTTACTATTTGGAAGAGTAGCCTTCGTAGGTTGGCAACCCTGATGAGGTGCCTTTAGGCTGGTTAGGGACCCTAAAGTGTGATTTTTCCTCTATTACTACTGATTTGGACCTATATGAACGTGATTTGGCTGATTTTTCCTTGATTGAACTGACGTGAATTTTCTAACCTAATGAACTAAAAAATACTACTTCTTTGATTTCACTGAGTTTTGGTGAATTACTCTGTTATCATATTTGAACTGTTTCACTTACACTGCTTTACTTATTTATTTACTCATCATCATCATGATTATTTTTACTATGTTAACTCCTGCCCCAAGACACTCATTGAGTATTCGGTACATGAGATGAGAAGGTTCCTGAGGATCATACCACTTAGAAGGATTTTCTTGATCATCCAGATTTCTATTGACTCCACTTTCTTGCTGGTGAAGCTCCATCATCATTATTTATTATTTTATTAGTTTTCGAGCTACATCTCAACTTAGTTATCTTTCATAAAAGTTCTAAAGATAGATATTATGTCGTAAATATTATGTAGAGTCATTGCTTCACTTATTACCTTGTCATTTCTTGGATTTATTCACCACTTTATCGACCATGGTCCAAAAATAACTATCTTTCTTTTTTACCAATAAAAATAGGACATCTAAGTTACTTAAAAAGAAAAGATTTATCCATAGCAATTAAGCTTAGTCTTAATTAAATCAATCTCGACTCTCACCTTAATCAAATATATATAT
>JACEIK010000791.1:168686-179938 GCA_018107945.1 Datura stramonium
AAATAGTAATTTTAAAATATTTGCTAATTAAAAAAATTAAGAGAGAATTAATCGTATTTTTCTAACTTTATCCTTAACATTAATTATTCTACAATTAAAATTCACGTAAACAGATAAAAATATTTTAAGGAATATATCAGTCAAATTACACTTTTAGTTAAATTTTTCTTAGAGATTGTGCAAATATAATCCTATCAATTAAAATGGAACGGAAAAAATAGTTAATTTATGGGGGTAAAATTAGAGTAAAGACACGTGGTGCCCACGATAATGTGGACACGACTAATGTGAACACATAAATGAGGGTTTTAGGCCCCTCGTTGAAGTAGTGGAAGCAGAAAAAGGAGTGGATGGCATGTAATACCTTCAGCGAATCCTCAAAGGTTTCACAGATCCCCAGAAGGAGTTGATGGCTAGGATGGAGACCCAAGACAGGAGAATGAATGAGTTCCAAAGAAATATGGCCCAAGTACCCCACACGCTTCAAGGGGAGATGTGCGAGACTCCGTCAATGATTTGAAACCTGACGACAGGTCGGGGGAACACGTAGCTGCAAAGATTGAGAACAGGTTTGAAACCCCTACGATTGCGACAACAACGATGATGAAGTTGTTGAGAAAGGAAATGCAATCCAATATGCAGAGCTACAGTCTCGCATAAATCGCATCCCGGGGGCACCACCTATCATGAAAGGTCCAGATTCTAAGAGTTATGCCAAAGTGCCCTACATAGGCAGCACAGTGACTAAACCTATCCCAAAGAGGTTTAAAATGCTTCATATTCCCCAGTATGATGGAAACTCAGATCCTCAGGATCATTTTCTCTTCTTCACAACAGTCGTAAATGGAAACAACCTAACAAAGGAGGAGGTCGAGTCCGTGGTGGTGAAGAAGTTCGGAGAGACCCTGTTGGGAGGAGCCCTTGTCTGGTATTCTCTTTTTCCCGAGAATTCTATCGATTAGTTTAACATGTTGGTAGACAGTTTTATTAGGGACCATTTTGTAGCCAAGAAGGTGCATCCTAGAGGGGAGACATTTTCAAGATAGAACAAGGGGACACAGAGATGATTCGAGAGTTCGTTGCAAGATTCCAAAAGGAAAGGATGCAGTTACCAATGGTGCCGGATGACTAGGCGGCGGAGGGCTTTACTAAAGGTTGAATCCCAAGTGCTTAATCGCCGCTTTCAAAGTAAAGGAAAGCCTAATCGAGCTTGAGGCCACGGATTGGAGGATGTTCATAATGGCTACGAGTAAAAAAATCTGAATCGAGAATGACTTGAAGGGTCATCGTCAAGGCGCCCTAAACATGGAATGAGCCAAAGACTGCGATGGACTCGTAGTATACTGGTGAAAGGATCACCCCAAACCCTACATGATCATTTGATATAAAGGCTTCATCTTGAGGAAGGTACGGGCCCTAGGTTGTAATATAAGAACAGGTGCAAGTAGAGGAAGCAGATCACATATTCACAATTAGTTTCGGCTAGAGAAGAGAGTTTCTCAGGGAAAGTACATTAACATTAATTAAACTAAAGAAAATCAACAATAGAAGGGAAAACACATACACCATAGTGGGCAAGACCAAAATCTTCATCCAGGATTTTCCTTCGATCAAGAAGTTTGCATATGCAACAAAATTTCATGTTTACATCGCACTACGACTTTGAGCATGGGGTCATCTTCTTCTATACAAAGTTTATTCAAGTCTGGATTTGTCATTACTAACCCTAACAGAGCCAAAAATGATAAATTGGAGAAAAAATTCGAACCCAAAATCTGAAATTGGAGAAGATTACGAACCCTAAAGCTGTAAGCTTTGAAGTGAAATTATAGTTAAAAACTTTGAAAACTAAATCCAAACTTCAATCTTTAAAAATGGCAGAAAAGAGGAAGAAGATGGAAGAATATTTTTGAAAAAATGGCTTGAAAATAGGTAACTTCAATAAGAACTCATGAAGTTACTGTTGAAGCCTTAATTATAGGCTTATTTGGAGTTACACATGAAAAAATATCAGTAGAAAAGGTGTTTGAGCTAAGTTCTTACGTGCCTAGAGGAGGTGTTTTCACCTTTAATGACAGGTCAGCATTTAAGGGCTAGGTAATATCAGAAATAAAATATTCAGGGGAGTAATAGGACCCCCGTGAAGTATAGATGTGTAGTTGGAAATCGGGTAATAGGTTGGGGGAGCTTTTAGCTATTTTCTCCTCTAAAGTACTTTGGAAATCTCCGGACTTAGAAGCCCATCCATTAAAAAATTAAAGGGATCCCTCCTCGTTCAACGAGGTGTAATAATAAATGGACTCAAAAAATCCATGGTGAGAAGACTATGTAAGAAGGGCGGAAACAAAAAATCGGTTGACAGTTGATAACACCAAAAATACACCTCAAAAGAAGTATGCAATGGTTGTTTATCAAGTAACAGAAGTGTGAGGCTAATCAAACATAGTATTATAGTATACTGGGATTATATATTTTGCTAATGCGACCAACCAAACGACCGCTTAGGGTGTTACATCTGTAATAACTTTTTAGAAAGTGTTTAGTTCAGAATCATGAAAGAGTCACAATAAATATTTTGGACATGGAAAAGAGTTGCCAAAGTAGCAGTTACAGAGTATGACTTAACACATATCTAATGAAATTACTAAAATTCAAGCTTTCACTTGTACTGACTCTGACATTTAGAACTTTAGATGTGTAATTAAGGCCTCCATTCATTCTAGTTCTGATATTACAGTAAACTCTTGTGCAGAAGAAGGGGGTGCAATCACTCCAGTTCCAACGTGGGTGGTGTTTCTTGCTGTAATAGGAGGAGGAACAGTTAGGTTGCTCCCATCTCCTTCTAGCATTTGAATAACAACTCTGATTGAAGGTCGATCTGTTGCATTCCATTGGATGCACCAAAGTCCTATAGTAGCCAATTTCCTTGCAATTATGATATCATCATCTTCCTCAATCCTGATTTTCAACTCTTCTCCTTGATTCAGCCTCTGATGAATCCACTCCGGAAAGTTCACTTGGCTAGTATCTGCTTTTGCGTCAAAATTCTTCCTCCCTCCAACCATTTCAAGTAGCAGCATTCCAAAGCTATAGACATCAGATTTATGAGACGCTTTTCCGAAATTGCTTGATAACACTTCTGGTGCAATATATCCCATTGTTCCTCTAGCTTCAGTCATAGTGACAACACTTTTCTCTTTAGAGCATAACTTGGCAAGACCAAAATCAGAGATCTTGGGGTTCAAGTTATGGTCTAACAGAATATTTTGGGGCTTAATATCGAAATGAAGGATTTGTTTGTCACATCTTTGATGAAGATACTCCAGCCCTTTTGCTATTCCTAAAGCAATATCATGAATCTTCTTCCAATTGAGACTTGAAGGAAAAATGAGCTTGTCAAGTGATTGATTTGGCAAGTATTCAAACACTAGAGCTCTTCTAACTCCATCAGCACAAAAGCCAACTAGACGAACCACGTTGACATGGTGGATTTTCCCCATTGCTGCAACTTCGTTAATAAATTCTTCTCCATTTCCTTCGGAATCATTGAGAACTTTTACAGCAACATGAATTTCATTAGAGAGTGTTCCTTTATAAACGACACCGTAAGCTCCCTCTCCCAATATTTCCTGAAACAGATTTGTTATCTTCTTAATAACTGCATAAGTATATCTAGTTGGCGTGAGAGCTCTATAGTCTTCCAAAAATGTTTCAACTCTGGCTTGATTCTCTCTTTCAATTTTGTTTGAGCTATAAAACTCATAGAGCGCCATGACAATAATTCCAAAAAGAGCAATACCTAAAACTCCACCTGGAAGACATCAACTTGTACATTATACACAAGGCAAATAAATAAGTAAGGGGAATTGGAAAGATGAGAAAGAAAAGGCATAGAACACCAACCTGCAATCAATGGTTCCTTTAGTCCACCTGCAGTGATTAGATATGATTTACTTATCTATTAATTATTTTATTAAGATAAAATTATGCAATCAAAATAGAACTTTAATACCTTTTGTAGTGATCACTGGTCGGTTGAAACACTGAGTGGTCAGTTGTTTGGTATAGTTCTTGAAGCCACAATCCATTTCAAG
Organism: Datura stramonium; assembly: GCA_018107945.1. NCBI lineage: Eukaryota > Viridiplantae > Streptophyta > Magnoliopsida > Solanales > Solanaceae > Datura > Datura stramonium. The sequence continues at coordinate 172,781 of JACEIK010000791.1, forward strand.
ACCTTCACAATAGCTACAGTTTGGATTTAACCAACCGATAGAGAAGGAACCACCATATTCTAGAACACAGGGACGAGATGGAATTTCATCAATTTTTGTACAACCCTCTACATCATCATCTAAAGTTTCTCTATTTATGACAGCAATTAACTTGGAGTAAGGTGCAGCAGAGCAACCAAGTGATCCAACGTCATCATTTGTGACACCAGAACAATTGAAAATGGAATAGTTACAAAGAGGAAGCTCATCATTCAAATGGAAAGGAGATGCTGAAAAATTGAAGTGCAACAACTTCACAACACAACTAAACGGGGAATAAAGCCTAATCTGCTGAGACGCATAATCAATATCCTCAACAACAAGTATAGGTGAATTGGGGAGTGTGAGTATGGTCTTACTGTTGTTACAAGATAGCTCGAAGCCTGGATATCCACAATGTTCCGGCTGATGTTGAAGCCTGAAGGGGAAATGAATGCTAGGGCCATTATCAATATCGCACCTAGACTCTCTGCAGTCATTTCCTCCTTCACCAAACACAGCAAAGGATGTCACAACTATGAGAAGTAAGTCCAAGCGGAAAAAGAAAGACATCATTGTGCCAGGGGCAACGATAGAAATTTTACAAGTGCAGATTGAAGAATGGGATTAATTTGCCTGCAACGGTTAAACAACTGTATATATCCATATACATAGAGGACTTGGCTGGTTAAATTTGGTTTGTTGGCATGACTTCTCTTTTTTTTGCAACTAATTTGGGGATGAGAGACTTACTGACTTTGTCTTTTSTTKGMAYYRAMTYKGGWYTKTTGGCAWTGACTCGKGACTTTTCAATGACTTGACTTTTCTTTATATGAACCAAATAATTATTTAATCTACTTGAGGCTAACTTTAAGTGCTCAATTAACCAAAAAAAAATGTATGGAGGAGCCAAGTTTCTTACAGTCCTCATCCTTTTGCAGCTCTCAGAAATCGCATTTGCTGAACGGAACCAACAGTGTGTCCCTTCTAGTTGTGGGCATATTCATAACATCAGTTACCCCTTTAGATTGAAAAGTGATCCGAAGCACTGCGGCCTTGAAAATTATGAATTGAGCTGTGAAGGGGATCGCACTATATTTTCATATGGGCATAATGAATCATATCACTACGTAGTACAAGCCATCAATTATGATAATTCCACTGTTCGCCTTGTAGATCCTGATATAAGAGAACAAGCTCTTTGTTCTCTTTCTCTTCCTCAGCATTCACGTAGACAATACGATATTGGTTTTACGACTTGGAAGTATAAGCCTGGTCGTGGCCATACTGAGATTGTAAAAAAAATCACTATTTTCAGCTGTCCATTTGCCATAAATTCTCCAGTCTTTGCGGAAATCACTAATTGTCTCAACAGGAGTAGTTATGCTTCCAATGTTTCTTCTGATTTATTTAAGGGACACACGTACGCAACCATGGACAAATTTTCACCATCCGATTTGGAAGTCGGGTGTAGTGTAGACCTCACGTCACTGACTTCATGGCATACAGAGGATGCAAATGCAAATATTTCTATTTTAAGTTTGCATAATGCTCTGGCATATGGGTTTGAGCTTTCATGGTTTAGTGATGTTTACTGTGACGTGTGCAAATTCAAGGGATATGACTGTGAAGGTGAAAATTCAAGGGATGTTCGTTGCATTGATCTCGGCTGCAAAGTTTACAATTTTATATTCTTCAGAACCTGGTGTGGTAAGAACATTCCCAATATCATGCTAGGATATAACACACTTTTAGCAATTTTTCTGTGCAAGTCTTACCTTTTTTGTTTTTTCCGGTTCTTGATTTTCTCTTTGGATGACCACAATCAAGTTGATCAAAGACATGTTCTCCGCGTTCTCAAAAGTAAGCACTCGTTCTATTGTCAATTCTTGTTGCGAGGATTATATAAACGGTAAATAGTAGCAAGTTAAATTAACTGTGTTGTTAAATGTTGTTGTTCTTGCAGGAATAGTCCCATGGATGCTTCCTATAGTTGGTAAGCCACATCTGGTGTCATTAAACATTGATTTGTTAGAAATATCTTTTATACTACTCTCTGTTTCATTTTATACCACAAATTTGACTAGTTAAAATTTAAGTGTCTCAATTATTCATCTACTAACTTATTCTCACAATTATTACTACTACTTTAGAAACCCTTTACTTTCAAATGATAGACCAAAAGTCTTTCTTGCTATTTGTGATCGTCATTTACAGGGCTTATTATTGCAGTAAGAGTCGTTCTATTTCCCTTGCGTATTTGTGTTTCTGATAATCAAATTACGAAGAAGGCATTTGTCGTTTTTAGTAAATTGAAAGTTTCCTGCATAGGGAGAACAATTTCATGCCCATTCGTACCCCTATGCCAACATAAAGAAGATGACTAGAATTTCAAGAGAAACTAGGCAAGGAGGTTATGGTTCAGTCTATAAAGGCAAGCTTCAAAGTGGTCTAATGTAGCAGTGAAGATACTAGGCAAGCCCAATGCTGATGGGCAAGACTTCATGAATGAGTTGCCACGATCGGGAGGATTCATCATGTTAACGTAGTACAACTTGTGGCTATTGTTCTGAGAGATGTAAGCGTGCCCTTGGCATACGACTTCATGCCTAACGGATCACTTGAAAAGTACATCACACCTCGAGAAGAGGAAGCTGATCTATTAAGTTGGGAAAGGAGATTTGAAATTGCTCTTGGAGTTGCTCGAGGTATTGAGTATTTGCATCGGGTTTGTGACATTTCAAATTCTACATTTTGACATCAAGCCACACAACATTCTTTTGGATGAGAACTTCATTCCAAAACTATCTGATTTTGGTCTTGCCAAATTATACCCAGCGGATAAGAGCATTGTTACTCTAACAGCAGCCAGAACAATTGGTTATGTAGCTCAGAATTGATCAACGAGCATTGGTCCCATATCTTACAAGGCAGATGTTTATAGCTTTGGAATGCTACTAATTGAGATGGCAGGCTTGAAAACAAATTTGGCAGCAAGAGAGGACATGTCAACTCAGTATTTCCCACATTGGATTTATGATCAATTCGACAAGGAAAAGGAAATTGAAGTACTAGTCGAGACACATGATGACGAAAATGAGATGATAAAGAAGCTGACATTAGTTGCTTTGTGGTGCATACAAATGAATCCACTCGATCGTCCCTCAATGACTAAAGTAGTGGAAATGCTTGAAAGTAAGTACAAACTTTAAGCCTCCCAGGCCCTCTGTGTCGCTGCAACCCGTTCAATGGAATTCAATACAAGTTCTTCAATTTCTTCAACTGAGTCCGTGAAGTTGCTTCAGAGTGGTTCTGATTCTGCGAAAATAGATGTAATTGTTGGTTGACATCACATTATGTACATAATCTGCGTTGTTCTGAATAACATGTAAACTGAGTCCACAACCTTATCTTCTGATTTCCTTTTTTATATTAAAGTTTGTGAAGATACAACCATCACAATTTGTGACCTGAAGTGATTAGTATAAAGGGACGCATAGAGAAGAAACCACCATATTCTAGAACACAGGGGCGAGATGGAAATTTCGAATCAATTTTGTACAACCCTCTACATATTCACATCTAAAGTTTCTGTATTTCTGACAGTAATTAACACGGAGGCAGGTGTAGCAGAGCAACCAAGTGATCCAACGTCATCATTTGTGACACCAGAACAATTGAAAATGGAATAGTTACAAAGAGGAAGCTCATCATTCAAATGGAAAGGAGATGCTGAAAAATTGAAGTGCAACAACTTCACAACACAACTACTCGGGGAATCAAGACTAATCTTTGAGCGCATAATCAATATCCACAACAACAAGTATAGGTGAATTGGGGAGTGTGAGTATGGTTTTAGTGTTATTACAAGATAGCTCGAAGCCTGGATATCCACAATGTTCCGGCTGATGTTGAAGCCTGAAGGGGAAATGAATGCTAGGGCCATTATCAATATCGCACCTAGACTCTCTGCGAGTCCATTTCCTCCTTCACCAAACACAACAAAAGGATGTCACAACTATGAGAGGAAGTAGTCAAGCGGAAAAAGAAAGACATCATTGTGCCAGGGGCAGCATTAGAAATTTTACAAGTGCAGATTGAAGATAGGATTAATTTGCCTGCAACTTGGTTAAACAACTGTATATATCCATATACATAGAGGACTTGGCTGGTTAAATTTGGTTTGTTGGCATGACTTCTCTTTTTTTTGCAACTAATTTGGGGATAGAGCTTGCAGCTTTTGTCTTTCTTTGAACCAAATTTGGTTTGTTGGCATTGACTCAGGACTTTTCAATGACTTGACTTTTCTTTATATGAACACAAATAATTATTTAATCTACTTGAGGCTAACTTTAAAGGCTAACTTTAAGTGCTCAATTAACCAAAAAAAAATGTATGGAGGAGCCAAGTTTCTTACAGTCCTCATCCTTTTGCAGCTCTCAGAAATCGCATTTGCGGAACGGAACCAACAGTGTGTCCCTTCTAGTTGTGGGCATATTCATAACATCAGTTACCCCTTTAGATTGAAAAGTGATCCGAAGCACTGCGGCCGTGAAGATTATGAATTGAGCTGTGAAGGGGATCGCGCAATATTATCATATGGGTATAATGAATCATATTACTACGTAGTACAAGCCATCAATTATGATAATTCCACTGTTCGCCTTGTAGATCCTGATATAAGAGAACAAGCTCTTTGTCCTCTTCCTCGGTATTATTTACCCCTAAATGGTTTTATGACTTGGAAGTCTATGCCTGGAGGTGGCTATACTCAGATTGTAAAGACAATCACTATTTTCAGCTGTCCATTTGTCATAAATTCTCCAGTCTTTGTGGAAATCACTAATTGTCTCAACAGGAGTAGTTATGCTTCCAATGTTTCTTCTGATTTATTTAAGGGACACACGTACGCAACCATGGGCGAATTATCACCATCCGATTTGGAAGTCGGGTGTAGTGTAGACCTCATGTCACTGACTTCATGGCATATTCAGGATGCAAATGCAAATATTTCTATTTTAAATTTGCATAATGCTCTGGCATACGGGTTTGAGCTTTCATGGTTTTATGATGTTTACTGTGACGTGTGCCCCAGAGGATATGGCTGTGAAGGTGAAAATTCAAGGGATGTTCGCTGCTTTGAAGAATGTGGATACTACAACTTCAGATACTTCAGTGCCGGCTGTCGTAAGAACACTCCCAATGTTGTTACATATATTTTTTGCAATGCAGGTCTTAAAGATCTCTCTCATAAATACATTTTTTTTTTTGGTTCTGGATTTTCTCTTTCGATGACCACAATCAAGTAAAGCAAAGCCAGGTTCTCAGTGTTCTTACAAGTAAGCACTCATTCTATTGTCAATTCTTGTTGCGAGGATTATATAAACGGTAAATAGTAGCAAGTTAAATTAACTGTGTTGTTAAATGTTGTTGTTCTTGCAGGAATAGTCCCATGGAKKCTTCCTATAGTTGGTAAGCCACATCTGGTGTCATTAAACATTGATTTGTTAGAAATATCTTTTATACTACTCTCTGTTTCATTTTATACCACAAATTTTACTTTCAAAATGATAGACCAAATGTCTTTCTTGCTAATTTTGTGATCGTCATACACAGGGCTTATTCTTGCAGTAAGAGTCGTTCTATTTCCATGCGTATTTGTGTTTCTGATAATCAAATTACGAAGAAGGCATTTGTCGTTTTTTGATGAAATTGAAAGTTTCCTGCATAGGGAGAACAATTTCATGCCCATTCGATACCCCTATGCCAACATAAAGAAGATGACTAGGAATTTCAAAGAGAAACTAGGCCAAGGAGGTTATGGTTCAGTCTATAAAGGCAAGCTTCAAAGTGGTCCTAATGTAGCAGTGAAGATACTGAGCAAGCCCAATGCTGATGGGCAAGACTTCATGAATGAGGTTGCCACGATCGGGAGGATTCATCATGTTAACGTAGTACAACTTATTGGCTATTGTTCTGAGAGATGTAAGCGTGCCCTTGTATACGACTTCATGCCTAACGGATCACTTGAAAAGTACATCACACCTCGAGAAGGAGAAGCTGATCTATTAAGTTGGGAAAGGAAGTTTGAAATTGCTCTTGGAGTTGCTCGAGGTATTGAGTATTTGCATCGAGGTTGTGACATTCAAATTCTACATTTTGACATCAAGCCACACAACATTCTTTTGGATGAGAACTTCATTCCAAAACTATCTGATTTTGGTCTTGCCAAATTATACCCGACGGAWAAGAGCATTGTTACTCTAACAGCAGCCAGGGGAACAATTGGTTATGTAGCTCCAGAATTGATCAACAGAAGCATTGGTCCCATATCTTACAAGGCAGATGTTTATAGCTTTGGAATGCTACTAATTGAGATGGCAGGCTTGAAAACAAATTTGGCAGCAAGAGAGGACATGTCAACTCAGTATTTCCCACATTGGATTTATGATCAATTCGACAAGGAAAAGGAAATTGAAGTACTAGTCGAGACACATGATGACGAAAATGAGATGATAAAGAAGCTGACATTAGTTGCTTTGTGGTGCATACAAATGAATCCACTCGATCGTCCCTCAATGACTAAAGTAGTGGAAATGCTTGAAGGCGAAGTACAAGCTTTGCAAACGCCTCCCAGGCCCTCTGTGTCGCTGCAACCACGTTCAATGGAATTCAATACAAGTTCTTCAATTTCTTCAACTGAGTCCGTGAAGTTGCTTCAGAGTGGTTCTGATTCTGCGAAAATAGATGTAATTGTTGGTTGACATCACATTATGTACATAATCTGCGTTGTTCTGAATAACATGTAAACTGAGTCCACAACATATCTTCTGATTTCCTTTTTTATATTAAAGTTTGTGAAGATACAACCATCACAATTTGTGACCTGAAGTGATTAGTATAAAGGGACGCATAGAGAAGAAACCACCATATTCTAGAACACAGGGACGAGATGGAATTTCATCAATTTTTGTACAACCCTCTACATATTCATCTAAAGTTTCTGTATTTCTGACAGTAATTAACACGGAGGCAGGTGTAGCAGAGCAACCAAGTGATCCAACGTCATCATTTGTGACACCAGAACAATTGAAAATGGAATAGTTACAAAGAGGAAGCTCATCATTCAAATGGAAAGGA
>JACEIK010000791.1:191171-203548 GCA_018107945.1 Datura stramonium
CCACCCCCACCACAGACCATTCATAAATCCTCTAGAACTTCCTATAAAAGAAGAATCAAGAAGCCAACACATCACAAGTTTTAATTACTTGACACCATAAATTTTATAGATAAGATTTTTGATTCAAAGGGATCCTTCTAGCACAACTCACCCTCATCATATACAACTTTAAATAACACAAATCATCTTCACCACTTTGCATGAGTCAAAAATATAATTATCAAGCACTACTATAACATTATTGTGCAATTACTCCAAAAAAACAGTCACAACAAACTTTACACTAATGGCTTCTTTACCAATGTCATCTTCATTTCTTGGCTATATCGGAGGATCGAACTACAGGAGAATCAGGAACGAAAGGCTTTCCCCCATTTCCGCCGATTCAAAAAGCAATAGGAGAAGAGTGCTAAAAGTGAATGCCTTCAATAAGGATGAAAAGATTGTGGCAAAAACAGGGGGGAAAAAGAACAATGGAAGGAGGGAATTGGCTTTCGCCTTGATGGCAATAGCTGCTGCAAGCTCATTTGCAAGAGTTGTTATGGCAGAGGAACCAAAGGCAGGGACACTTGAGGCAAAGAAGAAATATGCACCTATTTGTGTCACAATGCCAACTGCTAGAATATGTCACAAGTGAAATTTAGAGGCGGATTCAGAATTTAAGTTTAATGAGTACAACTTTTAAGATTTTTAATAGTAAAAATTATAAATCTTCATGTCGAAAGTAATAGATTCATATGAATCTGTTACTGAAAGGTTATATCTGCCCCCGATGAAATTCACGTGGGTTGAAAAGAGAATTTTCCTCAATTACTAAGTAGATATTTGACTATAAATTTTAAATATTTTTTATTTTGTTTGAAATTTATGGAGTTAGGAGTTAAAGATGGAGTTGTATTTTATTATATTTTGGTTGTTTTCTTGGAAAAATTGGACCATGGAAGTAATTAGATATTCCATCCCAATGTATGTGAAAGTGCTCGTGTTCAAATTTCGAGGTAAATGAATTATTTTTTAAAAATGTATATTTTTATTTTTAAAAAAATTATTAAAAGATTTTATGTCCAATTATACAATTAAAATTAAGATAAATTAGGATTAAAAAAGTAATTAATATTTAACAGGTATTTGATCATAGGATTTGAGACCTCAATTTTAAGTTTGATATAAGTTTAGCGTCTATTTACAAAATCTGCACAGAATTTTTAACTTCAATTTTAAATTTCAAATTCTCAACAACCAACAAACAAACAAAAAATTAAAAAAATTAAAAAAATTAAAAATATTTTTAAATATAAAATTTGACTCATAAATTTATATTTTATTAAAAAAATTCATCATTTTAAATTTTATAAATTTTACGACTCCTTATTTTAAGTGAAAAGATCGTGAGTACTATATGAAGTTATATTAAAGAATAACTAGATGTTATTATTATTAATTTTTGAATCATTAAATTTTTGTAAAATTTATTTGAAAGTTATAATAACATATAATTATAAATATTTACTATAAATATTTACTATAATAGAAATATAAAAATATGTGATTTATTAATTGGTTATTTTAAAATATTTATGAATTATGATTTATCGAAGAAAAAAAATAAAATAATACCTCGTCTTCTAGAGCTGGTTCACTGTTATCCCTAAACCGAGCAACAGAGGAAGTGTAGAAATGGCGTCAGCAAGACAATGGATTGAAGGAGACGAGACGGCGAAGCAGTTCCTCACAAGGGTTTTCTCAGAGAGACCTTTCCTACCACTACCTCCACCTCTTCATCGTGTTCCTCTCCGCCCCGGCAACGTTGTCGAAATCGTCGGCCCTTCTCCTTCTTCAAAAACTCGCATTCTTATGCAGGCAAGCCCCATTAAAATAAACCCTATTTATAAGTACTTACTTCTTCAGCTCTGTCTCACATTTTATAAGGCAGTTAGGTGAGGATCCATTATTTAGAATCAGTGATTTAATGTGTCTTCTATGATGTATTTTTTTTTTTTTTGTGTGTGTATTGATAAATTTGTTTTTCTTTTGCTTCGCGGACTCCCACATTTTATAGTATTACCAATATGACTAGTTAGGGTCGGATTTTTCACTCCCAAATTAGTTATAGTCAGACATGAATTCCTTTGTGATGTGTATGAATTCTGTGCGACCATTCTGCTCCATATGGATCTATTTTCATTTTTTTTAATCAGTAAAATATGGTCTATTTCGTACCAATACTAACTGGGAATTCGGACAATTTTCAGTTAAAACTGGAAGAAGATTATTTGAGTTTGAAGTTGGAAGTTGGAAGTTGAGAAAAGTTTATGGAAGTAGAAGTTGTGGTAAATATTTGTGAATGGAAGCTGAAGATTTGAAAAGCTTCACCTGAAATGCACATTCATACTACTATTTTCAATTTTCAGTTGAAGTTTCCAAAATGACATGACCAAACTGAGTATAATAGCAAATAATGAAATAGTACTTCATGGCCAAAGGGGAAAAAATTTATCTTGCAAATAAGGAGGTCTCTAAAACTCACACTTATACTTACTCTCGGTGGACATACAAGTCCCTAATTTGATTAAAAAGATTCCTGGAAAATATAAAAAATGTAACTGTAGATAAAAAAGAAAAAAGACAGAAGCATTAATCCCGACTAGATGGTATCACATATATTATGTCTTTGAAATAATAAGCTTAATGTGATTCTTTTCGGTTCCATGCTAGGCTGCTATTAATTGTATTTTACCTAAGGAGTGGAAGGGCGAAAGCTATGGAGGCTTGGAGCGATTAGTTATGTTCATTGACCTGGATTGTCGTTTTGATGTGTTAAGCCTTTCACGATCACTGAAGCAGCGGATAATTCAAGCAAATGGTAGATATTTATTCTTGAGCTTGTTTATTTTGTATTTTGGAATTTCATGTTGTTTAGAATTGAGAGGCTCTAATTCTATATTTTAGTTCATTGCTGGAAATGTATGGCTAATTTATATTTTCCTGGAACCATGTTGTTCGTATTATTTCAAAACTTTCTTTTTTGTTTTTATTTTTTCAATTAATCAAAGTATATATTGATATTATGCCAAATTGGTTTTTGTCTTGACATAATATAATAAAAACACACATTAAGCCTCCCAAAGCTGTTGTGCAAGCTGGCCCCGACACCATAGTTATTTTTAAAAAAAGCCTCCCAAAAATGTTGCCAATCATCTACGCCTACAATGTAGACAAAAAGTCAACTCTTGTAACAATGAACCCTCTTTATCAAAAAATAAGAAGAAGCTTGTAACAATGAACCCTCAACCACTTCAAAAGTTTTTATTGACAGTCAGAGACTGCTGATCAGTAATTCAGGTGAATCAAATGAAAAGATATCATCACCGTTGAAGATTCCGGACATCTCTTGTTATCCATTTTTGAGAATGAATTTTATTTTTTGAAAATGATCTCTCATCATCCATTATTGAAAGAACTTTGTGTAGTCCCGTGTACTACTCATTTTTCTAGTTTTCTAATGACATAAACTGCTATTATAGGAATAGCCATAACAATATTGCAATAACATATTTGGTTTTAGAATCAATTTCGAAGTAGCACTTACAATATAACATGTTTATGTGTTGAGTCGATCAACCCAATGCTTGTTTTGAATTGATGAGCCAATTGGGTGTTGATATACTCTATAACTTTGTGTAGTCTATCATAATATTGCATTTTTACACATGGGTGTCCTGATAAGTGGAGGAGATAAACAAAGGTTGTGTCAAAGCTCTCTAACACGAAAACTGAACTCATGGGTGCTGTGAATTAGGTAATTATTTGAAAATGCCATTCTTGATGTTACAAACTTACAATATTGATAAGCTGGTTGAAGTAAATGGATATGATTGATTTTGGTGTTGGAATGATCAGAATTCCTTATTATCGTTTAGAAAAATGATGGGAATTCATTATACTGTAATTCAATTAGCATGCCCAATGTAAAATGCAGAATAGTTTCATGAACTGAGCTGCTTGTCTTCTGTTCACTTTTGGAACATCTTCTGAATGCTTGCAGATTTCAATTTTGATTAACTTGTATAGATTAGAGTTTCCAATGAGAGGTGTAATGTTAGCTATTCGACTCTAAGCTCTATAGGTTAATATTTATTGGAAAAAAAAGTTTAAAATTCAGTGACTGCAGCAGAAGACTCGAAAGCATGATAGGATCTATGTAGCATAGGATTAGGAGTAGAGTTGTATAATTGGTATTGTAAGCGCAAGAAAGGAAGGACTAAACATTTGCTTCTCATCTTTTCTATGTCGTGTAGCTATGTAATATGGTGTATCCCATGTTTAATATATGACAGGTACTCCCTTAACAGTTGTTGATGCTCTTGGAAAATGGAGGTTGAGTAGAATAGGGAAGGAAAGGAAGGAAGTTTGGAATTTGGCATCATTATGCATCTAGTGGATGATACGTAGATAATGAAATAGGAGGGAAGGAGTTGACAGACCCATGTGGAAGATCGACAACTCTGTTTTCTAATTATGCTTCTGGTGTAAATAAAAGATCCTTTTATCTGTAGATAGTTGATAGATTTATAGAGTTCAACACTGAACACTTGTATCCATATAGTTTGACATCATCTTGGTGAACATTAATGACATTTCATTGACTTTTCAAAGGAAAAAACATAAATGAAGCACATAGGTGTTGCTGAAAATTTGGTAAGAGTTGAGAGCTATGCTCCCTTAATTGTAGAGGTTGGTGTTCCACTAATAACCACTATCCTTTTTCGAAATTTTCATATGAGAAACTAGAAAATATAAAATACTCAAAGAAAGGGTGAACATCATAAAGGTTCCAAGTTATGATGTCCACTAAATTTTAAACCGTGCGCCACTAGTCCTGGGGGATTTCTTGATTATCAAAAGAAAAAAAAAATCCAAATTCTGATAGTCTTCAGTGCAAAATTAAAAGAAACAACATACCCACAGGTGTGGTCTGGGGAGGGTGATGTGTATGTAACCTTAACCCTACCTTTTGAAGGTAGAGAGGTTGTTTCCGATAGACCCCCAGCTTAAATAAAGCATATCAAAATCAGCAGGAAAGGAAATACAGTAGAAAAGAAATCATATAGAAAATAATGGAGAAAAAAACACTCGCAACCACAAATAGTATGATAAACAAAGCAAGGAAAATAACATGTAATAATAAAATTGAAGAATACAATAACAGGAGAGTTACTAATAATAATACCGCTAAGGGAAACTAAACGATGCTTGACTACCTACTAACCTTTTACCCTAATCCTCAATCTCCATATTCTCTTACCTAGGGTCATGTCCTTGGTAAGCTGTAGGTGTGCCATTTCCTGTCTAATCATGTCTTTCCAATGCTTCTTCGCCTACCTCTACCTCTCCTAAAACCCACCATAAACAACCTCTCACACCTTCTTACTGGAGCCTCTGTGCATCTCCTCTTCACATGCCTGAACAATCTCAGCCTCGCCTCCATCATCTTGTCCTTCACTGGGCCACTTCCACCTTGTCCCTTAATCTTCGTTCCTGGTCCTATCACTCCTACTATCCACGCATCCATCTCAACATTTTCATTTTTTTTACTTGCATCTTTTGGACGTGCGAGTTCTTGATCGGTCAACATTCCACCTCATACAACATAGTTGGTCTAACAACCACTTTATAAAAATTAGCTTCTAAGTCTTGGTGGCACATTCTTATCACAAAGGATGTCAGATGCAAGCCTCTATTTTATCCGCCCCGCTCCAATACGATGTGTAACATCATCATCGATCTCCCATTTCCTTGTATAATCAATCCAAGATATCTGAAACTTCCTCTCTTTGAGATGACTTGTGTATCAATCTTCCCTTGCACATCTACCTCGTGAGTTACATCACTGAACTTGCACTCCAAATACTGTCTTAGTCCTGCTCAACTTGAACCCTTTAAACTCCAGGGTCTATCTTCAAACCTTCAACTTATCGTTATCTCCGTCCGTGTCTCATCAATCAACACTATGTCATCTGCAAATAACATACTCCATGACACCTTTCCTTGGATGTCAGGTCAGTTCATCCATCACCACGACAAATAAAAATGGGCTAAGAGCTGAACCATAATGCAACTCCATCATGATCGGGAAATGCTTTGAGTCTCCTCCCACTATCCTTACTCAGGTCTTAGCTCCATCATACATGTTCTTAATCGCCTTTATGTAAGTTACAAGTACACTTTAGCCTCCAAACATCTCCATAGAAACCCCCTCCCTAGAGACTTTGTTGTATGTTTTTCTAGGTTGATGAACATCACATGTAAGTTTGCCTTCCTCTATCTATACTGCTCCATCAATCTACTTACTATATGAATGACTTCTGTAGGTGAACGCCCCGACATGAAACTAAGTTGGTTCTCAGTAATAGACAACACCCCCCCCTCTCTGCGCGCGTATCTCCAGCACCCTCTCCTTGACTTTTATAGTGTTGCTTAACAACTTGATACCCCTATAATTGTTGCAATTTGGAATATCACCATTGTTCTTGTACAACGGAATCATTGTTCTCCACCTTCATTCTTCACGCATTTTTTATGTCCTAAAAGTGACATTAAACAACCCAGTCAGCCACTCCATCCTTGCTATACCTGTGCTCTTTCAAAATTTCACTTGGATCTCGTTTGATCTCCCTTTCCCTTCTCATCTTACGAATAACCTCCTTAACCTCAAGCTTTATACCCCTACGATACCCAAAATCTCGACTACCCTCATAGTGATCTAAATTGCCCATCACAATTTTCCTGTCTCCCTCTTCCTGACAAATTATAAAGTGTAATTCAGGTGACAAGGCTCGATGCTTAATGGGGAAAGGTCAAATGGAGTAGAATAGGGGCTTACCCCCTACACGCAATGCTTCCTGACAGTATGAGGTGGAGGAAGAATGGTCAGATACCGTGTGCAGCCTTCTCCCAACACTTCTTCAGAGAGGCTATGTCTATGCCTTGAACCCTTGACCTACCATCTCTAAAGGAATAAACTTTGCACCATTGCGCCAAAACTCGCCCTTGCACAAATGAAGAATACACACACGCATATGTTCATAACGTTAGAAAAAACTAGTAATTAAATATGTTGATGGCCTCATACATTTAACGGAAGTAGTATTTGGTTTATTTTGTCTAATCAGGCAATGGTGTAGGCCACAAGCTAAATAAGGTGGAGAATTCTCCTAGTGGATCAAAGGATGCACACGCTGAATATGACAAAGAATTGTTTGCTGTCAGCATGAGAAGGTTCTTGTACATCCGCTGTTATGATAGTTTCGAATTTCTTGCTACTCTTAAGGTGAGTTAGAATCTATTTTTTGCTTCTATACTTTCCTACCTATCTTTTTCTCTCTTTTAAAAAGCCATCTTTGCCATCAATATATCTATAGGGTTTGTTCCTTCAGCCTTATTAATGCTTTGCTAGATCTTGTTTTTTAAAATTATTGTTATAACTAGCATTCTAGAAAATTTCTGCAATCTCTTTGAAGGTAGAGATGTAAATAAAGTGAGTGAATGATTTATAGAGGTTGAGGTGGTTCTATGTTGACATTTTCTAGTTAAAATATATTGGTATAAGACTTAGAAATGTGTACCCCTTTCCACTTATCGTACATTTGTGAACTATTTTCGTTTAAGGATGATAAATGTCATTACCTTAGATGAAAATATATATCTTGAAGATAGAGGGTGGGGACTGGAATGTCAATAGTGGCATATTATGGAGGCTCGGCAATGTTGAGCTCCATGTCATGTTATCCACACTTAGATATTAAGGTTTGGTGTGCGAATGTGTGTTAAAGTGTCCCGTATTAGTTGGGGAAATGAGATGTCTCCTTATGTAGTCTTGGGCTATCCTTACCTCACGAGCTAGTAGTTTCTGAGTTGTTAGACATAAGATCTATTAACTTAATATGATAACAGAGCTTTTACAATCTTGGTAGAGACTCAAATAATTTGTGCTACTTGCAGACCATCCCCGACGAATGTGTGCCGCCCTAAGTTGCTTGGACTTTTCACTTTTGGTGCTACACCTGTGTTGGAACGACGTGGGTGTGGGATCCATACCAGATTTGGTCAATCGATTTTGAGTACTTTGAGCAATATTGACGTAGAAATTCGGGACAGATACAATGATTTTTGTAATTAAATTTAAAGCTAAGGTAAAATTGAAGAAAATAGAATATCTTTGTATATAGAAATTTCTATGTCAGCCATTTTCCGTTTATCTCCTTCTGGAATTCTCCTCTTGATTAATATTTTCTCCTCAGTATACCTTGAAAATATTCCAATAATGTCTCATAATTTAGACATATAATTCTATTTTTAGATATTTGAATTAGTTTTAGCCGAATCCCCGCATCCATATTCGTACCTCTGAATCTTAAAATTTAGATTATGAAGGATCCGACCCTAGATCCACACTCGTATCGGACACCCACACCCGAATCCGAGCAACTTAGATGCCGCCCATCCTACCATTGTTTTCTTCTGTTCTTCCTTCCATCAATGTCTGACGCCTCTCCCTCTCTCCAACAACCCATGCTGCCTCTCTCCAGATAATTGTTAGCTCCTTTGGCGACCATTCGTGCGTTGCTCCTCCTAGCAGTTCTTCAGGCATTGTTCCTTGTTCTAGAATTGTACAAGCACCTTTCATCTCTCCCATGACTAGAGCTACAACTTTCTACACGACTAATACCCTCATCTAAACCTTGACTTCTTATGATTATTATTTTTATTTAAGTAATAATTTTATTAACAAAGGGCAAAAAACACTTGTAGACTTGAAGTATATCAAAATATGAATGAGACCTAATCTCCTATACTATATAGGAACCTCGTGGTGGCATCACCGACACGAAACTTTCCATGGCAGTATTTCGCGCAAGATGCTATTCAACAATGTAAAAGGAGGTGATTCACATCTTCTCCCGAGCTTTTACACATGAAGCACCGACCACCACATGTAATCTTTCTCTTCCTCGAATGGTCAGCTGTCAATATCACCCTTCCAAATGAAAAAAATCTTGTGATTGATGTGCCAATTTAAGTCACACTTTCTGTGTGTAGTGCAAAAAGCATTTTCTTCTACCTTGCAATTACCGGTGACATTCGAAGGAAAGACTTCTAACACCTCTTTTCTTTTTTGTGATTGTGCATTATTTTAACTTTTGATCTCAACTTTCTATATGTTATTAAAATAAGTAAACTCAAAGTTGTTCTCCACTTTGAGTTTAATGGAGGCCATTAGAATATCAAGAGAATATGTGTCTAGATTCATGATACTTGAATAGCGAAAATCTTACTGAATATTCTATAGGATATCTCAGGTGGTTGTGTATTTTGCTAAATAATTTTTACTTACCTTATTAGCGTGGAGATTTGTTAAAAATAAAAGAAACTTCTCATTGACCTAGTGCTCCTTATATAAGAGTCATAGGCTACATAATATGGTGGTGATCAATTCCAATGCTAATAAGGTTAGTAAATATTCTATAAGTAAATACGAAATATCCTAAGTTATCGTATAGAATATTTTAAAGTACAATTAATCTATACATGTATGAATCTAGACGCATATTCTTTTGATATTCTAACATGACCCCTCAAACTCAAAGTGAGAAAACCAATTTGAGTTTGGTTATTTTGCAAAAAAGAATAGAAAGTTGACACTGACATCTCGCTAAAATAGTGCACAATCACTGAAAAGAAAAGCATATTGCACTTCTTTCCTCTGGTAAATCCATAGCTAAAGAAAGTGCTTTTCGCAATATATACGGATAAAATTTCATTCTCAGTCACCGAGAGATGGTGTTCTAAATCTACAGGACATTATTAGTACAACTTGAATTGGCAGAACAATGACAAGAATTTCATGGTTTAGAGGTGGGCATCGCTCGCCACTGTCTTAGAGAGATGAACAACACTTGAACGATCTTGGAGAGAAGAGCAATGCTTGAACAATTGCCTGAAAATGGATAGTTGTTGGGGAGATGAGTAGCAGGAGATGGTTTTCCATAGGGAGGAGTAATGTCATACACTAAAGAAAGAACAAAAGAAGGAAACACTGACCAGGCAGCACACGTCGGCTGACACCGCCTGCTGGTAGCAAACACTACTCGAGTCTCTAGCAAGATCTCAAAGGCCTTGATGCCATGTAAAAAATAGAATAAACTTTTCATTGACTTGATTAACAATGTATACAAAGTACTCCTTATGTAGGAGTCATAGGCTACGCACAATATGGTAGCAATCAAGTTCAATGCTAATAAAGTAAATATTCTATAACTAAATATAGGATATCCTAAGGAATGCTATAGAATATTCTATAAGATTTTCAAGTACAATGAATCTAGACATATTTCTCTTAGAGACCGTTTGGTTACAATGATAAGGGATAACAATACGGGACAAAATGTGGGATTATTTTATCCTTCATTTGGTTGAATTTTTTATTTTGATTTAGTAATCTCTTTATTATTACACTCCCGACGTCCCAATTTATTTGAAGGTGTTTGATTGGAATTGAGTTTCAGAAATAAAGGAAAACTTGAAATTTTTGGCCTAAAATAAGCTATAGATATTTGTGTGGCTATAAATAATTTCATTAAGAGTAAAATGTTAGGAGTTTATTAGTCTATTTAGATATTTATATGCTAGTAGAAAATGTATAGAACTTCTAGTGCTACAGAAACTAAGTGTTTATGATATTGAATTGTGATGGGTTCAAATGGTGTAATACAAACAATGAGAAGTCATACAATCAAACCTAACTTGCTTGAGATTGATGCATAATTGTTTGTAGTTGTTGATCGTGCCATTCAACACTGGATCAAAGCACTCGTCCTTGTTGTGCTTCTCAATGCTAGGCCTTGATCTTAAATTATTCACATTCCCGATGTCCGGTCTTGAGCATGCAGAGGGTGTTAGAATGTTCCAGATTGGTTAAGAATATGAAATGTAGTCTGGTGATGTGGTTTTGACAATCCGCCTCATGATCTAATTGTCGGAGTTGCATAAGGCTCAATGTTCATTTTTTTAAACATGTTATCAGTGTTAGATAGAGGTCAATAGAAATCCTGAGTTCAAGTCTCACCGTCATCCTTTTTATAAAGATGTTGACGTGCTTGACTCACTGTAAAGAATCAGGCGTGTTAAAGATATGATTAGGTAAAAGAAAGGTGTATCCTTTCAACATTTTAAACTTTTAGAGTTGGTCGCATAATTCGACATAATCCACTCGTGTGATTATATTGGGTATGTTGTTGTATTCTTTTGATTGGCTTAGTTTGTGAGATACTTTCTTTATCTTTCAATATGAATAATTCAATTTACATGCAAGTATGTCGCTTATTATTTCAATCTCGTTTTGTTGCAGACGTTGCATTTCCAACTTCAAAAGGAAAAAGAGGCACATGGTACTGGTGTTTATTTGCTTATGATTGACAGGTTTCTTTTTATGATCTCTTCTTGATGTTGACTTTGGTGTTTTAGTTTCATACAAATAATAAAGAGACGCTTGAAGTTTTAATGGTTGATTACTACAATCAGGGTTATCATTTGCAGCGGGGGTCTTACATTGACCTCTCTAGCAAGTGCATACCACCAATGTCAAAGTATTTGTGTGCACATGTTAAAGAACTGGTGAAGCTGTTTTATTTCCCCGAGATAAATTGAAGAATACATAAACAGTTATGGAAAAGAAGCCAAGGTATCTAAACAATGATAACATCCATTATTGGGCTTAAAAAGGGTCAAACTTATCCTTGTTAATGCATGAAACATTTTCAGATCAAACTACAGAATAGAAGTATTCTTAGGATAAGTATATGGATAGATAAATCAAACAATTCCTGATAGTGCATAAATCTTATCTTTCCTTTTAGGCAGTTTGCCGATTTCTTCATGTGGCCATGTTAGAACAGCCAATCCTATGTTCTACCAGTAAGATAGTCTTCTCTAAAATGACCTTTTCCTTTATCAGGGGAATGTCCAAGGATACCACTAATTTATCAAAACGTGCCTTGTTATTGGAAAAAGTTTTTGTCATCTTTCATTTTTATTATTAGTTCCTTGTCCGATTCTTTGGCAGGCCTTGTGGGATGGGGAATATAATCTTGTCCTGTTTTCTCTCGGACCAGATTTTTTTATTGACTAGATTTGTCATGTAGGTTGGAAGGACTACTGAAACCAGATTATTCATTTGGTTGTTCTCTGTTAACTCACCAGATCATTGTTCTGGCATTAGGATTTTTCACAATTAACTACCGATTTAGTGATTATCTGTTAGGTCATCAGATCTGTGTTCGGACGGCGCATGCATAACTGCGGGATTGTGGGCATCTAAC
>JACEIK010000791.1:203588-228091 GCA_018107945.1 Datura stramonium
CTCCTTAGTGGTGTAACTAAGTTCTGTTGCTTATTAAGATATGTTGCTTCTCTTGTATGACCAGTATTGGAGCTTTTTATTGGATGGATCGCGCTGCACCATCTATACCACCAGGGAACAATAACAGGTTAGAGTCCACAATAGTATCTTTACATTTGAAGAGATAAAATAAGTGAAAGATGCGGTCCAAAATGAACACCAAACAGAGGGAGTTATGGAAAACCCTGAAAGTTAGTTTGTCTCCAAATACTTCCCGCAAGCACCTAATTTTGTAGCATTTTCGTGGTGTTAGGAAATCCTGCAGTTTCTGCTGCCTATTTATTACTCCCTCCGTTCACTTTTACTTGTCCACTCTACTAAATATACATTTTCTCTTTTACTTGTCACTTTTGGAATATCAAGAGAAAAACATATTTTTTTTCATGTTTTACCCTCACATTAATTACTTATTCCCCAAGTCATTTCCCAAGACAGGTATTATGGTAAAATACTCATATTAATCATTGTTTCTTAAGGGGTGTGTTAAGTCCAAATTGGACAAGTAAAAATGCACGGAGGGGAGTAGTTGGAAAATGACCATCGGCGGTCAAACACAATAAGTAGGTGATAAAAAATGTAATTGTGTTACTTAAGATATTTGCATTCTACTCTCTATGGACCTTTTTTTTCTTGGATGAGCTGGGAAAGTACTCTTGGATTCATCTTAACAGATGAACCTATTCTTGGTCATGCTAAACTGCTGCTCGTGTTATACTTAATTCACACATTCATCTTAACAGATGAACCTATTCTTGGTCATGCTAAACTGCTGCTCGTGTTATACTTAATTCACATGTAAGATAAATAGGTCTTGGAAACCTGCCTCAGCTCTTGGAGAGTGCGTAAAAGTTTTGAAATATAGACTTTTCAGTTTGAGAGTGATGCTTCTTAAGAGCATTTTTCTGCAGGCATGAGCACATAAATGTAGTCTTTTAGAGGTGTAACTTTATTCCTATAATGAAGGTTGCAGTTCAATTATCTTTTCCTTTGTTTTTGTTTAGCTCCACCATTTTGAATAAGCCCCAGTTTTTTGGTTGTCATTTATTTTTCTTCTTTCCCATGGAGGTGGGGATGGTGCTGGTTTTGGTTTTGGTAACCTCACATGTCGTCAAATCAAGTGCATACTTCTAGTAATAGATGAATGGTTGTGAGTTTCCTTCTGTTTGCTTTCCAATCTGTTCGTGTTTTTCACCCAGCGCTCCATCTGTTAACACTTGGTTTGGTTCTTAGGAGGGAAAAGGAATGGTAAGGAGATAGGAAGAGTAATTGCATCTGTCTTATTTCTTTTCCCGTCTTATGAAATAATGTGAAGTAAAGGAGAAAGAAACTCATTGGTGTACTTCTCGTGTATACATATGCAATATGTTCCTTTTCTTTCAGTATAAGTTGCATCATTCTTTTTGGCTTCATATTCTCAAATTGAATTTTTTAGCGTTACATATTTTTCTTATTACCAGGAGAAGTCTCTCACTGCAAAGTGTGTCAGACATTGCTGTTCAAGAGATCCAGAAGATTCTTGTGGTGCATCCAATGCTAGTTCTAACTACAAAAGCAGCAAGTTTACAGGATAAATTTACAACACGCGAAGTTATTAGGTTGGATTCAGTACATTTCTTTTGTCCAAAATAAATCTCGTATTGCATATTACTAAAATCTGGCTACAAATGAACAGATAAATATGATGATTTATCCTGTGTAGAGAATGTGGTGAAAAAATTAAAGCCAAATATGTGCTGTCTGTCTGTAAATGTGCACTGGTTTAATCCCATATTCTGGGCTCATTGCTTTGGACAGTTTGTGTTCTGATTGACTGATTTTTCAACTAAACAAGTAAAGTAACATGTACGGGGACTTTATATGTTTGATCATCAATAGTGGTTTACAAGCTTGTCCACTCCTGAAAGTATCAATTTCGGACCATTTTGGATACCGTGTTTATGGAACTGTTCAGTTGTTCCAAAGATCATTTCTTGATGATGTTAAGCTGTTAAACCATACAAATAGTTTTCTCTCTTCACATTCATCGCTCTCTAATTTGCAACCACTTGAACAGGAATACAGGGCAGTTTTCTGTTGAGAGTAACTTGGACTCAAGGATTAGGAGTAGTACTAATGCGCAACTGTATCGGGAGTATATGCCTTCAGTATGGCAGGTAACCGTGATATGCATGAAAATCTTGTGTACAGCCAGCGTATTATTCTTTGTGTTTTTTTCCCTGTTTGGTGTTCTTTTTCTTTTTAAGTTAAAGAGAGTAAGTATCCATTGTGTTTCATATAACAAACCTAAGAATGCAAGAGTTCAGATATTGTAGCTAAATTTTTGCACAGCCACTTCACACTGTAGTAGAGGATTCTCTTGCATCTGCTTTTGCCATATCAGAGAAGGAAATTCTAGGGGATGGTTTATAGATATCTTTTCATAGCTAAAAAATTATTTGTTGGGCATCTTGTTCAAGTTAAGCGTTATACTAACT
This sequence comes from Datura stramonium, assembly GCA_018107945.1. Taxonomy (NCBI): domain Eukaryota; kingdom Viridiplantae; phylum Streptophyta; class Magnoliopsida; order Solanales; family Solanaceae; genus Datura; species Datura stramonium. The sequence goes on from JACEIK010000791.1 coordinate 206,102, forward strand.
TAACTATTTCTTTTTAAGTTATAGTGATTTGTTAATGGAGATAAACTGAGAAAAGTGGAGGACGATTCCGGTGTACAGCATTGTGAACTTCCAAAGATCACTACAATCTTTGCATTTAGCAACTCATGTTTCACTACCTTTTTTTTAAAGAGATTTTTCTATAAATAGGTGTTTCAAATTATAACCGTGTAGATCCCTGCATTATTCATAAACTAACAATGAAAATTGAAATACCATGGTTGAGCAAACTATAATACATCTTCTTAGTTAGTAGCAAAGTTATCAGCTTTTCTCCTATTAGAGAATGGAAATTTCTGTAGAATGTCTCTCGACCAATGAATTATGCAAAAACCTTTTAATTACTTCAGAATCCTTTATATAACGGGTTGTCTTGTTTTAGTAATAATTTATACTGAATTAACTATTCATTTGAAGTAGACAAGATTTTGTTAAGGAAACTAATGAACACAATGCACCCTAGCATTATATATTTCCAAAGAGTTTGTGCATACAGATAATGTGTACCTATCCCCTGTATAATACACGTTAAAATGGAGCAACATTGCTACAAAAGCTTGGTATCGGAAACCCTGAAATCTAGGAGTAGTATATACTTCTATCTTTCCAAACATACTATCTTTGACAATGTTGAACAATTACCTACCTACCATACTGTTGCATATGAAATTATGCAAATCAAAAAGTGTATGTAGTTCTCTATCTGCATCTACATGCACAGTTGAGAAGAAAATAAAGGACTTAAGAATCAAAGCCAATATTTTTGATTTAAGGAGTGAAACCATCATGATTGAAGTGTTGGAAGGAAACGTGGACCTAAAATCTTATGGAATGAAGCTATATTGAAAAGACCAAGAATCTGTTTGAATCTAATACCGATTTAGCAAAATATAGAACATAATCAATGTAAAAAATTCATGTAGGCGATTTATATTAGATTCAATATTTGCTAGGGATCTTTTTAGTTCTTATTTTTAGAAATTTGCCTGTCAATAGAAATGGAAGATAACTCAAAAAGCGCTTAAGTTTTTGAATTTTGGGATGGAATTGGTTCAACCACAATGGATAGTAAGGATTCATATAGCAGACACAATAGATGTCAGGGCCCTTTTTTTTCACTTTGCCCCTTGATAACACTTGTAAAGAAATGGATCTTGGGCCTAACTCAACCTCAAAGGCTAGCTCAAGAGGTGAGGATCACCCAAGCCATATTAAAGAGACCACCCATCCCTTTAAGGGCCAGTATGGAACTCTTCACAACACTGAATGCTGTCACGTGTTAATTTCTTGCAAATATAACATAGGGTGGAAGGACTATTATATTGAAAATGTTGTGCTAATGGAACAAAACCCAGAAACTAAAAAAAGAAACAATCAAAAAAGGCGGAGTTTCTGCCGAAATTGGTGGTTCTTGCAAGTGATGGTTTATTATGAATCAGATGGAAATCTTCCATTATAGACATCAGACCATGAATGTTTGGAAAGTCGGACATGATTTATGAATGAGATTGTCAGTAACTTCCCTTTCTCCTAGTATGAATTAAGTGTGGACTGTGTCTATAGATGAGAAACAGGTAACTGAAAGGCTCTATATCAACGTAGGAGTAGTGCCAAATTTTCATAACACCTCTGGTTGAGTATCAAAAATGTTAATACATGGTAAGTTTATAAATGGTTTGACACTCAACCATCTATATATAAATGAATGTGGGATGACAGGAATCCCACATTTATATAACTGTTTCTATTCAATTGAACATTTGGACTTTAGGGGCTATTCACCTAATAATCTTTTCTGGTTGTTGCAGTCCTTTGTTTCACACAGAATACTTGTGTGTCCTTCAGGTATGGCTCAAAATCATTTAGGCCAAACCATTTCTTGCTCTTATCATGAATTAAAAAATTGGCTTACTCATTATGCTGCAGATGATAGTAAATATCAAAAGAAGCCCATCTATTTGTCGGAATGGCTGTTGCCATCCCTGAAGTTATCAGATAAATTCACTATCAATGATGTATGTGCAATCCAAGATTCGAGTTCTTAAAATGATGTTCTATCTGTATTCGATTCTCCTGCTTCACTGACGTCCTTGCCTCAAAATATAGGATGGCGCATACATTGTATCATGAAATTTTGGACTGACCTTTTGACACACTGATTCATGTTGCTCCCTCAACCTAAGGTCAAGCATTTAAATTTGAATCCCAAGATGAAATTCCAAGATGTCACTTGCTCATCTGGCAGTAGTATCAGCTGTAAGTTGATTTTGGCTCATTTCTCTCTCTCTCTCTCTCTCTCTCTCTCTATGTATATACACACACACTTGGTTTTGGTGTGGACATATTTGGTTCAATTGCTCTTTGTGACATACTTAAGGATGTGAAAGGTGATTTGTAGCACGCAAGGTCTTGCAAGATCTGGCAACCTGAGAGATGATGACTTCCATCTTCTTTCCACCAGCCTACGTAAATGACAACCAAAGCCAGAAAGAAAAGATGTCAATAGTTCTCACGTATTTGATGATTCTTGAGATATTTTCTGAGTTTTTGACACAAGTCTAAAGAAGAGGAAAACTGGAGGAGAGTGGCAGATAAGAACTCTAAGAAAGTAAAAGCTGGCACTATTGGTAATTTCAGTAGTAAGAGCAGAGGTTGGAGAAAGAAGTTGAGCCTGCATTATTTTTTCCAATTTGCCATCTTTCGTGTTACTGTTGTGATGTTTTGTATATAAGACAAGAAATTAATGAAATGACTCTGCACAAGAGCTTGTTGAAAACTTCATTGACTCGACTCGATGACCATGCCTACTTATGATTTGCTGACCAAAATGGTCATTGATAAAAAGATTATAAAATTTATTCGTACCTGATATTTGCACCAAGCAAATGAATGCAAGACATGTATCTTGCATATAAACTTTTATCGCGTAACTATAATCAAGTTATATGTATTCTCACTTTAATTGACTCTTATGGTTAAAGTACTTAGATTTTCTGTAAACATCAGGTGTAATTAAATGTTTTCTCCAAACCTCCCAGTAAATGGCAGCAAATATCTCAGTTGAGAACAGAAAACCATGGCTGATTTCTATTTAAAGAGAGTTAGAAGTATTTCTATGACAAGCTTACCTTGATGAGTCGCTAGTATTTTATCAGAATTTTGATCATAAATTTTGACGAATCGCTAGTATTTTATCAGAATTTTGACCACAAATTTTGACGAGTCGCTAGTATTTATCAGAATTTTGGTCACAAATTTCGACAAGTCACTAGTATTTCTACATCAAGCTTACCTAAAACACAAGTTATAGTAATCGTCAGAATTTTGACTACAGATCCTAAACATATCACTATGATATCTATTCAGCATGGAGTTGAAATTCTAGTGAAAGTCCCAACTGCCACCATAATTTACATGGAAATTTTAATAACACGTTTTTAGCTTAAGAACTAATTCAAATTGTCTCAGATCAACTTCAAGTTTGATATCCAACCTTCTAATGTAGTCTCAATAATTTTTCAGTTATTAGATTCAACTCAAACCTTCAAATATCAATTAATGAATTGTCTTCTCCTACAAACCAACTCACTAAAACACAACAATGGTGTTATTCTAATTTCTTCTATCAAACCAATCCAAAATAGGCTCAAATAAGCAATGAGTTATCAATTTTCTGCTGCACATGACAAAAATACAGAAGAAGAAGCGGAGGGAAGAGGAGAAATTCCAGGCAAACGTATATTTTTACACAACATTTTTTAACAGGGTCAAAAATTAAACACCAGACATTCAAAAGGCCACCCCATGAAAATTTCTAGATATAGAAACTCACAGAAATTTCAACGTCTGCTCGAAATTTATTAAGGGATATAGTATTCGACTTCTCAATTCTAAAATTAGCCAAAAGGAGGGGAACAAAAGGGGTGGGGGGTGGAGAAGCTATACTGTTCAACAACCAAAAAAGCTTTGAGAAGCCTTTTACATAGCAGATGAACCTCCAGAAAACATCTTTTCCTTCAAGCTTTCAACAGTTTCTTTGATGCTTTCTTCAAGGGGAATAAATTCAACACCCAAGCTTTTTGCCCTTTCCCTTGATACTTGATAGTTTGGCATCAATGGGTTGTCATCAGCACACCTACAGAGGTTATTTCGAAAAATTGCAGTTCAAGCAAAATTTCAGTGAAAAGCTAATAGTTCTATATATATATATTCACAAAATCCCAAGCAAAAATGTAGTGCCTAAGAATTTCGTTTGCAGGCGTTAAATGTGATAATGAATATGTAAAATATTGTTTTGCATGTCAAAGGTGGACACAAACTAGTACAGTATCACTTGGACGTGATAATAAGTATACGAGATGTATTTGAAGTGATTTAGGGTCTAAGGAGAATCCTAGGGCCAAGCTGTGATTTAGGGTCTAAGGAGAATCCTAGGGCTAAGCGAAGTTGGAAACTACAATAAACTAAAGATTCAAACAAGCATGCACTAGGCCCAACTTCAAACGATCATTACTCCCTATCTATATCAAGTTGGGTGGTAAAGGTATCAAATTAAAGCTCTTTGAGTCCAGATTTCAAGGCAATCAAACCCTTCATCAATTGGAGCTTTGTACAAAAAGTTATGGCCCTTTTACCACAGGTTGTCTGGCAGCCCAGGTTGGGTGTCAATCCACCGCGGAGCGTTGAGAGAATGGTGGAACCTGCAGCCTGATTTCAGCATGAATTGAGCGCGTCACAGCCAAAAAGCGGAAGTTCTGGTGCCTATAAATATAACAAAGTCGGGACGTAATATTTTTGGACGAAAAAAAGGGTTAAGGCTTGGGATGAAAGCGGGATTTGGAGCTCGGGAATCCTTACCAGTCAGGGTAAGATACTAATGATGTTTTGAGTTAATTGTAGTTGATAGACATGGATTCTAACATCATTGCAACATACGGGTCGAGAAACTCAACGCCACTATTCTTGAACAACTTGGAGCATGGCATTCTTTTCGCACTATTACGGATATGAAAATAATGGTCAACTGTAGATTTCATCTGAAACCCATCAAGAACACCAAGATAAGGTTTTCTTAGAAAAATGTAAGATTGCTATCACAACTTTAAGAGTAGTGTTTAAATATGATCATAGGATTGTTTGAGATAGAAAAACACAATTTAAACATATATTTGGACAAGAATCTAGAGCCAAAGTTTATGAGCTTAGAGTTCTTCAATGAGAAAAAGATGAACAATGAGATGTTGAATTGTTTAACGGTTCCAATGAATTTAATAGTTTGATTAAGCTTAAGTATTGTATTATTAATCAAGAGATGAGAACATAGGAGCAAGAATGGAGTTTTGGGGCTTGTTAGCCAAAGATGAACTAGAATTGGGTATTATGGGTTCTAAGGACGTAGATTGATATGAAACATTATTGTAAAGATAGATTGTGGACTATTTTCATGATTGGTTGCATTGGAGCTTACATTTGTGCTCAATAGAGAAATATAGGTAAGTTGAGATATGTCTTTACAAAGGTTATTTTCTCACAGAAATCACGCTTTTAAAGTGCATGCCTTAAGAGTGTTAATGCATGTTTGATTGGAGCCGGCAAACATGTATTATCCATGTACCTTTTATATTAAAGTTTACATGTTAATGTATCATGATGGAAATGTTTATTTAATTTCTTTAAGCCGTGTTTACATGTTGTCAATTGTTCATGAATTCATGCAAATTTCAAAGTTTATCTAAGCATTATATGAAATGTTCGAAGCATTGTTTTTATTTTTTATTTTTTATTTTTTTATAACCATGGTGTCCGGGCCAGCTTGCGCGCACCTCGACTAATTCTACGGGATACCTGTCTCCTTCCACCAGCAACCCAAAGAATGTTATGATAAAATTTAAATGATAAGTTCATATAAAGTTGAGGTCTTGGAGCCAAAGTAAAGTTTTCATGAAATGTTTTGAGAGTCACCTTAGATATCTGAGAAGGGTATTCGTATCCATAGTAGAGGAGAAAGTGGTATGAGATGAAAAAGAAATTCAAACAGTCTATTTCCATATATTCCATAAATTTTCATGATACGATGGCCTTATAGTAATGAGAGCTTTTACTTCTCAGATCGGCAAGTACTCCTTCCTAATAACCATGGTTGGGTTACAATTTGCCATAATTGGGCACTTGATGAAAGCACGCTACAACCTTGAACTGTATGGTACCACGGGAATGAGGTCCAGGCAATCTGACTCGGATCGTCCATCATACCGATCATATAGTGACATATTAGAATAAGTCAGAGTTGAATGGTACTCCAAAAAAACCAACATAAGAGAAAGAACTTTGATTTTAGAAAATCTTTAAGAATAGTTTCATTACAGATGCTTCACTGTTTTAAATATTGAATTTTATACTTGTTTCAAAATTTAATGTTTATGCATTCATGTTTAAGGTCTCGTTCCAACTTTAATGAGGGGGTTATTGAGACTCACTTAGTACCGATAATTGGTGTACTAACGTTCTCTTTGTAGGGACCTACATTGACATAGGTCAATCTAGGCACAGATACTGCAGGCAATCAAACTACAAGCTAGGTTCTCCTCACTCTCTACAAACTTATGTTAAGCTCCATGTTTGCCCTCCAGTGAGCACATTTATTTCTTTTCAACATTTCATTTATTTTGTGGAATAGCCAGGAATCCTTTTGTCTCGTACATTTCATTTTTTCTTATGTTATAGAGGCTTCATAGATAAATTTCAGTTGGTTTATGATTTTCATGTTTGTATAAAGTTTTGAATAAAATAACAATGAATGTATTACGGCATAAAGTGTTACAATTTCATAAAAGAAAGATCAGTTTTAGAATTATTCAGTATTTTTATCATCTTGCATTCTAAGTTTTCTCTAAGAACTGCATTGGATTGCATAGAGTTTCTCATATTAAGAAGGAATAGATAAGCCAAGAAGGTTTGCCTGATTAAGTTAAGGCACCAGGTCCCCGCTCGGCTCGATCAGAAATCGGGTTGCAGCAAAAAGCTTCCCAATTTATGTTACCTTCTTAAAAAAAACTGAATTGGGTATACATAAAGTTTTCTTGTGGTTATAATGCTTGCTTTAAAGATCAGGAAAACTTATTTAAAATCAGTGGCAAGGCTAGTCCAATCAAGAAAGAAAGGGATATGGGCATTGCCTGGGACAAGTTAGTGATTTGCAAGCACTTGGATATAAGTCGCATACAATCAAAGAGCATTCAATCTATCACACAATGATGAAAATTGGACAGTATATCACCCTTCACAGATTTTAAGATTTCATTCAGAATAACACTTGCATTTCCATTTGCGTTCTCTCTCTCACACACACACACATAAAGTGAACGAGAATCAATCTACACATTCAACATAAAACACAATCAACATATTCATCTAACCACGTCGCACATTTGTGATATCTAAACTCAAGATAGAAGTTCCATCACAAGCAAAAATAGACTTATTTTTTATATGAATACTTACTTTTCTGGAAGTTGCATAGTTGGATAAAGGTCACGCAATATCTTCAATATATCAGAATAGTGTGCAACTCTCTCAACCATTAAGTATCTCCCATTAGCTGAAGGGTTCTCAAATGCGAGAATATGTGCATTTGCAACATCTTTCACGTTAACCCACCCAAAAGAGGCGTTTGGGTATGTCCCAGCACCTGCATAGCGTGGAAAAATGAACATTCAAAATGATGAAAAGAATGGTATAACATCCTTATAAACGAACATATTTCGATATCGTAAGAAGAAAAGTCATTACACGATGGGTAAGGTGCGGAGCTACACTTTAAAGACAGATTCACTAGATTCCGAGAAAAAAGAAAAAGCACAAGTTACTGACCTATTTATGCATTTTCATCATTTATATCATCTACCTCAATTGTTCTGTTTAGTTTAGTTTTTGATTGGAATTTAAACTCATAAAGGTAACTTACTTAAAAATTCTTCTAGCTTATAAGAAAAAAACTAAATTGCTCTCCCATCTAGTTTGAATAATACAAGGAACTTCACCTCTGGTTCAATAAGCATATCACCCAACCATCATCTATTGCATAAACTGTAGTTACCAAAGACCCACCTGTTGTCTAGCCCCTCACCCATGTCCTCCGCATTCAGGCCAAAGCAACACGAAAACACCCAACTAGAACAAAAAGACAAACGGACCAGTATTTTGGATGAATTACTCTCAAATTTAACCCATTATTATATGCCATAAGAGAGTGGATGTTCTCGTCATATTCATATTAGGAGGAGGATTCATTTAGTTTTAGTTAAATTATTTGGAGAAATATAACTAGGTTGACCAGAAAGACGAAGATCTTTTGCCTTGGCCTTGCAAATGACCTTCTCCTTAGCGCTGACTATGGCCTCGGTATTCACCTACTTATGTTGACCATAAACCAAAAAATTACAGCATATATGTTCTTCCTTGGACTTAAAAATGGCCTTGGCGCTCCATATTGCGTTGGTATTCCATTTGTAGATTTAAACATTTCCCATTTTGACCTCACCAGATTGAGATAAGGATCTAACTAATTTAAGTTTAAAAAACATACCATTTATCAAGTTCAAGACAGCAGCAGAACTGGTATTAAGTGTAGGCTGTAACAAAGGACCAATAACCATAGCAGGGTTTACTACAACCATATCAATGCCTTTCTCCTTCACAAACTTCCATGCAGCATCCTCGGCCAATGTCTTTGAGAGGACATACCACAGCTAAAAAGAAACAGGAGAAAAGAGAGATGTCAACAATTCAAATCCAGAAAAAATAAGAGGGGGCAGAGAGTGTCAAAATGATGGAGAGTCTACAGTTTCCAACCAGGAGGGAGAGAGAGATTCAAAATGGTGAATGTCTGTGGTTGCCAAGAGTCAACATTATTCTTTATTGAAGCCCAGGCCGAGAAGAGTGGAGATCCCCAAATATGTGAGCTTTATTTACACAAGCAAACAAACTAGGCCACTTACAGGACATATTGCAACTAATATCATAACAAATCAATCAAAAGTCTGTACTCACCAGACATGACATGTCACATATTAAACAGATCATATAAGAGACCAAGATCAGATGATTCATTATACTTGAAAAGTTACTGAAACTGCATAGCTTTAAAACATACATCTCCAGAAAAAATGTGTCCTTCCTAATTCTACACCAACCAGAGAAGTGCTTGGATGAACACCTAAAAGTAAGAAATTATCAAAAACTTAAGTTGACATAACTGCAAAAGTAGAAACTCATGATATTATAAGAAATATTGCAGTGACTAAAAGCACTCAGAAATTCTTTAAACTGGATTAGCTAGTCATGTTATCGAGAACCACAGTTAATGAGCTCTTGTGGATACTAAAATAAGAGAAATCTAGCTATAGACTATGGTACACAAATGTCATTGTTCACACATCACATGTGGATTGGTGGATAATGTTCCTGGTTATTCTTACATCCATACCAGTACCAATCCATGGTAAAAGTAACTTTAGGCAAAGTGCATCTAGTTCATCACAAATCTAGATAGCACTTATAGAGAGAATATTTTGTTACAAATGTTTTAGGTAACACCTCCGTCTGCTATTTAAAACTTTTGTAGATCCCTAGCCTTCCCAGCTCTCACATTTATGCAACTGTATCATGCTTTAATTTGGCTAGAGAGACATTGACCTCAAATATTAGAAAACACACAAAAAAAATGGTAAGACTAGCCAGAAGAAGAGCTCAATACTAGCTATTTCTATACGTAGTACCTCTATTTGTCTTCGGATGTGCTCAAAAAGAAAACAGAAAAAATATATCGCACACCTGCTTTTCTTTGCAGTAGTCTGGACTGGTCCACCAGCTCTCATCAACCACAACCTCAGGTGTCCGAGGCTCACCACTATAAGCAACTGCAGCTATTGAAGATGTTAAAACCACTCGTTTTACTGATGGTGCTTTGGCACATGAACCGAGAAGATTGAGCGTTCCCTTAACAGCAGGATCAAGTAATTCAGCCTGAAACATGGGCAGACATAGAGTTGACTTGAAGCGGGAACCAACTCTAAAGGCCAAACAATCTAATTTACTTAAAGTACCATTGAAAGCAAGATGGATGTCAGTTTTATAAAATAGCTACCATTAACATTATACCCATTTCATTTTCTAGAAAACATGATTAATATTATGTGCGGCTACCAAATGTGAACTATACGATCAACTAGTAAAAGTCTATAAACAAGCTCCATAATAACATTACAAAATTCTTAAGCTTCATAATTACACCTCAAGTACATTGAAAGGAGAAAATTATTATTCTAATAGTTGTATGCTATAATTTAGTTATTCTCTCATTATGTTCAAACCATTGTTGCAACTTTTCCTTTAAGGAGGTTACCCCTACAGCCCAACTCACGGTAAACTTTCCTCAACTAACCATAACCACTAGACATGAGTTGATCCAAAGCAGAGAGAGGACTGTCAAGGAGAATTTATCTTACAGACATAATTCAAAATTTTCGAGCACTATTTCTATTAGGTACTTGATATATTAATTTGAGAATTTCACTTAGTAGGTGGTAACAAGTAACTTAATTTACAAGAGGGGAGAAGTAACAATGATGAAAGGATTCCTTCAAACTAAACTGTTACAGCTTTCTATCATAATCCATCTTTGACACAATCTTAGATTTACTTTCTAAACACCCAAGCTTATAAAAGAAACTTGAAAGAAGAAGAAGAGAAACAGTGAAATTTCAACTCTGAAAAGACAAACAAAGAAATATGAGTGGGACCAGGCAAATGGAAAAAGAACCTGGAGCATAGTAAATGGAAATGCAAGTTATATAGTATCACTGTTGTCAAAGGCGCACTAAAGGCCTGAAGCGAGGCTCAAAACGTGTTGAGTGCTTCGCCTCGCTTAATGTGCGCTTTGGTGTTGTGATCAAGGTTCTAAGACATATTTTTCCTTGCCACCGAGCGCTTTGGTGCTGTGATTAAGGTACTAAGACATACTTTTCCTTGCCACCGAGCCTCTTCTGAAAAGGCAACACTAAACAACTGATAATTCACTTTATCTTAATTTCTCTTTTAATTTCTTTGTTCATATATTTGCTATTCATGCTTATAATTATTAGTCTTGGACTAAACACATATATTTGTATTTTTTTCTCCCTTTGCGCCTTTTTTCATTAAAACCCACGCTTTATTTGCGCTTAAAGCCCCAACAAAACTTAGAGCTGTTTTGCGCTTTTTGCTTTTGGTAACACTGTATAGTATCTGATTCAATGAAACAGGACACTTGGTATGGTTCATCAGCATAGCATCTAGCTCCTTTAATGTGCCAGAAGGTTCATTTGTCACTTGTGTGAACCGAAACAGAAGACTTGTATTTGATGAATAGCAAATGAAATTGAGTTTGTAATAACTAAAGTTACTTGATAGTGAGCTAATAAAGATGTTGACTGCCATACTTTTATCAATTTCTAGAGACCACCATTATACTTTTGACTTCTTTCAGCACTACCTAGAATGAAGGCAAGAAGTTCAAAATCAGATTTACGAGAATGGAAAGGACCTGTGGGTCTGTAACAGAGTAGTAAAAAGGAGATGCTGTATGGAATACACCTTCACATCCATCAACCACAGCGTCAAATGAACCTTCTTCTAACAGGTTTGCTTTGAACAAGTGAAGCCTCTCCTTGGCCCCACCAAGGGAAAGCAAGTGCTGCGTTTTCTTGGGATCATCTGCAGGAAAAATCACACTGCATTCAACACATAAGCAGTAAATATAACCTATAGCACGGACAAAGAATGAAATATCTAATTTTTCCATTGTTCAAGTCTTAAATTAAGTGGAGAGCTGAAAGTTTAAGTCCCGGTGATGAGCGAAACAAGATCAACCTTAGGAATTTTTTTCTTTACTACACTGAACTTATTTAATAAGCATCCTAAAAGGAGAAATGTATACTCTAAATCACATGCGGGACAGTCTCAAAAGATGTAAAATCTCTCCAAATCAATACAGACATAGCTAAAAACACAATATGATGGAAGAAAAGGATCTGCATAGGCACCATACCACCTAGTTCGAGAGTGAGGTGCGGTTAATTGATTGACTGTAACCAATTCTGGAACTGCTTGCGAGTTGGTTTGCTCTCAGAGATAGTTGTACTTGATGTCAAAAGATTATCTATCGAGTATAATGTCTCAAAGTTTGAATTCTCTAATGAAAAAAGGAAAAGAGGGAGGGGGAGGAGGAAGATGGGAGACTAAGCAAAAGGAAGGTGGAAAAAATATAAATAGGGGAATACACTTTTGAAGGGGAATGATAACCCATTTCCCTACATAGGTCAAGTGAGGAAGGACTTGGCCAAGTGTTCATAAAATCTGTTGATCTCCAGGTTGGAGTTCAATTTAGAAAAAATCTCAGCAGAAAAAGAAGTGGCTGAAAGGACATGGGTGAGATAGGATTTGGTGTAATATAAGGTCTGGATCCAGTAAGCATTGAATCAGAAAACATGTCTACCATTGCATAAAGGTTTAGTGTGTCAGTGGCTCATAATAGAGGTGGTTTGGAGGAGTATTATTAGGTGGTTTAACGTGGAGAAGAAGTGGGAAGATGCTGAGAGCAATCAGTAATCTAGACACATTGGCCAACTACTTTTAACTCAAACTTTCCGTCTTTCGGACCCACTCCTAAACTAATGAGAACTTTCAGCAAATGCTTTTGCTTTTTCTTCCCAACCAGGTGGATTTTCTCATTTCCCATGAGAATGAATATATGAGTAGCTTTATATGGCAAAGTCGGTTCACCATAATCATAACATCACTTGTATGTCACATTGAAAATCTGTCTAACCATAGTCACAACATCATTCATTTTTCAATTTACAACATCATTTATATGTCAAACTGAAAATCTATCTTACCATAATCCCAACATCATTTATTGTTCAAAAATTGAAAAACTATCTCGTTGGTATCATATCCAAAGCCTTCTATCAATCTATTGAAGCACATAAGAAAGCTTACCAAATCAAACCAAAACAGCCAATAAGTATTGCAGAACTTAGACAAACAAACAAAAGTGTCCCCTCTCCAATAGCTTAAATTTTCAAATTAGGCAATGCAATAGGTATCTATGCAGATAGATGAGACGGTTAACATAATTCAACAAACAATCTTCGGATATCAAAATATTATGATGTTTTTAACCTAAAATCCCAGGATCCAAAACAACCCAGACGATCATAAACACCACATTGCGATTGCATGTCACACAAACCGACATTTTTCTTAAAATCAAATCCAAGAATCAACACCCAGAAAAAATCACAAACCCATGTCCCCATTTCTCCATCAAATGAACCAAATGACCCAGAAAAGAAAAAACGCGCATTTTCCGATAATATAGAGAAAAAAGAGAAAAAGGGACAAACTTGGGTCACGAACGGAGGCCTTAACAGTGTACCCACGCTGAAGCAAGAACTTGACGAGCCATGAAGCTATGTAACCTGAAGCTCCTGTAACACACACAGTTTTCGCTGCTAAACTCATTCTCTTTGAGAAAAACTACCGCAGAAACAGAGGGATGATGGGGTGTTTAAGAGAAACAGAAAAGAAAAGAAAAAAATTGTTCAGTATTTTTGGTAAGTATAAAGAATTGATGGAAAAAAAATAATTGAGAGATTATCCTTAAAAACAGCCACCTATGTTGTTTCCTTTCTTGGTAGTTTCTAGGTAGTCCTCAATTTATATTATTAGTTGTGGTCTTTTAAATAATTTTTTTTTAGTTTTTAATTTGATTTTTGCGATATCAATATAGGTTATGTCTTTTTAGCTTATATTATATACGTATAATGTGTATTTATAATTAAAAATATTTGTAATCTTCAAGAAAAATAACTATTAAAACTAGACAGAGCAAAAATAATTAATTTTATCATAAGCTTTTAAAATAACAAAAAATTTGAGGTAATTATTTTTAGTTTATTTTCATTCGTTTATTAGATAGTTAAGGTAAACACATAAAATACGTCATCTTCAAACTGTATGTTTCATTATCCCAAACCCTAACTCATGTCTATAAGCAGAGACACATTCACTTGGAGAGACATTTCGAAATCCCACAAAATCTTGGGATATTCATAAAGAGATTGAGGCCTTTGGCAAAGTCTACATCGTAAGGAGGTCCAAATCATACTATATTCGAGAAAGAATCAAGAACGTAATTGTACTCACAAATATTCTTCAATAAAATCTTTATTTTCATCATAGTTTATTTGGGATTACAATTTATTTTTCATCACCTTAAAATTTTATGCAAACGGTAATATTTGACTACGTTAAAGTTAACAAGAAGACCAAATCTGAACCATGCGATCAAAATCTAAAATTGATTCTATTTTTGGGTTGTTCATAATCCTACGAGTCCAAATCTATCATTAGTTTTCAAGTCCGATATCAAATCGATCCTCGAATTCTTAACTTTCACTCTCTTGAAGCCTAAAGCAAAATCTCTGAATTTCTACGTCAAAAATCCAGACACCGTGTGTCAAATTCATTGGGACCAACTAATCAAAATCAAGTTAAAAATCACTAACCAAATTTTAGATGATGAACTTCCCTCTTTGAGTCGCAATATATGGAGCTCCTAATATAACAAAAATATTAAACTAACTTTGAAATTCTAAATCCACTCAAACCCTAAAACAAATTCCAAATGATTATATTAACTTATTCAACGTTTTAAATTAAGGGTGGAATTGTTATCAAAAACTTACTAGACTTATATTCAAAGAAACTTATTTTCAGTCTTTGATCAAGAGGGTCATAATGATCATACAAAGTTTATTTTTATGCATTTTCCACAAAAGTGAAAGAGTAAAAGGCAAAAGATACACTTAAAGTGTTTATCGAGTTTCGTATCTAAAAAATCAGGTGTCTGAATTTTTTACCTAAACTATCACTAAGTGTTTATCAAAACACACCTCAACTATGCGTTGTTCACTTTTCCTACTTGAACGATGATGATATTTCAAGTAGAAAAAGTAAACTAATAATTTAAGTTTGTTCCGATAAACACTTGGAGATAGTTCAGATAAACAAAGGGTAAGAAATTCACCTGATAATTCAGATATGAAACTCAAAAAACCGTAATAATTCGTCCATATTTTTAATCATTAACTCAAAGTGAAATATGATAAACGTCATTCCAACAACAGTTCTTGGTATGTGTTTACCAACAAATGCTGCAAAAAGCCAGATTGCTTATGGATGCATTATGTCTACAATTCCTTCATAAAGTATTTAGTACCAAAAATGTTATATGGGTATAGAGCAAAGTCCACCAATAAAAGTTAGAAAAAGCAAATCACGATCACTACCTTAGTCTTTGCAAGTCCAGATAGCAGGTATCCCGTGAAATAATCAAAATGCGCTCATATCGACCTGTACACCATCAATATTAAAAAGGGAATAAAACCATACAGAACCATCCTGGTCCATTTCTTTCCCAACCACAAATAACAGGGCAAAAGCAAATTCGATAGTAGGTTGCTAAGTATTATAAGAAACACTTGTTGACTTCCAAATTCAAAAGATCATCATAAATGATCCGCTTGCCCCCAAATGACCAGGACCAATAGGGAGCAATAGACCGGACCAGCCTACAAAAACGAAACAGTCCCTCCATAACCAGTCATCCATAATATCAAATAAATCATTTTCGTCTTAACATGACTTAAAAGTAAGTTTAACAGGCCAAGACAACCATCAATACAATGGATGCAAGCTATTTCTACAACATCCATGAAGCTTTTACACCATTAAAATCCTGGATCGCATGACAACAAGAAAGGTTTTATTATATCGATCTTTCCAAGGGTTGCTGGAAATTAAGCTCTAAATTTGCAGACTCATTCACACTAAGGCCTGTGCATCTCAATAAAAGTTCTTCTCTTTCAAGCTTTCAACAGTTTCTTTGATACTTTCAGCCAAGGGAGTGAATTCAACACCCAATTTTTTTGCTCTTTCAATGTTAACCTGGTACTTGGATGGAAATGGCTTATCATCAGCACACCTGGAGAGTTTAATGGAAAAACTTTGAGCCAGTAAAACAATTCCGAGAAGCAAACAATACGAATTAAGCTATTAGCTGCTCCACCCTGTATTTTTTCAGCAGAGCATGGTGTACCTACTTTGTGAAACATCGCACTTCAAAAGATGGAACATTTCACAAAGATAAACCTTATTGTAGATATTACACAAAGAAGAAACTTACTTTTCTGGAAGCTTCATAGTAGGGTAAAGCTCGCGTAATATCTTTACTAACTCAGAGTAGTGTGCAACAGCCTCAACCATTAAATATCTACCATTAGCAGAAGGGTTTTCGAATGCTAGAATATGTGCGAGGGCGACATCTTTCACATTAACCCACCCCAAAGTCGCATTAGGGTATGTTTCAGCACCTGCAGTGAAGCAAAATGAAACTTTACCATGAATTTCAACACATTGCAGTAAATAAACTCATTTAACAAAACTACAAAGTTCAGTTATCAAAATCAAAAATAAAACTAACAAGATAGGAGATAAGGAAGAAGCATGATGGAAAAAAGGAAGGCAAACTAGTTACTCCTTCGAATCCCAAATCCATATACATAGGGTGCACTTTCTACATGGGATTTGTAATAATATCAATTTATAAACCTTTTTCACTCAAATTCATCTTATTCAAATTTAACATTTGAAGCAATTCCACAATGATACTAACTTTTTAACTATTATTGTGGGAGTAACATCCACTGCTAAGATACTAGGTGAATCAAATTACATCTTACACTCAAACTCCATCTCCGTCAGTTTAAAATTGACAGAAATCATAAAGAACACACTGCAAGAAGGATGTGGAACTTATATAGTAGATTCAAAGTATCAAAACTATCTTGTTTGAAAGAATTGAGACACATCGAAATGGTACTAGTGTGAATTGATCAATATGTAATATTGTCGTCCTAAAAAGATCATTTCCAAATAAATGGCAATTAGTTAGCCCAGTGGCAAACAGAAACAAGGTTGAAGTGTTGTGTAGACCTACTAATAAGGTTAAAAATGTGTTTTGATCTCATTGCAAACATAAAAAATAGAAGTATCTAAACATATATGAAGCACTGTAAAATAAGTGTTAAGTACTTGTTGAAGAAAGATATTGCAAGGAAAAAAGGGTACAAAGTAGACTTATTAATATTTTCTGAAGTTACCAGAACCGACAGAAACAGACATTGATTTGTCAGATTCATTCCCTTGAAGAGAAACTTCAGGAAAACAGTTAGGTAACTAATCAGGATTCCTTTTCTTTTTAAAAACAAATCATAAAAGATTAGTCAAAAGTAACACAACATAGTTTCAGATGACGAGATCAAAGACAAACCAGCTGCTTTAAGATCAAGCATACCGTTTATCAACTGTAAGATGGCAGCACAACTTGTATTAAGTGTTGGTTGTAACAAACCGCCAATAACCATTGCTGGGTTTATTGTAACCAAATCGAAAGCTCTCTCTTTCACAAACTTCCATGCAGCATCCTCAGCCAATGTCTTTGAAAGTACATACCAGAGCTGGTAAAACATTACAATACATCATAGTATAACATGGCATAATGAATTTATTTTTATATTTATTTAATAAATATGATACATAAATTAGTAAGATACAATGATTTTGATGTATCAAAATTAACCTTCATTGAATCTCAAAAACACTCTTTAAATTAATAAATATTAATTTATGGATTAAATAATACCTCCTACAAAATAACAATATTTCATGGTTCCGACAGTATTTTTTTTTTTTTTTGAATTAAAAGTTCCGAAAGTATTAATTTGGAGAGGTTCTACTGTATTAGTTTAACTGGTTATTACCAGAATGAGGTCAATGGCTCATTGACCACCTGAGTTTTCTTTTTCAAATCAGGCTAAAAATGTGCAAAACTATGATACCATACTGAGGTTTGAACCCCTAACCTCTATCAGAAAAGCAAGGCAATTAAACACTGAACTAGAGAGCACTAGTTGTCTAGTACTTCTATTTTATATTGCTCAAGAGCTTAAGCAAACAATTGCACTGCAGATGGAAAATGAAAAGTCAAGTAAAGCACCTGTGATTCTCTGCAAAAGTCAGGATCTGACCACCATGTGTCATCAACTACCACCTCAGGCGTTCTTGGCTTTCCATTGAAAGCGACTGCTGCCATAGATGATGTCAAAACTACTCTTCTTATAGATGGTGTCTTCGCAACTGATCCAAGAACATTAAGTGTCCCCTTCAGTGCAGGATCAATCAATTCTGCCTGCACGTTGACAGCAGAGCTAAATCCATTATATCAATAGATGGAAACACAAAGAACTAGATCAGAGAAATAGGACCAACATAACTAAGATGGATATAGCCAATTTCCAAGGACAGATTTTCTTAAACTTAACCAGTAAAGGTGCACAACAGTAATCCTTTAAGTCGGTATCTTAAAATATAATAATAAAGCTAATATACCATTGATAGATCTTGATGTCAGNTCTTGCCGAATCTCATCACCCCTTTCATCAGAAATACCTAATATACCATTGATAGATCTTGATGTCAGGACCTATAATCATTCACAAAAAGATAAACTCACCATGAAATATGAACTACAATTTTTCTAAGGAAAATGGAGCAATTTTCACAGTATTTTTTGTGAAGACATATCAAGTATATACTGACTGGCTCATGCATAAAATAGGAAATACAGAGAAAAAATGGGTACAGAATAACCATTTCATCAAGATAATACCCCTCCCTCCTCCCTACCTCCCAACTTATATGGCTCTGTTTGACTAAGCTCAAAGTGCTCAAAGATTAAGAAACAGCGGAATACTTTTGAATTTTATAGTCTGAACAAGTCTTGGACACTTGTATGACTGCAAATCATCTTATAAGGGGTAAAATGAAAATTCTAAAGTTACGTCATTACTAAAGAAAGAAAGATGACATTATTTTTGGGACAAACTAAAAACAAAAGTGATCCACCTTAACTGGGACAGGGGTAGCACCATAATAATCTCAATACACACAGCAAAAAATAAAAAAATAAAAAAATAAAAAAAATAAAAAAAGGAAATTTGTGAATAACAATGGGAAAGCTACAACAAGACTAGCTACAAAATTCCAAAGAGTGAGCTAGCAAAAGTGGCAGTCAAAACCATATTTAGTAGGAGAAGAATGAGGAACCTGTGGATCTTTGACTCCATGGTAAAAGGGAGATGCTGTATGAAATACACCTTCACACCCATCAACCACAGCATCAAAGGCACCTTCTTCCAGCAGGTTTGCTTTGAACAAGTGGAGTCTCTCCTTAGCTCCATCAAGGGATGTCAAGTGATCTGTCTTTTTTTGATCATCTGCAGGTGGATGCGTAAAAGCTTATTACATTAATACAACACAACAGAAAAACACTGAGAAGATGTTTGGCTGAGTTTATAAGTTGGTCAAACTAGCTTGTATACACTTTTTGTCTTACCTACGTGTTAGCAAACACCAAAAGCGTTTATAATTCAAGAAAATCAACCATAAACTATAAGTTGGTCACCCTCAACCTATGTATTTTCATCTGATAAGAATTTTTTGTTTGACCAAGTCATTACCACTTTATCCCTGATATCTTTTCTAATCTCAAAAATAATCTTCCTAAAACATAACTTTAAATTATTTCTTGATTCTATTTCTGTCATTCATCACTAACTATGTCAAAGCACTCTTAAATTTATATGCTTAGGAAATAGCTTTGAGGACATTTCAGTCATTTTAATAAAAAGTGTTCATCTGCATCTTATTACCAAACACTAATACTGCTTAAAATCAGCTTCAAAACATGTGGTTATTTTAATAAGCTAAATCAACCGGGCTCTAAATGAAGAACTTACTTAGTACATAGCATAATTTTATCCTATATGTCACCCTATAGTAAGTATAGATTCTAAACCAAATGGAAAGCTTCAAACCGTTCAATCAAATATCTCATATTCAAGATGAGACTCTTATGTCCCCACAGAGTCTTCTTTGCCTCCAATTTTCTAGATGAATGTAACTTAATTACAATGATTTTTAGATAGCATGATAGTAAATCTTCCTTCCTGAAAAAATAAAGCATGATAGTATATCTTTGTTCTCCTGAATTTAAGAAGATATTCAGTTTGAACATAACTCTATCTAGAAAAACAAAGTAAACCTGCAATTTCTTAGAATCTATATAATCATTTAAACAGCTCCATGAGCTTAACCAATTACTTTCGACGCAAAACATAAAGTTGTGTAAAAATTATTTCAAAATTATAACAAATAGTAAATATGAACCCATAACTTTAAAAATATGATAAGTTCAATACAAAGAACCTCAAAATTGAACCCATAGAACTTAAAGTAGGCGTTTGACCATGAAACCCAAATATTATTCACTTTATTTGGAATTTTTAAAGTTGGAGTTGGAGTTGAAGTTGGAGATGAAGTTGTGTTTGTCCTTCCTTTTTGCAAAGAATTTTTATAATTTGAAGGTACCTTTTTTAAATATTATTTATACCCCCAATTTTTAAAAACTAAAAAATTACCCAACTTGACTAATTTATTTGTCACATACAATCAAATCTGCTCTAAATAATGTCAAAAATCAGAACTCATATATGAGCTGCTACATACTATTACAAATATTTTCACTTTGTTAGAAATTTTTGAAGATGGAGTTGTATTTGGTTATAATATATGCAAATAATATTTGATTTTTTTAAGGTACTTCTCCTTAAAAAACATGTAATATGATGTATACCTCCAATTTCTAAAACTAGAAAACTTATTTTCTATACAAATGGGACCACTTATATAAAAATTAAAAAAAAATAGGGTAAAATTTGAAAAAGAAAATATAGTGAAAGTGAAAACAAGGTTTACAAATTCCAAATAAACTTCAAATTGTATTTGGAATTTTCATGGTCAAAGACTGATTTTCAAATAAAGTGAAGAAAAAAATCCGGGAAAATGTGAACAATTCTCATGGCCAAACAGGTCCTTAATCTTAGATCAGTCTCTGCTAGGACCCATTTCACCATTTCATTCCAATACTGGTAGAACTATCTTTTAAGGAAAAAAGAGATCTATATATTTCATATAATCCCTATACTGATATAGAAGTCTCTAGCCAGATTGAATAGATATTGACAAATATAAAATCATTCCAAACTAATCGCTAATCCCATCCTTTGAATCTATTTATTTGTTCTTAGCTAAGTTTGCATTTGAATCTGCTTCAATTATAGTAAAGATCCACGCACTTGTAGGTCTACTAGGTACCTAATCAAACCATCTAGGCTAACCCAATACTAAAAGAAACTACTACATCGATTGTAACAAATATAAAACTATTTCACCAGTCATTCTCAAGGAACTGTTTCAACAAAAAACTACAAAAACTAAAATAAAATAAAAAAGAAACCCAGAAAGTAAAATCTGAATATCAACAGTTGGGAATTGTTCTTAAACTTCTATTACTCTTCAAAAACCCATTAGCCCTATCTTTTCCAAAAACTAAAATTATACAAATTGACTACCAAATCCTTCAAATGAGTATATATATGTCAGAGAGAACTAAAAACAAAGATCACACAGAAAGAAATGACCGGACAATTTCAGAATCCAATTTTCACAATGATTTGTTTCAGAGAGAGAGAGAGAGGACAAACTGAGATCGCGAACGGTGGCCTTAACAGTATAACCACGCTGAAGCAAAAACTTCACCAACCATGACGCTATGTAACCTGAAGCACCTGTTACACATACTGTTTTCGTCGCCATTTTTTCTCTCTCTGTCTTCACCTACTACCACACAGTGTGAGAGAGAAGACTGAACGGTGTAAAAGTAGAGGGACAAAACCCGTATTTATAGGG
>JACEIK010000791.1:234983-273167 GCA_018107945.1 Datura stramonium
TTTTTTGGGATTTTGTGTATTTGAATTCTTATATCATCTCTTTACGTTTCTTGATGTAAGAGGCAATTGCTCATGTGAAGAGCCAATTTCATGACTTGTTCGATACACTTTATCAATAAAATACATTATCACATACATACGAGATATGAACATAAATTCAAGAGTCAAATATTGATGAAAATATTATAACAACCAAGTCAGTTTATAATACAGAAATATTATCCTATCCTATACAAACCTAGAGCCATAACATGTTTTTCAAATAGGTCTCTAGATATCTTCTTTGTAAAAGGATCAACTATCATTTCTCACGTAGGAATGTATTGAAATTTATTTCTCCACTTGCTACTATATCTCTCACAAAGTTATACTTGATGTCAACATGTTTGGTTATGCTGTGATACTTAGGATCCTCTTTGTATGCGAATAGCCGCTTGACTGTCACAATATAAAATCATGAAACCCTAAAAATTCTTTGCAATACTCAAATGCTCAAAAAATCTCTTCAACCGTTTCTTATATTGCAAATACACAAGCCGCGAATTTAGCTTCCATAATTAAAAAAGCTGTGCAAGTTGGTTTCTTATTTTTTCATAAAATAACACATCACCCCATTTTTTTTATACCTCCAAACTTGACCCAAATGAAAAAGAACTCAATCCCTTTTTTACACAGTCATACAAAAAGTCCGGATGGAATTTGAATAAAAAAGAGATTGAGTGTTTTTTTTTTTAGTTGGGTCAGATCTGGATCGAGTTTGAAGAGATTAAAAAAAGGCGAGGTAATTTTTTAGAGTAACATGACTTTTAAAATTAAAAAAATTAGTTTTAGAATAT
This sequence comes from Datura stramonium, assembly GCA_018107945.1. Taxonomy (NCBI): domain Eukaryota; kingdom Viridiplantae; phylum Streptophyta; class Magnoliopsida; order Solanales; family Solanaceae; genus Datura; species Datura stramonium. The sequence goes on from JACEIK010000791.1 coordinate 235,820, forward strand.
ATTTTTTTAAATTCAATCTGTTAAGAAAAAAATAAATATGCATTATTTATTAAATATTTAAAATACATATGTACCATTTGTTAAATGGCGAAATACATAGACTTGACTTTTACATATGCATGACTCATTTCAACTGTCTAGTCTACTTCCTAGATAAAGAAGAGGTCCTAGAAGTTGAAGTTGACATTGGTTGATTTAAAGTCTCCTTCTACCATTGGTTGGAAAAAGATAATTTAGGACACCAAATTAAAGATAGACATAGAAATTGAGACAATAACTTGTGAAAAAAAAGAGACCCAATATTAGAATATTCAACATGATATTGAAAATTTGCTATTAATAATGAAAACAACTTCACCAACCAATTTTCTTGGTATTATTGAGTCATGGAAGACAGCTAAGAGTATTAACTTCATGAAAATAACTATTTTATTTTATTTTAATTTAGGTAGTCTCATATCTATGTCTTCTTCACCTTCAATACAGCAACATTCTTGAACTCTCTAAAATAGTATTAGAAAAAAAAAAAGATTTGTGACCGGAGAAATTCATCACAAATTCCATTTTGTGGCGGATTATTAATGAGTAAAGGATCAAAAATACACCTAAAGTATCTAGATTTTTTGAGTTTTCTATCCGAACTTTCAGGTGTTTAATTTTCCTACTTGAACTATCACCAATTATTTATCAAAATACACCTCAACTATCGGTTGCTCACTTTTCCTACCTAAAATATCATCATCAATCAGGTAAAAAAAGTAAACATGTGATAGTTTAGATATGCTTCAATAAATATTTGGAGATAATTCAGGTAAGAAACTCGTACATTTGATAGTTCAAATATGAAACTCAAAAAACCATGATATCTTAGGTATGTTTTCCATCCTTTACTTTGGAAAAAAAAATCATAAAATTTGTTATGGACTAGCCATGTTATTCAGAACAACGCGGATTATGTACATAATGTGATGTCAACCAACAATTACATCTATTTTTGCAGAATCAGAACCACTCTGAAGCAACTTCACGGACTCACTTGAAGAAATTGAAGAACTTGTATTGAATTCCAGTAAAGATGGATGCAGCGATTCAGAGGGCCTGAGAGGCGTTTGCAAAGCTTGTACTTCGCCTTCAAGCATTTCCACTACTTTAGTCATTGAGGGACGATCGAGTGGATTCATCTGTATGCACCACAAAGCAACTAAAGTCAGCTTCTTTATCATCTCATTTTCGTCATCATGTGTCTCGACTAGTACTTCAATTTCCTTTTCCTTGTCGAATTGATCATAAATCCAATGTGGGAAATACTGAGTTGACATGTCCTCTCTTGCTGCCAAATTTGTTTTCAAGCCTGCCATCTCAATTAGTAGCATTCCAAAGCTATAAACATCTGCCTTGTAAGATATGGGACCAATGCTTCTGTTGATCAATTCTGGAGCTACATAACCAATTGTTCCCCTGGCTGCTGTTAGAGTAACAATGCTCTTWTCCGTCGGGTATAATTTGGCAAGACCAAAATCAGATAGTTTTGGAATGAAGTTCTCATCCAAAAGAATGTTGTGTGGCTTGATGTCAAAATGTAGAATTTGAATGTCACAACCTCGATGCAAATAGTCAATACCTCGAGCAACTCCAAGAGCAATTTCAAACTTCCTTTCCCAACTTAATAGATCAGCTCCTCCTCCTCGAGGTGTGATGTACTTTTCAAGTGATCCGTTAGGCATGAAGTCGTATACCAGGGCACGCTTACATCTCTCAGCACAATAGCCAATAAGTTGTACTACATTAACATGATGAATCCTCCCGATCGTGGCAACCTCATTCATGAAGTCTTGCCCATCAGCATTGGGCTTGCTCAGTATCTTCACTGCTACATTAGGTCCGCTTTGAAGCTTGCCTTTATAGACTGAACCATAACCTCCTTGGCCTAGTTTCTCTTTGAAATTCCTAGTCATCTTCTTTATGTTGGAGTAGGGGTATCGAATGGGTGCAAAATTATTCTCACGTTGCAGGAAACTTTCAATTGCATCAAAAACTGACAAATGCCTTCTTCGGAATTTAAGCATTAGAAACACAAATATGCATGGAAATAGAACGACTCTTACTGCAACAATAAACACTGGGTACCACCACCACAAAATTAGCAATAGTACAAATGAAATTAAAAGTAGTAGTAGTAATAGTACACGATATTTTGTGAGAACACGTTAGTAGATGAATAATTGAGACACTTAAAAGTGCAAATGAAACAGAGAGTAGTATAAAAGGTATTCTAGTGCAGTTTAATGACACCAGAGGGGGCTTACCAGCTATACAAAGCATCCATGGGACTACACCTGCAAGAACAACAACATTTAATAACAAAGTTAATTTAATTTGCAACTATTTACCGTTTATATAATCCTCACAACCAGAATTGACAATAGAACGAGTGCTTACTTGAAAGAACATCGAAAGTAAGACTTTCAGCAACTTGATTATGGTCATCGAAAGAGAAAATCCGGAACCAAAAAAGAATATCAAAAAAAGTAGTATGAATGAGAGAAATCTCTATAACATAAGTTGCAAATTGCTAAAAGGGTTTTAAATCCTAGCATGACATCAGGATTGTTCTTACCACACGAGAATATGTTGAATCCAAAATGGTAATATGTGCAGCTGTGCTCCACACAACGAACATCCCTTGAATTTTCACCTTCACAGGTATGTGGGCACCCGTCACAGTAAACATCACGAAACCATGAAAGCTCAAACCCATATGCCAGAGCATTATGGAAACTTAAAATAGAAATATTAGCATGTGCATCCTCTGTATGCCATGAAGTTGTTGACTGAAGGTCTACAGTGCACCCAACTCTCACATGGGATGTGAACAATTCGTCCATGGTTGCATATGTGTGTCCCTTAAATAAATCAGAAGAAGCATTGGAAGCATAAGTACTCCTGTTGATACAATTAGTGATTTCCGCAAAGGCTGGAAAGTTTATGGCAAATGGACAGCTGAAAATAGTGATTGTTTTTGCTAGACTGATCCAAGTATAGCCACCACCAGGCTTATAGATTGAAGTAGTGAAACCATAAAAGGGTGGTGGACTGAGTGTTGAACGTGAATGCTGAGGAAGAGAACAAAGAAGTTCTTCTCTTATATCAGGATCTACAACACGAATAGTGGAATTTTCATAATTGATGGCTTGTACTACGTAGTAATATGATTCATTATGCCCATAAAATATTGTGTGATTCCCTTCACAACTCAATTCATACTTTTCAAGGCCGCAGTGCTTCGGATCACTTTTCAATCTAAAGGGGAAACTGATAGTACGAATATGCCCGCAACTAGAAGGGACACACTGCTCTGCAAATGCCATTTCTGAGAGCTGCAAAAAGATGAGGATTGTAAGAAACTTGGTTCCTCCATACATTTTTTTTGGTTAATCGAGGGTATGTTTTTGTGGGTTTTTCTCTTTTTGGTACTGGTGCCAAACAGTTCTACGGATGTAAATTACCCCACCCAGCTATTAATCTGGACCTTGTCCTGCCCCACTAAATTTTTTCAAAAATTACCTTCTGCTTTGCTCTGTCCCACCCCATTTAAATATCCCCCTGTCCTGTCCTGTCCTATCCCATCTAAATGTTCTCCCGCCCTGCCTCATTAACGCCCGGCTCTACCCCGCCCCAATTTCTTTATCTGCCTGTGCTGTCCTATTTAAATCTTTCTCTGCCCCGCCCCATTTTCTTTCCCTGGCCTATTCTGCCCCATTTAAATCTCTCTGTCCTGCCCCAATTACCCTCCCTACCAAACTCTCAAAGTTGGCATCAAGAAGATCAAATATATTTCATCCTCTCTCCCCCTCTTGTGCCACAGTAAACCACTTAATTATGTTGCTGCATATAAAGAAAAGTCAAGTCATTGAATAAAAGAAAAGTCCCAAGTCTTTTCCAAGGAAAGACAAAGGGTGTGTCCAGTAGGGAGGAAAATATTTGTTAGAAAAATGTTTTATGATTCTTTTGTGTGAGGTTGGACAAAATTTTTGGGAAATATTTTTCTAGGAAAATAAATTTCTTAAAAATGAGGAGAATGATTTCCTAGTGGAAGTAGGAAAAATAAGTTCTACAAGTGACATTTCACATTAATTGTGTTCTGCCACCCTCCAACACACCTCATTTTCACCCCATTCTTGCCACTCCCATCTCCACCATCCCACACCCCTGCCCTTACCTCCCATAATATTTGTCTAAATTATACAAATGTTTTTAGTATAATATATTTTGCTTACATACCCGACCACAAATAAATAAATAAGAAACCTACTTATTTTTCTAAAATACATTTTTCATAAAAAACATTTTCCAAGCTACTGAGCACACCCGAAGTTGGTAAGTCTCTCATTCTAAGGGTTGTAAATGTGAGTCTTCTCTAAGAAATTTCAAAAATTACCTTTTGCCCTGCTCTGTCCCGCCTCATTTAAATCCTCTTATTCTGCTACACTAAAAATTATCAAAAATTACCTTTTCCCTTGCTCTGTCCTGCCCCATTTATATCTTTCCCCGTCTTGTCATATTCCATTTATATCATTCCCTGTCCCGCCTCATTAACGGCCCGGCCTACCCCGTCACCCAAACTTCTTCCCTGTCTTCTCTTAATTAACAATATTGTAGGGCCACAGCAAACCTCTCTCACGTGCCAAATATAATTATACTTAGTTGCAGAAAAAAGAGTAGATATCAACGGTGTCTTTTTGGTCTAACTAGCCAAGTCACGGACAAATAGTTCTTCTTCTTCTTCTTCTTCTTTTAAATTTAACCATTATATTGCAGGCATATTAATTCTATCGTTGCCCCAAGCACAACGATGTCCCTCTTTTCCCTCTTGCACTTACTTCTCATAGTTGTGACATCCTTTGCTGTGTTTGGTGAAGCAGGAAATGACTGCAGAGAGTCTAGGTGCAATATTGATAATGGCCCTAGCATTCATTTCCCCTTCAGGCTTCAACATCAGCCGGAACATTGTGGATATCCAGGCTTCGAGCTATTTTGTAACAAAAATATGACCATGCTCACATTCTCCAATTCACTTACATTAGTTGTATACCATATTGATTATGCGTCTCAGCAGATTAATGTTATTCTCTGGAAAAATTGCCTTGTGAACATGTTGTACTTCAATTTTTCAGCATCTCCTTTCCTCCTTTGGAATGTTGAGCCTTTTCCTCTTTGTAACTATTCCATTTTCAATTGTTCAAATGATTACATTGACGAATTTGGTTGCTCTGCTACACCTAACTCTGAATTAATTGCTGTCAGTAATTCGGACACTTATGATCATCTCCAAGGTTGCAAAAAAATTGATGAGATTCCATCTCTTTCCTGTTCTCTAAATAATGGTAATGTCCTCTCTATCCGTTGGTTAAATCCAAAGTGTGGCTACTGTGAAGATCATGGAATGGATTGTGGTTTCAACAACTATACCAAGCAACTGGGAATTCATTGTTTCAACCGACCAGTGATCACTACAAAAGGTATTAAAGTTCTATTTTGATTGCACAATTTTATCTTAATAAAATAATTAATAGCAAAACCTGAATGTCTGTCATAAGTAAAACATATCCAATCACTGCAGGTGGATCAAAGGGACCATTGATTGCAGGTTGGTGTTCTATGCCTTTTCTTTCTCATCTTTTCCATTTCCCTTACTTATTTGCCTTGTGTATAATGTACAAGTTGATGTCTTCCAGGTGGAGTTTTAGGTATTGCTCTTTTTGGAATTATTATCATGGCACTCTATGAGTTTTATAGCTCAAACAAAATTGAAAGAGAGAATCAAGCCAGAGTTGAGACGTTTTTGGAAGATTATAGAGCTCTCAGGCCCACTAGATATACTTATGCAGATATCAAAAAGATAACAAATCTGTTTCAGGAAATATTGGGAGAGGGAGCTTACGGTGTCGTTTATAAAGGAACATTCTCTAATGAAATTCATGTTGCTGTAAAAGTTCTCAATGATTCCGAAGGAAATGGAGAAGAATTTATTAACGAAGTTGCAGCAATGGGGAAAATCCACCATGTCAACGTGGTTCGTCTAGTTGGCTTTTGTGCTGATGGAGTTAGAAGAGCTCTAGTGTTTGAATACTTGCCAAATCAATCACTTGACAAGCTCATTTTTTCCGCAAGTTTCAAAGATAGTATTACCCTTAATTGGAAGAAGCTTCATGATATTGCTATGGGAATAGCAAAAGGGCTGGAGTATCTTCATCAAGGATGTGACCAACAAATCCTTCATTTCGATATCAAACCCCAGAATATTCTGTTAGATCATAATTTGAACCCAAAGATCTCTGATTTTGGTCTTGCCAAGTTATGCCCTAAAGAGAAAAGTGCTGTCACTATGACTGAAGCTAGAGGAACCATGGGTTATATTGCACCAGAAGTGTTATCAAGCAATTTCGGAAAAGTGTCTCATAAATCTGATGTCTATAGCTTTGGAATGCTGCTACTTGAAATGGTTGGAGGGAGGAAGAATTTTGATGCGAAGGCCGATATTAGCCAAGCGAACTTTCCTGAGTGGATTCATCAGCGGCTGAATCAAGGAGAAGAGTTGAAAATCAGGATTGAGGAAGATGATGACATCATAATTGCAAGGAAATTGGCTATTATAGGACTCTGGTGCATCCAATGGAATGCAACAGATCGACCTTCCATCAAAGTTGTTATTCAAATGCTAGAAGGAGATGGGAGCAACCTAACTGTTCCTCCTCCTTCTACAGCAAGAAACACCACCCACGCAGGAACTGGAGCGATTGCAAACCCTTCTTCTACACAAGAGTTGACTGTAATATCAGAACTAGAATGAATGGAGGCCTTAATTACACATCTAAAGTTCTAATGTGAGAGTCAGTACAAGTGGAAGCTTGAATTTTAGTAATTTCATTTGATATGTGTTAAGTCATAATCTGTAGCTGCTACTTTGGCAACTCTTTTCCATGTCCAAAATATTTATTGTGACTCTTTCATGATTCTGAACTCAACACTCTCTAAAAAGTTATTACAGATGCAACACCCTAAGGGGTCGTTTGGTTGGTCGCATTAGCAACCAACACTCTCTAAAAAGTTCACAGACTCAGTTGAACTTATTGAAGAACTTAGATTGAATTCCATTGAACTTGGTTGCAGCAACCAACACTCTCTCAAAAGTTTCTACAGATGTAACATCCTGTCGTTTGGTTGGCTGCATTCACAAAATAATCCCCGGTACGTATAATATAATACTATGTTTGATTAGCCTCACAATAAAAATGATCTCCGCCATAACTAACGCAACACTAAGAATATACCACATTGAGTCGTGTCAGAGAAAACAGCTACTACTAAGAATTTGCAAATATCTACAGAATGACTTTACAATTTATGTGCAGTAAGTATGAGATACAATTCATAGATTTCAAAGAAATACCTGAATCGGCACCACCAGTGTGTAGCCAACTGTGGACCTTCATTCCAAACAGCTTATAAGTTAACTCCACCAATTGAGCACGACAACTTAATCCCCTGAAATTGACTAATTACAGAATTGGCAGTGAGAGCACAAGCCTCTAACTTGCATCCACCATTGTCTAGATCCCCTTAAGCTCTTCCCGAAATTACCCATTAATCGCTAACCCTAAATCCCCAAAGTTTAACTTGTTTTCCACCGCTATGAACAAACACATCGTCACACTTGATATCTCTATGGATGATCTTCGTATTCTGACTATGAAGAAAGCTCAAACCTTCAAGCATTTTCATGCTCCAGTTCTTGATAGTGGCAAAATCAACAGCAGCTCCATTACAGTTCCATAAAAGAATAGCACAATTCATCTGGGGTTTTAGGATTTTTGGAGTTGAAATCAAACCAATATGAGAAATCTTCTGGGGTTTAAGGAAGTCAAAAAGAATAGCACAATTCTTCTGGGGTTTTAATTCAATTCAATGCTTCGTCTTCCTTAGAAACAATTTGGTTCCCCGCCAATTTGAATCTTTTCAGAAATCTTCATCATAATGGGACATCATTAATTATCTGTGTCATCACAATTAGTACATCATTGTCAAGTATCTCTGTCATTATAATCACTCCTGCTACGAGTGATACTGTATCACACACATATCACCTCCGTCGTTATAGTTATATTAATTATTACCTTCACCATTGTTACTGTCCCCGTCGCCTCCTCCACTATCAACCACTGTCATCATTGCGGTCAATTCATACTACTAACTACTTCCGCCGTCACAATTAGCATAGCTGCCAACATAGTCAACTACTAATATCAACCAAAGTCACTATTAGTGCCACCCACTTTCACCATCACTTCAGTCATTGTAATCATATCTACCGTCACAATTTTCACCACCACCATCATTATTAGCCACTAACACCAACCATTACAATCATCACCGCTACAAATCATCTTCGTCATCACTAGCGAACATAAATTTAAAATGTCTCATTCTTGTTAATTAAATAATAATTTTATCTTATTAAATTTATATTTTTCCTAATATTTAATTAATTAGTTATTTGAATTATACATTTACAAATAAATAAATTATGCAAAATTCATATGGTCAAAAATAACAGTTTTAATTGTTCAATATTTAAATTTAGAGACAACATCCTAATCGTTCATGTATGCATTTAAATTCAAATGTCTTAATCTTAACAAAAACAGATGAGGCCTAAATTGAGTCCAATAGATATTCAGATTAATATGTGCTAAGATCTTACGGATTATTTAATTTGCGGACTAAGTTATTTCGAAATTATAGTCCCAAATTTATAATTTTTAAACTAATTTATCTCATCTAAAAGAGGGGATAAAATAACATCTAAGTTTAATGAGATATCCAAATTATGTTTGGATTAAATTTATACCTTTTTTAGCTGAAGATAAATATCCTCAACAGAGAATATTCACTCAAGAAGATGTTGTCTGCATACTCTACTTTGTTATATATAATTACCCTTTTAAAAATATTATTTTTCAAAGTGAATGGGAAATATTATTTTCAAAATGACGTAATTCGAGATAGAAATAAGACTGTGTACATATTGCTTTCTTTAAATTTCACTTGTAGAATTATAATAGATTTATTGTCGTGGTCCACAGTATACGGAGAACTGCTGTAATCCTTCTTGAGTTTAATACAATTTAATGATGAGCGATATTTCTTGAAATGAACTTTGTTGGCTCTCTATTATATTTCTTATGAGGAATGTACTATTTCCTCAGAAATTATCTGTTTTACCTCTCTCTTAAAATATAATAATCTATTTTTAATAACTATTTACTCTATAGAGGTGTTTATAGTCGTCAAGAGTAATAACAGTTATTACTGAAGAACAAAATGAAAAGAAAAATTAATTTTATCTTGAATTTCTAAAATGATAAGTATTTTGAGATAACATACTATTTTAAAATAAATCATGATAGATAATTCGAGACAGAATTAGTATATATGTTCAAAGCTTTGGCTCGTAGCTTCACTTCTCTTCATAAAAGTTGCTATTCTCAATCAAAATTCAAAGGATTCTATTCATAACAAATTTATGCTCCCAAATGTTTTTTCTCTACGAAATGTATTAATGCAATTTATAAATCGCATCTGTTAAATATATTTTATAAATCGTATAAATTAAATTTGGTGAATTCAATATATCAATCGCATTTGTTAAATACATTTTATAAATCGCATTTGGTGAATACACTTTATACATCGCATTTGGTGAATGCAATTTATAATCGCATTCATTGAATTTATTTTCTTTTAAAAGTTTAACCAAACACCTCGTATTTTTAAAATAAACAGTGTTCACCTCTCAGAAATTTCATCAAAAAGGCTATAAATCTATACCCCTCCTCTCTCAATTATTATAACTTATATGTACATTTCTTAATCCACTTCATGAGTCTCTTCCTTTTTGTACAAGTCACTAAGGCTTCACATCATGTTTTGCTAATTATTTTCTTACTCCCTCTGTTTCAAAATAAGTGATAATTTTTGTTTAAAAACACCTCTTAAAGAAACTACACATTCGTAAAAAGTAAAATATAATTTTACCAACTTACCCTTAATAAATACATTAAAAAATATGTAACTCTTTTTAATATTTTCTTAGTTATGTAAAACTTTCTCCAATTAAATTAAGATAAAATTGAAATAACATCATTAATGTCTTATTGATCAAGTAAAACACTACTTATTTTAAAACGAAAGTCGTAACTTTTTATTTCCACATATTAGCTTTTAAATCCTATTCACCTCTCTAGACGATTTATTATTTTCTCAATTTTTTTTCCTCTCCAAAAAGTCCTTTATCTACCTTGTAGCAAGTGAAAGTTGCACATTTGCTTGTGAACATTTTGATTTGCCACACATAAGCCAACACTAATATACAACAAACGACATATCCAGCTTAATCCTACAAAATAAAATTTTAAGAAGGTGTACACAGACCTTACCCTATCTTAGAAATAAAGAGATTGTTTCCGATAAATCCTCGACTCAAGGAATAAGCCAACACTAATATCAATAGGATACTTAGAAACTACCAACAGAATTTCACGTAAAAGAACTGTACAAAATGGTACAAATTTCCTTCTATATTCTTATTATTATTCTTATGTCTATAGTTACAAACAACAATAAACAACCTAAGGTTGAAACTCGTCATTCTCAAAGTTAATTCTACATTTGAACGTATAGGCGCGTATATGCATCATGATCCCTCTGCATTAATTGAGAAGAAAATCTTGATTGGTACTTGAAAATAAGACAGGATTAAGGTTAATACAGATCATGTATCTCGAGGGCCATCAAAAGACTGCGTCTTCCTCAAATTCCAGTGAAGACCTTCATGTATGCTGCGTAAAAAGTCACTGGTAGAATCAGCTTGACATGCAGTTGGCACAGGCCAAGTGGCCATGCTACAAACAAGGGCGTCTCCTGGCGCTAACTTTTTCCTGTCCTTCCCATCAAATGACGCCCATGCATGACCTCTACTGTTGAAAGGTACTTGTACTCGGATTGTCACATGCTCGGGCAAAATAAGAGGACGAAAGGATAAAGAATGTGGGCAGATAGGTGTAAAGAGGATGCCAGGAACCTGCAATTTGGTCATAAACAGTAAAATTGGGAAGCTTATAATCAACTCAAAGACTTCAAATAGAGACAACTAAGAAAGAGCTAATTGCATCATCATTGTGCTAATTGCAGTTCCAATTGGTAATACGTGGACGAAGCAATTTCAAATGAAATACTACACAAGGATATAGAATTCTATCTACATCCATCTAAAATTCAAACCCTGAGGAATAGGCCAATAGTACATGTTAATGTACCACTTCAGTTATAAATCATGCATTTACAATCCTACTCAAGCTACAAAGCTGTTGATAAAAAATATGGATTGGGGGTCGTCTTACTCCCTCTGAAGTTCTTGCACTTGAACTTTTAACAGAAACATAGTTTTCTTGTCTTTTTTGGGCAAACACTAGAGTTCCAACGAGTGGTTATCTGATTTTTTTGTTTGGTGGGTAAAGGGTGCAAATTTTTGTTCTTTAGAGGTGACAGTTTAGGAACCAGAAGAAGTGTCATTGTATCATTCTATACTAAAGATGTTTTTTCTTCTACACTTCAATCACACCACTATCCGGCAATCTGGATGAGCAAACTTCACCATGAAGTACACAATTCTCAAACAAATTACAGGGACCTGCTACGAAATCTCTCTCCATAAAAGCTCCTAGAATCAGAGAGAGGTTCCAATTGCAAATCCAAAAGGAAATATTGGTCTTTACGTGGCATCTTTTGTATGGTCTATCTGGAAAAGTTTTGGCTGACATGGCCTCTGGAATGTGCCTTAAGCACCTCTCGCTTACTACGCGATCAATTATGGCAGAGATAAGGCCATGTCACTTCCAAGCTTAACCTGTTTGGTCGACCATGAATTGAGACACAAGTGCAATACAAAGGTTAATATATAAGACACATGCTCCTCGAACATCATATAAACTGATGATACTATGGAGCTGAAGTTTCCTAATGGAGCTATCTCCTTTGGCTATGCAATAACAACCCAGAACATGCAATCTTTAGCTCAAAAGGTTTATAAAATTCAACATTTGCTCCATCTAAGGCCACTCTACTTTTATGGATTTTTTTCGGGGATAAATTGCATTGCTAAGGCTATTGTAAAATGATGATTTCCTAGTCATAATAAAACAAGCCATAAGCACATTCTGCCATAGGTGTCAGACATCACTCACTTTCATTGTAAATCCTTAAACAGAGATCATAAAAATTTACACTATTGTCAATTCAAAACAAATAAATTATCTACCTCCCTGCCACCCCATCTTCTGTCCCAATCACCAGACCATATATTCAGCCAACAACAGGTTGCAGCATTGCTCCATGCACACTAGATGAAAAACTCAATAAGTGCATTTATCTTTTTTTCTTTTACTACCACCACTTACTCTGAATAGATCTGATTCTATCAAATATTTTACGAAATCTTTAAATCATCCAGATATTGTCCACCCAAAGATTTTGTGGAGAAGACCCTTCACTCCCCCAGTTTCCACTCCCACCACATAGCCACCAATGCACATCCACTGCCCGTTCTCCTCTTCTCTAGACTCCTTTTGCTTTCCTCATCTCTTGTCAAGATAAGATTTTGTGGAGAAGACCCTTCACTCCCCCCAGTTTCACTCCCACCTCACATAGCCACTAATGCACAATCCACGCCCGTTCTCCTTCTCAGACTCCTTTTGCTTTCCTCATCTCTTGTCAAGATCATCCCCCCACCCTAGAGGACTGACAGGTCGCACTGCTAGTTTTCAATATCTTAATAATGAAATATATATTGAGCTCCAAACATCTTAATCTAAGGAAAAAGAAACAACTCCCAAGTGTCATGGCTCGTAAAAAGGGAACTTTAAAAACTCAGAAGCTGATGATGAATTGCTTAGTACTCTATTACTTTTGGTGTAAAGGGGAATGTTTAGTACAAACTGAAGATATTTTTGATGTGTTAGACAATATGAAAGAAGGAACATCTTAGGAAGTTCCCTCTATTTTATAATTGCAGTAGCTCATTAAACCAAATCATGTCAGCTTGAGATAAAAGTATGCAATTGTTACACAAGTGATGACTACAGGAGGATTTACCTGAGGATGGACCATTGAACCTCCAGCTGCAAGAGAATATGCAGTGCTTCCAGATGTTGTCGACAAAATTAAGCCATCCCCTTGTACGCAGGTGACAAAAGAATTATCACAATAGTATTCTAGGATTTGTTAGAAATGATGAAATCCCACGGTCAATTGTGACTTCATTGAGAACAAGTATGGGCTCTTCACTATCCAGATCACTTTTAGCTGAATCTCTAATCACGTGACACTGGAGACGATGCCTCAGTGTGATGCTTATGGGACCACGAAGAATTGAATCAAGATATTCCTTGTAACGCTCACTATCTGGAAATGTTAAAGCTAACCAGAGAAGAGAATAATCATGCCAATATAAAGCTATTGTCTTCTGTGTTGTATGTTTTATAGACAGGTTTATATTGATAGGAGTTCCATTTCATTTCTTTATTTCCATAAAATGAAGTAATTAGAGTAGCCAACTGTAGCTTAGTATACCACATATTTGAAGGAAAATCTTTTAAAGGGAAGATAAGGATACAAAATGGAGTCATGAAGCCAAGAGAAACTCTTAAAGAAAATGGGACAACCGGAGGAACTGGACCTTTGAACATCGATGCTGCCTGCAATATAAAACATGTTGCAATTATTAAACACTATTCCCCCATGAAGCATTGATCAAGACCACATGGTAGAAGATAAACTTCTAGTTCAAAAAGACAAAACTAGCTACATACCCAAAGGACAGTTCCATCCCTACCCAAGAGTTACAACAAGATCAACCTTCGCGGTGGAGAAACAGAATTCCTTGTCTGTGACAAAAAGAAGTTGCTTTAGCAATTAGCATTATTTTTTCATACTGATAACAGATAAGACAAAAACACTGTTACTATTTTAAGCTTCTCATCTACAACACCTCTAGAGATTAAATGTGCTCATTTGTACTTGAAGTTGGTTGAAAGAGAAAGAAGAATTCTCATAATAGCTGACATTTAGGTAAAACAGGGTTTTCTGTAATTCCTACTTTAAGAACATATGCATCGAGGTCCAACCAAAACACATGGAAAAACATCGAATCAATTCTTACACAGTAAAAAATAGAAGCAGCATTCTGCACACTGGTAACATCAATTAATACAGGCTGAGCTTTAAATGCCAGGGCAAGATATAAGTAGAATTTGACATCTCTGGCTAAGTACAAACTAGAGATGATATGGATCAACAGAATAGTATTTCAGTCAAACAGGTTGACACATATATCTAAAAATGCAACACTTATCCCTTACATGTATGGAGTAGTTATATTGAAATAATGCTCCAAACTTCACTCTACGTGAGTTAACACTCGCAAACTTTCAAATACAAGCAGAACAGATTTACCAGAAAATGGTTGCTTCTCATTAAAATTGGCGAACAAATGTAAAATGCACAATAGTACGGTTAGATAACAAAAGCAATAAAGTGGATGCTTGTTTTGAGCTGTTTATCAAAAAGGACCAGATCATCAGTAAGAATTTCCTCACGAAAAGCCTAAACTGAGTTCAAAATATAGTGAACCCATAATCCAAGATTTGGCCACACAATAGAACGTTAAAGTGAAGATTTGAAGAGTTATATATAACTTTGGTTTACTTTATAGAAAGGAAAAAGTTTAACCACTCACCATTTTCCCAAGTTTGTACAAAATGGTAATATGATGACTCTGTTAGAAGTTCGGTGCGCACCCGAGGTTCGACGACAATGTTCAAGCTTTTCTGCTCTTTTAGCCATCTGGAGAAGAAAAGAGATAAATAAGCCACTAATAACTAAACATATGTAATCAGTTAAATAATTGAAAGAAGAAATCAAAAGGAAAAGAAACAATAGGAGAGAAGAAGAGAATGCAATCAGTCAAGCAATTCGTTAACCTCCTTTTTATATAATTGGCTAACTAATTGATTGAATGAGGACACCACTTTGGAGTTCCCAAAAGAAAGGACAATGAACACAAGGCAACAACAACAACAACATCATATCCAGTGTGACTCCACAAGTGGAGTCTGGGGAAGGTGGGTGCATGCAGTCCTTACTCCTACCTTACAGGAGTGTACAATGAACACAAGAATTTCAGGAAATAACCTAAACCCAGATGTGCATTGTTTAATTATATAGCTACACCCTATTTAAAAGCATAAGTTACCCAAGAGAGGATGATATTTATCGCTTACACTTTGTGTGGTATTGAGCATGTAAAACTATTGGAATGTCGGGTGATGAATGATGAGGAAACTCAAAACCTAAACCTGTGGCCATGTTAACTGATGTAACTAGTTACCTTCGCTTGAAAGTTTTAGCTGTTAAAGATCTATTTATCTAATTGTGCATCTAACATATGATTTGTGTTGTAATATAAATCTAAGCAATTAAGAAATCATTTGACTAGTTCTATCTGCAGAGGAGAAACCTTACAAATGTTAAGGGTAAAACCATGCATTACTACTGAGTTCTAGTACATTTTTTCTCAGGAAGACTAAAAGCAGATAAGAAAAGTATGATTATACTCTAATATTCTACCTGACCAATTCTGAACAAAGCATTCTAACAGCAGCTTGTCTTCTGGCTTTGTCAATATAAGCACTGTTTGTGGGAGAGATTCCCACTAATGAAATCTGAAAAAGAGAAAAAATGATTCCCTGTTGTTAAAGTGTTTTTCTTTGATAAGAGTGTCTGAGGAAATTAAAGTTTAAAGCAACAGCAAAAGAAGCCTAAGGTGTTCATTTTGGAAGTTCTGTTATCATGGGAAAAACAGGCAAGAAAACTGTAAAAGTAGACATGACTGGAAAACATCAAACTGAGAATAGAGGAGTTTGAAGGTCAAAAAATAGAGACAGACCTGTTTACTGCCAAGCGCTCTGCAGTTGTTATGTTTCCTTTTCAAAAGAGACACATCATGCTTTTTCTGATCGCTTTTGTCACCTTTGCAACACCATGACAACTTGAATGATGCCTGTTTCATAAAGAATAATTAATAGGAAGTATTCCAAGAACAAATCAATATAGATGCATTAGAAGATAAGAAATAAGACACAGCACAGAAAGATCTTGTCTCCTACTAGTATAATATAACATGCTGAAGTTCATTCTGCATTTAATATTGAGAAGGATAGCTAATTAAAGCACAGTAATCTACCAACATGAAGATATCTTGCAACAATAACAGCCTCCTAAAGTAAGCAATAGCTGTCAAATGTGGCAGGGCATTTTTCACAGTGCTTGGAGAAGTATATCTCACACAAACTTTTTTTCTTTTTTGGGATAAAGTCAAATAATTTGTATAATCCAATATAATCAGTGCTGCTGGGAGTCTGCAACAACTGGAGGACACCTATATCATTTAAATCATTTATAACATGAAATATATATCTAAAAACTAGTGAAGACAAAGCAAACATATTTTGCACTAACTAATTCACAGCAGACAAAAATTGAGCACCAAGGATTTTATAGTGGAAACAGAATAGGTCTACATGGATCTACCTTTCTGATCATCTTGTTTGGAACAACACTGGCATCATGATCATGTTCTCCATCACGAAGAAACCCCGTGAGAGCAAATTCCATGCTCCCCACAACACCTGTCGGATTTCTCCACAGCACCATCTGATAGTACAGGTTTGTTTGTCAAGTGTACCACTTGCCCATTCTCATCCAAATGCTTCTCTGATGGCATTGCTACAGCGGAACTCAACTTATTTTACCATAAAGCAAGGTTTTTTCTAACAAACTTAATTCAATAGAAGGCATGTAGTGCTTCAAGAACGATAAAATGAGGAATAATACTTTAACCACAGAGTTTCACCTTTCTGACTGCATAGATTACAGGACTGATTTTTGACTTTTTTACAACCACACTGCTTCAATGTAGTAACTAATGTTTTTTGAGAAAGAAATTAGATGACTAATATTGTACTAATTAGAGACCAATGACTCCATTCATTCTTCAATTCATCTCTTTGATTCTCTATGACTCTCCTAGAGTCACTCCCAACCCATCCATAAATACTTGTAATCTTCCATTTTTTACAACAAAAAATTAATAGAGGATTCAAGAATGTCTAAGAAAGCATTTTAGTAATTGGTGTTCCTAATAGGAAGATTTTGGGATCATCATTGCATTGATAAGATTTTATTACTTTGCTATAAAAGTGGTAGATAATATTTTAGGCTAGAATGTCTAAGCAAGCATTTTAGTAATCAGTGTTCCTAACACTAGGAAGATTATGGGATCATCATTGCATTGATAAGATTTTATTACTTTAAGTGAGAAAAAAGTAGTAGATAATATTTTAGCATGTGTACCTCCCTCCCTCTTATACATACAGACACATTTACATATTTCAAAGTTTTCTGGAAGAATGAAGAAATACATAGATTTTTCTCAGTTATGTAATTTTAGATACAAGTCATGAAAATACATAGACTAGTTAACAAACAGATTGGATAAATCAGAAGGCAAGAAATCTAAGAATGAGAAAATATGAGTAATCAAGGATATGGAAATTTTGAAATTAAATTAATTAAATAAATAAAGCAGACTGTAGTTGTAAAAGTTGGAATGCAAAATTCAATTCCTTAAAAAACTATTGGAGGAATTATGCCTATGAATCGCCATGTGAAACTATATAGCTTATGATGCTGCTCATCTTATTTCTGAAAATGGACTAATTAGAATATAATTTATGGCTTTGTTATTAACAACTCGTATATAACCATTCCTTGTCATTCTCTAGTTACAGGGATAAGAGTAAGTTTGTTTGAATGGAGAAGTGGCATCAAAATGTAGACACAATTATAAATGGATCCTGTACTCCTGAAGAATAGGAATGGTGATCTGAGACTAGAGGAACTGAGATTGAGATGGAACCAGTGCACAACATGGCAAATAAATTCCCAGCTGTAAGCAACTGCCGCAAACCGTGTGCTTTATAGTAACACGAAATCCTCTTTGGGAGAGTACTTTTCTAACTGCAAATTACGTGACCCTCCAATTCATATTTACGCTTCCATTCAGAAGCCTCAGCTTGTGCCTTCCCTTCAGCAGCTTGTCTTAGTGCCTTCGCGACAGCTAACAAATGGAAGAGTAAAATATCTGTATCATATAGTGTGAAAAATTCTAAACATTGCCAAATAATTAATCATAGTAAAAGCAGATCATACTTCTCAAAGCCTCGGCAAACTCCAATCAGATGATCACAATCCCATGAAGAAATAGGCTGTTGAATAAGTTCTTCTACAGCCTTCTCAGAATTCAACATAGAAAGTGAATCGCTAAATCCATTCTCCAGTGGCAAGACACTAGCATTTCCCTATTTAGAAGTGGCCAGAAGTATTGCAGGATGTTAGAGAGACAAAGACATCAAAGATCTACGTGATAATGCGCAAAAAAGTATCAATGTATAATACACAAGGAAGCATCATAGATATAATAACATTATCAGAATTTCAACAAACAGAGAGGCAGTCGTCATAGAAGAGGGTTTTTGTGATACGATTTCGGGCCAAAAGGAGATTAAATATCCTAGTTCTTATGAAATTTTTTACTGAAATTGTCGATTATTTTTATGAAATGCAATAGGACGGAAAGAGGCTAAACATGCTTTTTTATACAACAGTACTCATGCAACATTTCTTCTGGTTTAGTTTAAACATATCCAAACCTTAAAAGGAGATAGAACCTAAAAAGTGTAAGATTGCATGATTTATCTTGTGTCCCTTTCACTCTGTATGTCATACTTCTATTCATTATTCATACTCAATTACCATAAGACATTATCTCAGAATTAGATGCATACAACAGAATTATCTTCATTTCGGGGAAAAAATGAAAACAGAAGTGGAGGTCTCTCCAGAATTTATTGATCATGAATTGAAAAATTATGAGATGATAAATACCCTAGACTAGGGTCACCTTCATGAATAAATAGGGTGAAAGGATTTGAACCCAACACAAGACCATAAAATAATAAATGGAGTTGCACACGACCATTACAAACCATTTGAGAAATATAATAAAAATTTACTGTATAACTCTTATACTCTTCTGCACGTGTAACCCTGTTTTATGGTCGACGCGTCTACTAATGTTTTTTTTCTCCTTTAGGGCTTCCAACGAGCTTAATTTTGAGGAGTCAGCGGTCAACGTACTTAAAAAGTAAGCCTGAGCAGAACTAATCGCTCAATAAGTTCAGTAAAGAGAGAAAATGCAAGAATTAATGAGAACAGACTTGCCGATGTAAAAACAGGATTACTACAACCTTACTCTCATACTAGAGCATTCAACCCAAAGTCTTAAGACAGTGGATAGATTAGCCATTACCATAAAAATCCCTTGAAAAACTGTATACAATCAATATGTGGATATTTTATATCTCTAACTTGATATGGGAAAAAAAGTTTTAGGTTCTTTTGAAGTCAAAAAAGGAACTGGAAGCCGATTTACACTGTAGCGAACTCCATATACTTTCAATAGAGATATTCTGGAATACATTTAATCACAGTACTCAATATTTCAATCTACTTGGAAATGCTTCTTTTTAAGCCGACAGTCTATTAGAAACCTTTAATATTCTACGAGGTAGGGCAAGGCGGTCTCCAAACCCCACTTGTACATTACATTGGGTATATTGTTGCTGTTGTTACTCATTTACTAAAGCACTAGAGGACCCAATAGTTCAATTGATCATCAAAATGTTTGATGCAACAATGAAATTGCTTGAAAATATCCAACTTACGATTCAAATTTAAGGGGGAAAAAGTCAATCACCCCCTTCCCACCGTATAAGAGCCCAAACTATCACAGAGCCACCCAGCGTGTTTGATGGGCTATAATGCCCTAAACATCTCCCTCAACAACAAGACTTGTCATCAATGCATATAAAAACTTCCAATTAGCCATGACTATTTGGTAAATCAATAATTCAACTATCTCAATCATCCCCAGAAGAGACAACTAGGAATCAGTTCTATATGCCATTGACTTCAAAAATCTTCAAGTCTCATTACTAATTTTTCCCTCAACAACAATACTTGTCACTGATGCATATAAAAACTTCCAATTTAGCCATCACTATTTGCAAATCAATAATTCAACTATCTCAATCACCCCCAGAAGAGACAACTAGAAATCAGTTCTATATGTCATTGACTTCAAAAATCTTCAAGTCTAATTACTAATAATTCCCCGGTGCATTAACCAACACAAATCACCATAATCAAATGTCCCAATTTCTCAGAAACTTACAGATAAGCAAAAATTTACAGAAATCGAATCAAAGAGACCTAAAATCCACGACCAACAATGACCAACCCTTTCCTATATTTACTCAACAATTGAGCTAAACGACAAAATTTTCCAGTCAAATACAACTAGAAATTCAGTTAATAATTCAATAAAATTAAAAACCTAACAAAATTGAAGTGAAATTAACATTAGGGGGATGGGGGAAGAGGGTAGAAAGCGTACACAGGAGGTGCAGCTTGCTTGGAGACATAGGACTCTGTTTCATTGACATGAAAATCAAGAATTCACCAAACAGCTCTCTCTCTCTCTCTCTCTCTCTCTCTACCTATCCCTTTCTCTCTCTACTGGTTCAAGGGGTTAATCAAATGAGGAAGAAGAATAGGTGAAGATGATTACAAAGCAGGCAGCACATATATATAGGGGGTTTGGGGGGGAGGGGGCTGGAAACGAGAGAAGCAACAGCAGGTAGGAGAGGTGATGCCTGATGACAGCCTTATAGACGCGTGGGAAGTCGGTGAGATGCGAGATTTTACATTGTTATTAGCATCACATGCTTGGTCAACGTCTCACTTTTACTCATAAAAAGTCCTACTAATTGGGAATTTACACTTTTTTTGACTTATTTAGTTTTGGATTAGCAAAGATTTTGGCTCTCTCATATTGACTAGAGGATGAGTTTTTAATACCTTTGTATATACTACTAGTACTAGTAGTTGAAGTATATAGTTTGTTGATGGATTTGATGATCGAGCACCAATTTGGAACTATTTTGGCAGAGAGAGTTGGAGAACGTAAAATAAAAAAAGATGAAATATAGATAGAATTTATGCAGAAAATTTGTAATAGCTTACTAACATTGAATAAGTACAATGAAGAGATTTATGAGAAATGGGAAGGAGTTATGATTGAACTAAAATGCATATACACCTCTAACTACTTCAACTCGAATTAATTAACCGTAATTTTTAATTCTAACGGTCATAATCATCTTCAGCTCTTGCATATTAGCTCGCCATTTCAAGAGTTCGCCGAGCTTTTGTCGATCAATGTCACTTATCCTTTCTCCGCGTTTATTTATTAAAACGGTGATCTCATTATTGCCTAATCTAGCAAAACCACCCATTAGAGCCATCATTAACGATTGATCTTTAAGGGCGTATTCTCAAACCCGAGTATCTACGGTTATGGTAATAGGGCGTGATTCGTAATACGCCACTCACCACCTCAAGTTGCAGATAAAATCATATTTGCCACCTAATTTAAATAATTTGATTAGGAATCAGCATACTATGATTTAAGGTCTTTTCTTCAAATTGCTCTCAATTTCTAAGTTCACAACCTTCGCGGTAACTTCATTAATATTACCTACCGGGTCAGGGGAAGGCCACCCATCTTTTGTGATATTTGTTTTTTTAATTTTGTATCTTTTTTTTATTTCATTTTTAAATTGAATTTGCATCGTAATTGAATTTTGTTTGATTGTATTCATCCAAATGTAAGATCCCTACATGGCAACTAACTAACCGGCTTGTTTCTATTTTTATCATCTCCAACTCGTATGAGGACAATACTCCCCATATAGAAAGATCCTCATGAGAGAATTCCTGGTTCTATATGAAGATCTCATAGCATCATCAAACCACTCAACTCTTCCTTATTCTTTTCATTTTCATGGATTTGCACTTCTTGTTCTTCTAACTCAAGAAGATACTTTGCTTCAAATTTACAATATACAAAGAATAAACCTTATATTACCCAACCCAAGCACAATTAATCTAGTTTCTTCAAATTGATAACTCAACGGTGAGAGTATCAATTTCTACGACATCTTCTGCATCATCTCATGCAACTTCCCTATTTCATTGATGGAATTCTTCATTTGTTTGTTCACCTTTCGTCATGATTGTCAAGTTTAAGAATGACCTGAAGAATCGAGCAGTTGAGTCAAAAACTTTTTATAGTGAATTTTTGATAAAAACAACAAATGAGTAGAAAGAAGATGAATAGAGAGAATTTAGGAGAAAAATTGTAATATCTTTCATTAATGATTGCATCTATATAATGAGATGATTTATAGTAAAAGAGGGAATTAGAATGGAGTACAAATATATTACTAAGCTTCTAATTATTTAATTAAATTAACTACCTTTTAACTGTCATAACCATCTTTAGTCATTTGTCAACTAACTAATTAGCTAAATTAGAAATTAACAAGTTATAATTAACTTGTGAAAATATATTGATAGTTAAAAAATATTTACCTTATCATTGTATATAAAGTATTCCCTAGGTAAAATAGTTTCTTAGTGTAAGAGATTAATCAATTTTTGATAATCTTATATGAAACTAAATATATATGATTCTGTTATTCGTAAAATAGAATTTGGTTGTTAACACACTTGGTTGCACAAATCTCTTAAATGTGGGAGATTGGTCCATTTTTATCAAACTAAGACTATACATATAATTACATAAGGGTAGGAGAAAAGAAAATAGTGGAGGAGATTACGAGACGGGGAATCTAATCTTTGTCAATAAAGTAAAAGTTTAGGTAGTCAACTAATCGAGCGGTTAAGATCCCCTCTATCTAACCTAACATGAGATTGCACTCATTAGTTGTTGTTCACAATCCTTCAGAAATTCTGGGTCGTGTTAACTATCTTAGAATATAATGTAACTTTGTCTATTATTAAAACAACACATAACAAGAATCAAAGTAAATAAGAAAACAACGCGATTGAAGAATCGGATTTATTCGATTTATTTTGGATCTATATCAAAACGATATGTAACATAAATTTTGGATAGTTATCAAAGTGTCATATGTCAGATCAAAGATCATTGTATTGTGTGTGACGAAACACATTAATATAAAAATATTTTAAATATTATAATTTTGAGAAGAAAAAAAAAAGAAAAATTAATAATGAAGAATTCACCATATTGACTTGTTTACAAAGTTTCTTCATTTACTTACGTCCAAACATTGCTTTAATTGGATGGGAGAAGGATGATTGACTAGTTGTATTATGGTGGGGAGAAGGTGACAAGTCAACTATAGTGAACAATAAGTCTAAGGAAAATTTGGGAAACTTGTAGTCCTTTTTCATATTATAATTTTTTTAAATTTTTCGCTCGGTGTTTGGAATCCTCATCAGTGTCCGACTAGTAGTTTATTTGGTTAAATTTTTAAGAACTTAAAAGTGTTTATTTAAAAAAAAGGGTGTTTGATCAAGTTTAAAAGAAAATGTGTTTTTGGAGAGTAGACTAAAACTATTTTGTGCCAAAAAAGTAATTTTCCCTATAAATACTTTTTGAAAGAGAAAAATACATTAAGAATCACTTAAAATACTTGGTCAAACACTAATTGTGGCTCAAAAGTGTTTTTAAAATTTATTGATCAAACACAAACCTGGGCTTTTCACTCAGCATTTTTTGAAAAGCACTTTTGAAAAAAAAACACATTTCAAAATAAGTTGATTTTAGAAGTTCAGCCAAACATACTATAAATTGAATTTGGCAAATTTAAAACTTCTACATTCTCTAATGTGCTTACTCGTACCTAGTAAGGCTCAAACCGAAATCTTTAATTTCACCTAGTAAGGCTCAAATCGAAATCTTTAATTTAAAAATAAAATATTTTTATTTTCAATAATATTAAAGTAAAATAGGAAATTTAAAAATAACCCAATAATTTATAGTAGTTTAGTGGCCTTCATACTTGACCTTGGTTTTGGTTTTTGTCATGTTCTTCCTTCCACTTTGAATTTTGCCAAGTTGATGAACCACCTTGGTCTTCCCTCTTCAATTAGAATCATCTTTAATACAATTAATGACCTTGGAAATTTTATCCCAAGCCAAATCATTAAAAAATGGGATCCTTTATTTTTGTATCCAATTAATTTAGAGATTCACAAATCTTGTTCTTTCAATTATATATATATATATATATATATATTGTATATTCTGAATAAGATTTAGGTGTTGTAAGACACATCTATTTGATATGAAGGACAATTATGTTTAAACACTTCTGATTCTTCCACAAACCCTTATACTACTATAGTTTGATCTTCCACAACTCTTAATTATACATATTTATCATTGGTATCTTAATTAGAAAATAAAATCAATTATATAATATTCGATCGAAATATACTATTTAATATTTAGATATGTATTTAAATTTAAATATTTTAATATTAATAAATTTATAATTTGGTTTTATTTTTTTATTTTAACAATTAATAGTTCATATAATATAATCATATCTCCCTTCTTCCAAGATGATTTTAGGATATTTTTTACTATTCAAAATTGCTTAGAAAGAGAAGAATTTATTTTATTAGAGAGAAACAATTATATAACCTCTCAACAAAATATATTTAACATAAATAATTAAGGCCAACCAACAATATTCTGATTTAATAAGGCCAATTAACAATATCAAAAATGGGATTTTTTTTAATTTTTATTTATTGCAATAATTTAATCTTTTAGTGGGTCAAATATGACGATTTAAGTATTGGCAACTTGTTGTTGAAATTAGTATAATAAATAAGAATGTTGGAATAATTATTATCCAATCGCAATAATTAAAAGTTGAATTTTAATTGGATGAGATTTTGAGTGGTAAAATTGTATCCACCATGGATGAACAATGAAGTTTTTTTGAGTTTAATTTTATAGTGGATCAAGGTTAAAAGAGTTTAAACGAGTTAGTAGATTTCATTAGAAATACATGTCACGTAGACATCACATAAGAAACATGTCAATGTGGAGATTTAGTGCAATAGGGGTAATTATGACTTATTTTAGAGTACAAGGGCAAATATGACCTCAAGTTTGATGAAAAGGCAAATATATTGAAAATATAGTGATTTAATATTATAGGTAAATATGATCTTTTTTGAGAGCAATAGAGACAAATATGACCTTAAGGATTATTAAATGACAATTTTATTGAAAAAGCATAACAAAGAGCAAAATAACTTATTTGTAAAGTGCACAAGGCAACATGACCCTTTTCTCTATTTCTTTATCAAGTAATGAATGAAGAGCCTAAATGCTTTCCTTTTCCTTAAAAAATATCAAGGATGTGTTCATATGGTTATTTATCTTCATACCGAACACAAATCCAAAGAATTTAGGCCCATTTGATCATGACAGACATATATTTTTCTTCGTACCTAACACAACTCTAAAAGGATCATTTTAGGCCCATATGGCTATGACAGACATTCCACCAGCACCTAATAAAACAGCAAGATAAGCCCATGATTGAAGCCTCATATTCTGCAATTTAGGCCCATGAAATCAGAAGCGCGAGATCCACAAGTGCCATGTAAATTCAATAGGCCTGCTGAACATGCATTCAACAATCCCCACAACTATGAGTGCTGTTGGGCTATTCTCACTATACACATTTGATAATCCAATTCCAACTCCTGTCTCCAAATGGTGTTGTTATTGAGAAAAACAACACCAACATTGCTTTCATCCTCATCCCATATTCCGCCTGAACGCGAAAAAGCGAAACTGAGACATAGTTATTACTGTTACATATATACGCGATTCAAATATAAATCATTCCCACATCCGAGCAATACTACTATAACAATCATTATAGTAGTATTCAATTATGAAGGTTTTTAAAATATCATATTTCAAAGGGTTTAAGTGTTCAGTTGGTAAAATCATGAGTGCAGAGAACCGAATATCTTAATAATTTGGGATAAATAAAAAAGTCTCAAGTCATCCCACCTCTATTAATTAACTACTTTTATAGAATTAGAATATGTAAAATTACCGCTAAAAGGTCTAGAAATTTTTTGACCAAATATTTTGATACTTTAGTACACTAATTTATAATTTAAACAAAAATATTGGCGAATATGAATTTGATGGAATTTTAATTTTTTATCTGATGATGTTATATGAAAGTTAGTTGATCAAATGACACTTACTTTTTAAATTTAATCTGAATTACGGTATTTGAGAGTGTAATTCTTTAGTTTTATGAGGGGTAGACTAGGAAGTATGTATAAGGAATGTTTGCTTATGATAAGCGTAGGCTATGCGTGTGGCGTCATTATTTTGACTACAATGGATGTTAAAGTCGCAATCAATATGTAGTTTTACATATGATTAAGATAACTTGTCATCCAAGGTGGCGTCACACAAGAGTAATATTAACGAACAACTAGGGATGGCAATGAATCGCTAGGTGCGATCAAGGCAAATCCATATAAACCGTAAAGAGTTCAATTCCTCTTTGTATTAATACTGTAATTTATTGTTTTTATTTTGTTCCGTCCTGTTCCGTCCCGCATAAAACTCGAGAACACTAAAACAAAAGTTAACGCTTTATGTGCTTTTAAGTACCAACATCAGTAAAACAAAAAAGAAACATACAAACTCACTAAGTGGTCAGTAATTGTAGTCTTTAAGAGTAATTATATATTAATCAAAGATGATCATATCTACAAAGCAAATAATAAAAAAGTTTCTAAGCTCAAAAGAGGGAAAAAATAATTAGAACGAACAGTTAGAGCAATTAATATTATATTTACAATGGTAACATAATATTTTTAAAATTTCAGAAATAAGTTATCTAAAAATAAATTATTTTTAAATTAGTTATTTAGAAATTCCATATTTCACTTTCAATATAGCTTGTTGCCGAGAGTAATCAATAGTAGCCGATTAGAGTTATGTGGATATTAATAATATATGAATTAGTTATAGGGAGTTTGCTATATTATTTTATGCAGTTAGTTATTCATGTATAACTTATTCCCATCTTTCTATCATGCATAAGATAATACATAGTTTTCCTCAGAATTATGATGTATTAATTATACAAATTTCTAAATCAGAAATCAAATTCCGTATTAATTTTATACATAAATAATTTATCTTCTAATTAACCGTCGGATATAATTTTGAGTGTTTCTCTTGAAGGTTTCAATTGGTTGGCTGACCTCTATTTTGTACAGATACATTTGATGATTAATAAAATGTCTCTTTAATTGCCAAAAAAACTCTCATTTGTCACCATATATAATCTCATTTAAACTGAAAAAAGAAAATCTCATTGAACTTGTCTTATAGCGGTAGAACTGATAAACTAGTTCATAAAAACATTATTTATTTAATTTATTTAAATTTGAATTAATTATTAACTGGGCTTATTTAGGGCTTAAATATATAAATATTCGTTTAGGATTATCATTTAGCTTGTATTTGTTTTGGATTTTTCTTTTAACTATATTTGGTTTGGGAGCAATTCAAAATATGCAACTGAGATTGAAATTTATATCTGATTTCAGTCATATGACGAAATGCATGTAAAAATGAATTAAATTCCCCAATCATATGTGTTTGAATTTCTTTGTTAAAAAAAAAATCGGATTTCAACAATTCAATTTTCAAATCTATTGCAACAAACTCAAAATTGAAGCATAAGTTACATATATCATAAAGCACAAATTTCAATTAATGTTGTCAAAACAACAAAAAATCTCACATACCCATTTTGACATCCTTTTAATTTTTTTCAGGCTTGAAACACGCAAGTTAAAATTGACTAAAATTTCAGTCATATGTGTCTGCATGCAGAAATAATAGCAGGAAAAAACGGAAATGAAAGTATACACTTTTATCTGAAGTTACCTAATACAAGGTATCTATAAAAAGATACACAAATTAAATTCAAATTAATTAAATGGAGGACTAAAATAGGGCGTCGCATGAAATTTTTATACTCATTTATTAGATGAACCCATTTCAGGCCAATCATTTTCAACCCATCAAAATTGAACTGCCATATAACCCAATTGATCTATGAGAAATTTTGTAGTTTTTTTTTGTTATAATAAAATAGACTTATTAGGTATTAAAAAATTATAAATGAGTAAATAGAATAATTAAAATCTAGGAAGAATTGAGCGGATTGAATTTTGATCGAATTTTAGCCTATTTCATGCCAAGTAACTTTTAAGCGGATTAATAATATGTCTTAAATCAACTCATTTTGACCCTCTCAAATTCAATTCAATTTACCATTTGATATCTTTAGCTTATGAATTTTAATTTTAATTTTTTTGTTCAATATTCGATATCTATATTAAAATATCATTAAACTCAAATTCGCATTAAAAGCTTCTCTTACATTAAAATTAAAATACAAATTTAGGAAAAAGAATCAAAATAAACTTTTTAAAATATGCCAAATTTACGTAATTATATTTTCGATAAGAAATACCTCGACATTATATTTTCTGCTAAAAATATCCTTCAATTATCTAAATAAACTAAAACATCCTTTCTTCTAACAGGATATTTTTAACATATCTTTTAAGAAAATTTTTATATTTAAATAAAAAATATAAAAAAACTAAAAAAAATATATTCTTAATAAATATCTTGAAAATATAATTTTTAATATTTTTTAATTATAATAAAATTTAAAATATATAAACACTATTTTTTTTTGGAATAAAGAAACAATATTAAAGTATTTAGTGAAAATTTTGAAAAGGTAAGAGTAGGACAAAGGAACATGAAAAACTGAATCCAAACAATCCTAGTCAGCATTGTTTTTGTCCAATTATATGAAAGGACAAATGCCCCCACATACAATTTTTGAGAAGAAAAGTAAAGATAAAGAACTTGTCCTTAAAAAAAAAAAAAAAAAGAGAAAGAGGTAAAAGCTACACATTCCCCGATGCTGCAGTTTTTTGCACAGCAAACTAAGTTTTAGTAAATTGTGCTGCAGCAGCACGTACGCCATTTGTTTATTTTACCACACCCCAGCCCCTTCTCACCAACCCCAACTATTTAAAAATTATATTAAATATATTATTATTATTATGAAATTAAATTAATTAAATTTTAATATGAATATCGATATTAAATATATTATTTTAAAGTAATTATATGTTGGTTTTGTTTCAGGGGTTCTAGAAAAGATAAAGAAAACAATATATTAATGGATTCCTTTAAATATGAAAAAATCTCAACACACACACACAAGTTCCAGTGACTACGGGCAACACTATCAAGGCTTCGGTTCTTGAGTCTTGCAACTTTGACCTCTGCCCTATATAATTTCAATACTTTCTCAGATTTTAATTTAATATAAACCTTTTTTCAAAAGAAAAAATACTGACAGTTTGTCTTTTACCCTATATATTAAGGTTAATTTATGATTATAAATTTTAAGACTAAACTTTAAAAATTTATGTTTTATAAAATTTAATTAGATTTTTTAAAAATATTCTGAATTTCTCAAAAGCTGGTTTAGATCAGCTTTTGAATTTTTAGAATTTTCATTTATTTGTACTTAACAAACTTTTTTTTTAAAAAAACAGAAAAACTAAAAAAAATAAAAAAAATCATAAATTCTCAAATTTCAACCACCAAAATTGATCAAATAACACCATTCTTTCTTGGTCCTAGGTGAGTGTTTCCTTTTTCTTTTTTATTTATTTAATCATTATATTTAAATTTTGATAGATAAAATTTCTGGGTCTAGCACATACACTTTTTTAATATCTATTTCATTTTTAAAAAAAAATAGTATTTTAGCTTTGTGTACAATTCTTAATAAAATTATTTAATTTTTACAAAGTAAAATATATTTATCAACTTATTCTAATAAATATTTTTAAAATAATGTAACTCTTTAGTGTTTTCGTGTTTATGTATAATTCTCTCTATTTAAATAAAAATAAATAATTTTTTGATTATATAAAATTTTATTTATTTTATAATGTAATAAAAAAGATGCCTTATTTTGAAGCCAAAATAATTTATAAAGATGATAAGTAATTCTAATGCTTTATTGAAATACATAGAAAGTTGCTTGAACATTAATTACCAACTATGGTTAGGTGAATTAAGAACATATTTGAACCAACTATATAAAACTATAATTGTATCAACCATTAACGTAAGATAAATATTATTTCTTCTATTTTTAATTTGATCTATTATTTTTAAAATGGACTAAAAATTTCATACTTGGCGGGGTATTTTTGACACCATTATTGGGACACATCTCCCCCTCTGCCCCCCACAAAAAACTTTAGTCCACCTAAAACGACCAACTCTGAATCAACTACTACATATTAGAATTCTATTAAATTACTCACTTAATTTGGATTAGTAGATTAAAAATAGTTGATAGGTATTAATAATTAAAAAATATAAAAAAACTAAAAAAAATAAAAAAAATAAAAAAAATAAAAAAAATAAAATATTTTAATTTAAAGAATTTTTAATCAAATATTAATTGAATTGATTAGTTAATTAATTAATTAGGTTTAATTTTTACCTTAAATCCCATTCCAAACTCCCAATAAGAAATATTAAAAATGATGATAAATATTTAGTGTGTTTGGTAATGAATATACTAATACATTTTTAAAAAAATAAAAATATTTTTAATTTTTTTAATTTTTTTATCTTTTTTGATTTTTTTAATATTTTTAATTATTTAATTTGTTACTTAATTTAATATTATTTATTCATTTCCTTTTTTGAATTTTTTAATATTTATTAAATGTATAAATAAACTAAAAATTATATTTATAAATTATAAGCTTAATCAAATTATCCTCTTATTCTTATTTCATTTCTGTCTCTTATGTTTTAAATGAATTGTTAAATGAACATAAAATTTTAAAATAATGGGGTTGTTGTATAAGATATGATAATTTGTATTAGTTTAATGTTTTGGCATTGAAAGTGTGAACATGAAAATTGAGAATAAATAATTTATAATTTTAATATGTTTTTGAATACTATTAAAATTATATTATTTTCAAAAATAATATATTTTTATTTAAAATAATTTTATTTTCTCTTCAATGGCTATTATATCATACTCAAAGTCCTACACATGTATAATATAAGGTATGTAATGATTGCACGAATATAAGACCAACCCCATCATTGCCTTTAATAAAATGGTCAAATATCTTTGCCACCCTCTTCCTAATAGTTTTCTCCAAAAATAAAATTCAATATAAATAATAAAATTATAATAAATAAATCTTAATAATGTAGTGTAGAATTTTGAGATAAGATAAATAATAAAAAATATGAAATAGAATAAATAATAAAAAGTAAAAAAATATATATAAAGTATCACATTATTTTAAGTTGTATATGAACTATTAGGTGGTGTGTGAGTTTTAATCTAAATTATCATTAAATATTTATGGAAATATATTTAAACTATTATATATTTATATTTTATAATTTAACAACTTTATAATTCAAGTAGGAAAGTAAGTAACCGTATTTTAGGTAGAAAAATGAATAATTGATTTTTGATAGAAAGAATGAGCTCCGATAATATTTTAGATAAGAAAAGTGAGCAACCACACTGAGTATGTTTTAATAAATATTTGACGATAGTTTAGTAGAAAAAATAATCACATAGAAAACTTAGAAAACCTAAATACTTTAAGTGTATTTTTAGTCCTTCGGGATAATTTTGTTATAAATAATAATCTCAAAATTATAATTTCAAATTTTATAAAATAAAAATTAGGGCTTAATATTGAAAAAAATATAGCTTTTTAATAGTTTTATTTAGAATATATAATATAAGTTATTAATTTAAATGATTGTATTAAACAAAGTTTATAATTTAATTATTTAATAATACCCCTCTTTAATTTTCATATTCTCTTTCTCATCAAGGTCTATATAAAACCCTAAAGCCTCTCTCTCTCTTTATCTTTCTCTAATGAAACAACAATCGCCATGGATGCATATGAAGCAACAAAAACAGTTTTATCAAGGATTCAAAGTTTGGATCCAGAAAATGCTTCAAAAATCATGGGTTATATACTGATACAAGACCAAGGAGAGAAGGAGATGATAAGGCTAGCATTTGGTACAGAAGCTGTGTTAATTTCTCTTATCAATCAAGCAAAAGCTCGTTTGGGTCTTTCATCGAACATTTCATCTGCACCTTCAACACCTTCATCTTCTTCACCTTTTAGTTCCATCTCAAACGCCAATAAATTCAACCCATTTCCGCAATCGTCCCCTAGAATCATGATACCGAACAATGGGTTTCAGCCTTCGCCTTCTTCTCCGTGGTCCTGTGGGTCACCAGTGTTTTCAAGAAGTCCCGGACCAGTGACAGGCTCTAGTTCTTCACTGTCGTATGCTGCTGTTGTGAATGGTTCAACAAATACTGCTTCTGGGTCTTCAAACTCTTCTCTGTCATTACCTTTTTACGGGCAAAGTGATGATTACTGCGATATTCAAGTTCAGGATCAGTTGTCATTTCTCAATGAGTCGTTTGACCCGGTCATGAGTCCGAGTGGAAGAAGTGATTCTATGGGTTTTTGTGAGGAAAACAATCATCAAAACCAGTTTCATCGTCGGAGTTGTTCAGTGAATGATGTTTTTCTTGGTGGGTCCGATGACAATGGTGCTGGTAATAATGGGTTTGGTTGGAGGCCTTGCATGTATTATGCTAGAGGATTTTGCAAGAACGGAAATAGTTGTAAGTTTCTGCATGGTGGATTTGGTGATTGCCCAGATGAGTCTGGTGCTATTATTGGTTCTCCTAGCAGTATTGACTGTTTTGATGAGCTTTTGCGTGTGAAAGCGTTACAGCACCAGAGATTTGCTGCTGCTTCTCAGTTTATGGCTTCTGGAGGTCGTCATCCATTCTCTTACAACAGATGCATGAATATTTTCAATGATAATCAAAGGTATTTTTATGGAATAAAGACTGATTTTTGCTTGTGTTGGTTGTATTTTGAGAGGCTTTGGTGTTTTCTTAAATCTGGGTTTTTGGGTCTTGCAATCTTTTGCAATTTTTATGCACAGTATAATAACTATTATTTCCTCTTAATATTTTTTTATTGCAAGTAACTTTTCTTACTTTGACCCATTCCTCAGTTTCTGCTCTTCTAAGGATTCCTGAATGTATCATGGATAGTTAAAATGCTGAGCCTTCTGATCTCGGGAGGTTCAGTACTTCAGCTGAGTTGATGAAAAACCATTTCACCTTTTTAGTTGGAACTTCAGATTTCTTGGGCCAGCTGGTGTCATTGGGCTGATATTTTCTTGTGGTGGTTGATAGGGAGGAAAATTATCTACTTCAGCGAGTTCTTGAATGTTTCTGGGTGTTGCATTTTTCTGATTCTGCAATTTAATGCCATTTTTAGCATAGTGTACCAACTAATCTTCAGTTTGGTTAAAGATTGTATGTCAGTCTATAGGTATGAGGTTTTTAGAAATCCTAGTTTTAGGCTCCCCGCACCCCTGATTTGTCCCTAAAGGCAAGTTACCAAGTATTGAATGAAATGTCCTAGACAGAGTCTAATGGGTATTGATGATTAATATGCACGATCCCTTCTAGTTTGGGTTCGAGACCTATGTTTTCCATGTATTTGCAATTGATTCTGGATGTATTTGATGGCATTCGGTTGCTTTGTAATCCATTTACTTGCTCCATGTTGTGTGAGCCTGTGCTTTTCTTTTAGGTAGACTAGAAAAAACTTGTGTTTTGTATATACTGCTTAGAATTTAGGTTGGGACATTGTCGAGGTTGAGATACTGAACGTTGGCTATGCTTTTTGAGTTATTGTCATTTTTATGGTCTGAATTGTAGATCGGCTGCAGCAGCATTAATGATAAGTGATGAGTTCCACAAACATGGCCGATCCTTACCCGACAGAAATGATTTTTCAGCAATGGCTCTGGGTGGAAATTCGAACTCTAGTTTGAGACAAATTTACTTGACATTTCCTGCTGATAGCACATTTAAGGAGGAGGATGTGTCTAATTACTTTAGGTTTGTGCTTCTTGCTTATATTGGATCAATGAAAATCAAGTTGAATGTAGAATTAACGTTCGATGGTCCTTGATTTTTTTTGAAGTATGTACGGGCCGGTGCAAGATGTTAGAATTCCATATCAGCAGAAGCGGATGTTTGGATTTGTTACTTTCATCTACCCAGAAACTGTGAAGCTTATCTTGGCCAAAGGGAACCCTCATTTTGTGTGTGATTCTCGTGTGCTTGTTAAACCGTACAAAGAAAAGGGAAAAATCCTAGACAAGTATGAAATCATGACCATTATCTTCTGTATGTTTGATTTCTGATACATATGTTGTGCATGACTAATATTCCATTCTCAATTGAATTGAAGGAAGCAACTTCAGTTACAGCAGCAGCCTATTGATAGAGAAGAGCTCTCAGCATGTTTAAGCCCCTCAGGGCTTGAGTCTAGGGAGCTGTATGACATTCCCTTTGGTGAGAATACCAGCTAGATTACTTTCTCTTCTCCAATTGTACGATGGAGACACTTAAAAATATCTTTTTGTGCAGGAGCAAGGATGTTTTATAATCCGCATGATATGATGTTGAGAAGAAAAATAGAGCAGGATGCTGAATTGCAGCAAGCGATTGAGCTTCAAGGCAGAAGGTTAATGAATTTGCAACTGATGAAGAACCACCATCACAATAATCACTTCCATCCCACCGTCTCTCCAGGTGTTCCATCTGCCTTCCAGACGCAAATTCCGTTTCAAAACAATCAGGGTCTTGTTTGTTCTTCTAATGGCATCAACCAAGAAGCCCTAGCAGGTTAACACTTAGAACAAACACTTTTTCCTTTTCTTCTTTGGTTTTTATATCAAGTATTGATTGATTGTTCTCCTACAGAAAATAATGGTGTCCAGGAACCCATTAAACCCCCAGCTAATGCAGCTGATGAGAATCAGGAGATGCCACATACAAATAACAACAATGGCAGTTGCAGCAAGGAGCAGGCCTCGAATACTGATGACTCTGATCCTCAAGAAAGGTATTAAACATCAATTTCTTTGATGGAACTTTAAGGTTTATCCAAATGAAGTTTCCAGTTATTATGCTATATTTTGAAGCCTTCTCAATTAGTTTTCCTATCGAAGATGCTCAATTTATGATGGCATTGCTTCTTTGCTAGGTATTCCCTCCGTTTCAAAATAAGTGGTGTTTTAGCTTTTTGATTTTGTTTCAAAATAAGTGGTGGTTTACATAATCAAGAATACATTAATGATATTTTTCTAATTTTACCTTATTTAAATGGAGAGAATTTTACACAATCAATAAAATATTAAAGAGTTACATCTTTTTCAAAATATTTATTAGGGGTAAGTGGGTAAAAATACATTTTTCTGTCTAAAAATGAGTAGTTTCTTAAGGGGTGTGCTCAAGCTAAAAACACCACTTATTTTGAAACGGATGGAGTAGTGTGTAATAGTTCAATTCTGTGGTTATTATCTTGGATTCTTTCTAATGTTTCGGAGATTTTTTGGTCATTGAAGCAGCTTGGACCACATCCTTCCTGATAACCTATTTGCTTCTCCTACAAAATCGGCTGCAGAACAACATGTTGCATTTTCCACTGATTCAGCTGCAGCTGACGTTAGTTCCGCAATAACAACGCCTGCTACTACTATTACTAAAACAACTGCTACTACAAACAATATCCCTATGCTTCCCACCACGTCTGCCTTCAACGTGGCTTCTCTTAAATCATGTTACTTACCGGTTCCAAGGTAATACTTAACAGCAGCTGTGTTCTTCTCTTGTTCAGTTTTAAGGAGCACTTAATGTGAGGTTACCGGTGACCAGGTTTGCATCTGGCCAAGAAGCCACTGAAACTTAAGTGCTACAGTTGATCATCGGTAGCGAGGAGGTAAGAGAATTAACTTGGTAAGAGAATTTTCTCTTTCAGCCTCAGTGTCTAAAATTTCTTGTAAATTAGATTCACTTTCATCTATCTATATCTATAAATATAGTAACAATTTTTTCATTCTGTTTGTTTATGCAGAAAGGATGGTAGCATCATATACTAGTAGTAAAAGTCCTGTAGCTGTATAGCCAAAAACAACAGAAGAAAAGATCTGTAAGGAAGATCTCCTCAAGATTATTGCCATCATCAATACCATACTACTTACAACAGATACATAATGCATAGGTAAATGACAGATGAACTGATTTCTGGGGAGTGGGGGTCCCTCTCTGTTTATTTTTGTACCCTCTTTGTAGTTGTGTGCTGGACCACAAAGAACAATACCATAACAAAGGCTAGTAGAGTAGTAGTAACCCTTAGATATTGTAGTACTATTTTCCTTTGCCTTCTTAATCATAGCTTGCTATCATGTAAAATTTTGATGTAGAAAAATGAAAAATCTTTTAGATTTGCCCTCTTCTTAATCATAGCTTTGCTGTCATGTAAAATTTAATGTAGAAAAATGAAAATCTCTGTCTACATTAGCTTGTCAGCAGTTGAAAGACTGTGTTGCAGCCACTTGATTGAATGAGAAATCCAAAAGGGGAATGAAAGGGAAAGACTGGTAAAAAGATCACCTTTTTTCCCCATCTTTCATCAAGGGAGGAATGGTAAAGACTACCTTTTTTTTCATCATTCATTATGAGTAGAGAGGGGTTACATTAGGAAAAGCGTAAAGAGTTGGGGGTAAAATTAAAGTGTGTTCTCTTTATGCATTTAAAGGTAACTTTAGAGGACTATTTTGTCTCATTTTGTGATTTCCTTTAAGTGGACATGAATGGTGAAGGGCCATACAATCACATGGCCTCTGACACCATTTGAATGGTATTAAGGTACCCACCTCCTTCCACACTCAGTCCCCATAGGGCTTATTCAAACTTGAATATGTGTTTGGCCTTTTGTTTTTATGGATTACTGGTGTCCTTCCTGTTTTGTCATTCTTTCCTTTAATCTTACTGTGCACATGTGCCCCAAACTTGCTCCTTTCCCAACAACTATTCAGTAGATGTTTTTCTTTCTTTAAAGGAGGGGCATTTGAGTCAATCATTTTTAAAAGATATAATAA
>JACEIK010000791.1:282583-319407 GCA_018107945.1 Datura stramonium
TTTCTTTCATTTTGTGATGCATTTTCATGAGATATGTACTAATTAATAGTATTCGAAAATCAAAAGTTCATCAATCTATGTTTATTGTAGTTTACAAAATTGTACAACATTATTTTGGATTTGATGTTCAAATTAGAATGAATTAATATAAGTTTTTATTTATCGAAGGAAAAAACATTGTTGTGAGATTTTTTCAAAAATTGCTGCAAGATATTTGTTTGATTGCAAGTTTCTTCACGAACTGTTGCAAGACTTTTCTGCAATCTTCTTCAGAAAGTCATTGTAGGTCTTTCAAGGAACTTCTTGCAAGCTACTTGCTTGAGTCATAATTGATTGCAAGCTCCTTTGGAAAGTCGAAGGAGTACTAATGCAGAGGTGGATTAAAGATTTGAAAATAACGAGGACACCATTAAATATTGATGCATGTTAATGAAAGCGAAATAGTGCAACACCACCTTCATAAAATCTATACCTATAGAATTTCCTAATCGGCTGTTCTGTATAAATGACGAAATGAAATTAGTTGAACTTAATCAAAATCAAAAAGAAAATAAAGAATCCAAAAAATACAATCTCCTAATGTATAAATATGAATTAAGGGGCCATTTGGTCGGAAAACAAGGTATATCGGATAACTAATCCCAGGTTGGAATAATTCGGGATTGTTATCCCACCCT
This sequence comes from Datura stramonium, assembly GCA_018107945.1. Lineage (NCBI taxonomy): Eukaryota > Viridiplantae > Streptophyta > Magnoliopsida > Solanales > Solanaceae > Datura > Datura stramonium. The sequence continues at coordinate 283,261 of JACEIK010000791.1, forward strand.
CAATGAAGAATAAAGAATAAATAGTTCCGAGATTAATTTTTGGATTATTCCAACCAAACATGAGATAAACCCATGCAAAAATTAAATCGGGGACTATTTCCTCCTTATTCCTCATTGAGGGTGCAGGGATAATAATTTCGAGTTATCCCAATCTGAAATTAGTTATCTTGGGATAACTTATTTCCAACCAAATAACCCCTAAATGACAAAATTGGATGAAACTCACTTTGCGAACCGATTAGTTTAAGCACCACTTTGCATACGTTGGATTGTTCAAAACCAGCGACCTACATATCTTATGCTTTTTTTAAATTGTCATCTAAAGAGACAAAAATAATGTTGCAAGCCAATTTAAATGATCCAATTTAATAGATATGTTTATGAGATTCTTTTAAAATATATAATAATTTTTATTAATTTTTATTTTGTTTTACTATGATTTTTTGCATTACTATTTTAGTGTTATCGTTTTAACTGAGTTTATTGTTATGACAAAACTCAGCCGTAATTTTAAACTAGATTTGTTAAAAAGATAAAAATTATAAAAAGTTTAAAATTTATTTATAAATTACATAAAATATTGTTAATAATTATTCACATGTAAAGTCGGGTTGATTTGTTTTAGGTTTGACTTCTTTAATTTTTTGTTATTTTTATAAGAAGTCTTCATTTTTATATTTAAGGAATTTAAAACGATCATTTTCTTCTATTTAATTTATTAGTCTTATAGTACGCGTTTGGCGTGTGTCCTCATATTAATAAGAATAACTTTTAAAAATAAAAATATTTTTAATTATGTGTTTATTTTTGTATTTTAATTAAATTACATGTTTTTTTTGTTTTTTTAAATATTTAAAAATTTGATCCAATTCTAAAAATGACGAAAAAATATATATATTTCAGAATTGTGGTCCGCAAGCTATGACATAGTTGGCCTTATTGACTTTTTGTAATAACTGACAAATCATATTGAATGGTATAATTTCAAAAGCTACACAGCAAAAATAGGAAAACATGACTTACATTTTTAATATTTAATTTTAATTATTTTATTAAATTAATTATAATTTTTTCTTTTTTAATTGTTATTATAATTTTTAAAATTAAAATATAATATAAATCTTAATAAATTTATAGAACTTTTATGATATATGCCACCTGACTATCATATTAAGTCACCACATTAATATAAGGTAATTAATATAAGCCATTTATTTTTGTATTGTACACCATTGACCTTCACATGACTTGGTAATCTACTTGATGAAATTATAATATTAACTCTTTTCTTTCTTAGTCTCCTTTTAACTTTTTATTGCGTTGTTTCGTTTATCTTTTTATATTAGTAATTGTAATATTATTTATAAATTTTTTTAAAAGGTCAACATTTGAGACAAATATAGTTTGGCAACACAAGGAATATTTGAGACTATGAAACAGGCGTAAATGAATTGTTGTATATAAGAAATTGTTTAATTTTAGGACTTGTTTGATTTTACTTATGATTTATGACTTATAAGTTAAGATTTCTATCTTATGAATTTTAATTTTGATTTATTTTTGTTATTTTAATTTAAAAAAAACACTTTTTAATCTTACCAAAAATACTACAAAATACTTAAAAGCCGCTTAACTAAAGAACTTAAAATAAGTCAATTCAAACATACTCTTATTCCATTGGTATGGCTTATCCTCGTTGTTACCAATGATCCGTAGGAGGTGTTCGGGTGAGGTACAACCGGGTTTAAAGTTGGGAGTAACAGTCAAGGAATGACTCGCGGGTTTGATATCATGAGTCATTTGTGGTCGGGTGAGACCGGCCCTTAGTCTAGAGAAAGCAACGGTCGTAGGGATGACTCGTCAGGGAGCAACAACTCATCGTGGTAAGTAACCGTGGGAAGGAGTAGGAAAATCTTCAGTCGAGGTACGTATGGAAGCCACAACATGTTGGAAGGAGGCACGAATGTGTGTGGCTTGTGGAAAGCCTGTGTGCAAAGGTTGTTGGGGAAGTAACGGGAGGATACAACAGATCGCCGTCTGATGTAACTTAAAAGCACTTAAAATAAGCCAATCAAACATACTTTATTCCATTGGTATGACACTATGCTTGTTGTTAGCACGTTGTCTTTAACTATAATTGTCAGCTAATGTGAGCTCTAGTGTAATATAAGTAGACTGGTGTGTTTGGTACGAAGAAAAATATTTTTCACAATTCTTTTCCCTGGTGAAATAAGAATTTCTAATTTATTTTAGATATTTGTTACCAAAAGAAAATATTATCATTTGGTGGTCATTTGTAGGTAGTTAACTGATAACAATTTGAGATCACCTAGATCCTGGGAATCTTAATAAGGCTGAAAACTGATCCTGATCTGGAAACGACTCCCGACCCCAACACTCGCCCGAGACACGACCTAGACCTGACCCCGACTCTAACTCAAAACTCGATCCTCTCGACCAAACCTCGGCCTAACTAATCCAAGATCCATCAATCGATTCCGACCCAATCACGACTAAGACCCGCTCGTTGACTCGGGATCTATCCCTACCTATGTAACACCCCAAAAGTGCCTAAGACTAGACCCGAAATTTAAAAATAAAAGGCGTAAATATGGAAAATTTATCACAAACAAAGTTATGCAACAAAATCATTGGTCTCACCAACGATCCGGCAGAGTGCTCCATGGTGAGGTACAACTGGTTTAAAGTCGGGAGTAATTGTTATGAACTACTCGTGGTTTGATATCATGAGTCGTTGTTTGTGGTGTGTGAGACTGGGTCCTTAGTCTAGAGAAAGTAACGGCCGTAGGATGACTCGTCATGAGCAACAACCTATCGTGGTGGGCACCGTGGGAAGGAGTAGGAAAATCTTCAAAGGAGGTAATAGATGGAAGCACGACTCGTTGGAAGGAGGCACGAGCCGTGTGTGTGGCTTGCAGGGGAAAGCCTGTGTGCAAAGGTTTGGGAAGTAACGGGAGGATCCAATGGATCGCCATCTCGATGTAATGGATGTTCTTTGTCAAGTCGTGAGATTAGAATCTCGAGAAGTTAAGAATTGATAGGAGATGTAATAGACGAACAATTAATGAATGTGGTATCAAGGCACAACCCGTAGGATCTGGCCATTGTCATCAAGTAGTGCAGAATTTCAGAAATTCATTAAGGGTATTTTCATCATTCCTAAGTCCTATGTCCCAAACTACATCGTTTAAGGATCAAAATTCCATGTTATATGGAGAGGGGAAAATTCATCCTAGGCTCATTCACATCCATGCATGCATATTAGTGTTTAGGAGGCATCAAGTTAGATTTCTTCAAGTTTTCTTTCAATCTTTGTTGGGCTTGCAAGGGCTGGTAAAATCGCATCTTCCTGTGCATGTAGGGTTATGAATGGGTGAAACTATTCACACTTATGCCCAATCGCTCTCTAAATCATGAAAATTCCTATGTTGATTCAATGGGGTTTTAACCCAATGCATGAAATTTCTAATTCTCTACATGGGTATGATCTAAATGAGTTTTTATTATTGAATTATGAATCATGGACAGTTTTACGGTTTTCCATTAAAATCATGTTTCAAGCTTTATAAATTTTAATGCCCATTTATGAGAAGTTCATGAAAGTTGAGATTTATGATGAATGTTCATGTATGATGAGATATTAATGATGAAAAGTATGTTTTCAAGTTACCCATGTTTATAATCATGTTTTCAAGTGAATTGAGTATTTCCAAGCATATTAAAGTATTGGGAAATACCCACATGTTCAAGTATGATTTATGATTTATGATATGGATTTCATGATTGACCGACTTATGACGTTGGCCGATTCATGGACCCTTGATTCATGGCTAAACATGTATTTAAATGGGGATCAACGATGTTAATGTTTATTTGGCCATGAATGATGTTTATGATTTACATACGAGCCTAATGTGCATATTTTTGGGAGTAGTGTCTAGCACCGAGTAGCCCGATGTTCAAAGGACTATGCCGGTGTATCATAACTACATGCCACCGTAGGTTCATATTAATACATTACAATGTTAATTTGATCCTGCTTTCGTGATATCGCATATTGTACGTCCCTTGCATGGTAAGCCTGGGACGACTCGCCACTTGAGTGAGATAGTTGGAGCATCATGTAAGACTCCTACTATGATGGTGCTCTGCTATGATGAGTCCTCCCATAATTCCTCATGATTTATGCATGGTTATGTTTATATTACTTTGACTCAAGTTACGTTTAATGAAGCTTTTCTCCTATTATTATGATTATGACTAATTTACGAACATTTTGAAAACCTTGAGCCTTATGTTATATTTGATATTTATGTCACGAGCATGTTGTCCCACTCTTAAGGAACTTTCATGTTTTTAAATGTCCGTTTTGCATTTAGCTTGCACAAATTGGTACATTCAGCGATCGACCACATACTTTTTTCCTCAGATCGCTTTCATGACACAGCCCTGCATCTTCGCATCAACAACATTAGTTAGCTCAAGCTCCTGAGTTAGCATCCAGTCTCAGTTGGTGAATTCTCATCTCCCGAGGACCAAGCTTGATGTCAATTATCCTTTTTATGTTCAATTTTTCCAACACTTATCTAGTTAGTTGGGGGTGTCATTCCCATCAACCCATCGATACATTAAAAGGCTTTCAAACTATATGTAGTAACTCGCCATGTATGAAATGCTTGTTTTCTATATTATATCATTATTATGTTTTCTGCTATGTTATCATGTTGAATATTTCGCTTTATTGACCGAGTTAGATGTATGTTCATTCCTGGGTCAACGGAGTCTTTCTGAGCTCCTTGTCCCGTATTGCGATTCGGTCTACGTTTGGGATGTGACAAACCTAATCCCAAAATGAGATTGGAGACTTGACAAATAGACATGGCTCAACTCGACACCGAGCCGGGGTTAAGGAGTTAGGCCCCTTAGTGTTGGGTCTCGGTCAGAGTTTGGATTAGTGGTGGGGTCCTGTGTGTGTTGGAGAGTCCGCCCGAGCCGAGTCCCAAGTCGTGGGTCAGTAACTGGGTCCTACGTCGAGTTTTGGGTCTCTGCCGAGGAGTCTTTTTTCTTTTTGGGGTAGGGTCGGGAGTTGAGTCTCTGGGTCTAGGTTGAGTATCGAGTTGTGCTCGGGAGTCGAGTCCCGCTTCGAATCGGGATTCTAATCCCAAGCTGGGAGAGTTGGGTCTCGATTTACTTACTGTTAGTCGAGTCTCGGGACGGAGTCTATTCCGAGGGGAGTCGAGGTCGAGTGACAGTCCCCACCTGTTCTTCCCAACCAAAGCACACCTTCATGTCCATGTTCTTCTACAAAAAAAAAGATGTAAATTTACACTAAACTCTTATATAGAATAAAATTACCCTCAATTAAGTTAAATCTCTATTAGGGCCCAAGGGAAAAAAGATTCTGTTCCTACTTCCCACTTTGACAGAAGGCCACTTCCTTATATTAAAATGCACCAAACCAATTTTCTTTTTCTCCATCACCTACTACTAGATTTGAAGTTTCTGCATGCCCTAATGACTGACTAAAATTTTCTATTTCTTGAACTTATTCACAGGGCAACTTGACTTAGTGTTTTTTAATTAGTCTTCTTCTTTCCCCGCCCATATAAGAAGCAATTTTGATTATTCCTTAACCTCAAATATTTCTTGTACCCTCTCAATTCCACTTAATTTATTATGGCTTTTCTAAGTTATCACACAGCTGCCCTTTTACTAGTTGGGCTGCTAATCCAAATGACAGGTCTCTCTCTCACACACATGTATAGTAATTTTTTACGTATAAATTTATATTTTGTGTGTTTAAAATATTGAGTTTAGTATCCCGCATACTGCATCCGCCACTACTTGTGTCATGCATAAAATAAATAATACATGTCCGAGTAGCATATTTTAATATATATCATAGTAGATAACCTACCTTATTTACTAGGTTACAAATTTCGATCGACCGTTATATTATAAAATAATGCACGAAATTTTTTAATTTTATTTTTGTTGTGAGTATAATGTTTGTCTAAGAAGAATTAGAGAAACATGGCCGTGAAAGATTCAGTATTATAACCATACCAACTATTATTTTCGTTGAGGCGTTATTATTGTTAATTTGACGTTTTTATTTTATCATAACGCAGAGCGCACCGTTGGAGTATGCTATGGAAAAATTACAATACCTCACCATCAGAGCAAGATGTCATAAATCTATACAATGCTAATGGCATCAATAAAATGAGAATCTATTTTCCGTGACAAAACGCCTTCAATGCTCTCAAAGGAAGTAACATTGAAATAATTCTTGATGTCCCAATTCAAGATCTTGAAGCCCTAACCAATCCTTCAAGTGCCAAATTCGTCTAAGATAATATTATAAGTCATTTCCCGTATGTTAAATTTAAATATATAGTCATGGAAATGAAGTCGATCCGTGCACAAATACCTACTAAGGGTGTTGGTCCAAAGAATGGAAAATATTTACAACGCTGTCGCAGCCAGGATTAAAAGATCAAATCAAGGTCTCAACTGCGATATATTCAGGTAGCCTTAGCGAACACCTACCCACCCCGAGATAGTACTTTTCGAAGAATACAAAAGCTTCATTAATCCATAATCGAATTTCTTAGCACGAATAACCTTCAAATCTTAGCCAATATTTACCCTTATTTTTCCCATACCGGTACACTAACGACGCCCGCTTCTTATGCACTATTCAACCAACAAGAAGAACAATTCAAAGCAAAGATATCAAAATCTTTTTTTGATGCTCTTTGGATTCTATGTATTTACTACTTCTGAGAAACTTGGAGGACAATATTGAGATTATTGTTTCCGTAGCGGCTGGCCTTCCGACTCACACCCCGGCAGCCAACTATAGAAAATGCGCAAAACTTACTATATGAATTTTGATTAATCATGTAAAAGGCTGAGTTGGAACACCAAAGAAACCAGATGCACTCATAGAAACTTATTTGTTCGCCATGTTTGACGAAAATGAAAAAGAAAAGGAGAAATCGTTGAGCAACATTTTGGACTCTTTTATCCCGATCGTAGACCAAAATATCACCAATTTCAATTAATGATAGCATAACTAATTAAAATATAAATATAAGAATAATTTGTATGTCTTTAATTGAGTTTCTATTGTAATTTCAAGCCAAGTTGGAAGTGCCTATGATCATTTGACAATTATTAAAAAGAAAATGAATTTTATCTATTAATAATCAAACATATCCATGATTCAAGCACTAGGTAGATATTATGTTGGATTACTCATAGATTATATCAGATTTTCATAATAAATTTGTGTAATTTGTCATTTCAATTAACTAATCCCAACGTAAATGAGGTGACTTCACGATTCAAAAATTTTATCGCTCAACTTTTGAATATAATTTAAATTGAGAAAATTATATTGTATATCATGTAAGACAATAATACTATCAGTTCTAGACCATGTTTTAACTTCTTAAATTAGTTTATTGAGCCCAATATCTATATAAATTAAACTTACTTTTCATCACTTAGCCCAACAACCCAAAAACACCGATCTCTTCCTCCATTCTCTCTCTCTCCTCTTCCCCTTCGCATTCTCATTTTTCCTCCCTTTCTTCTTTTTAAGCAAAAACTCCATATGCCTCCATTGTAGAAGTTCAAGCTTGACGTTTGAAAATTAGATTTTTGTAAATAAGTCTTCGTTTCAAGTGGGTATTGTTGTAAAAGACGGTACGTATGGAGGTGCCTCAAATAAGAAATTAGGGTGCTGGTGTAGTTTTTGAGGTATATTGGATGGATCTAGTGCTTGAAATCGAAGAAGAAAACGGTCAGCTTTTTTGTGTATTAGTGTATAATAGTATATATGAATGTAGAAACACTTCTGTAAATTTGGTATAATATTTCTATACGATATATATTATTGTATATCGAGATTTTAACAATTATTGTAAAAAATATATATGAAGTTTTTGTATAATGTTATATACCGGCGTATAATATTGTATACCGAATTTTTAATCACCGTTTAAAAAAATAAGGAACTATGTGACTCGAAAACTTAAAACTAACTATATAATTGCAATGTAATATTATAAAATATATATTTATATAATTATCCCATTTAAAATTATCAGACCAAAACTGAATGCAAAATTGCTCAATTTTCGTTTAATAAAGGGTAACTTGAGCTTTTTTCCTCGTATTAAATGGAATCAGCCATTGAACTTTCTACACATCTTTTCAAATTTTTCTTCATATTGGACAAATATTACATTGTTATATACTTATATTCCATGATGTGCTTCACTAGGAATAACTTGATATTCTACTTGGCAAAATTATACTATTTGTTTACCCTAGAAACGACATGGGTTGGATTTGTATAAGATCAAGCACATCTTGCTCCCAGGAAATCTTCTAAGTTATGCTTGAGTCAACTTGGTCAAACAAGGGCCGTAGTGTGTCCTTGGGTCTTAGTGTCCAAAACTGGCCAACCCTTTTCTGAGCCATTAGATGCTCTTTGTATTCTCCTTTGAAGCCCGTGGAATCGTGACCCTCATCGTCTAGGAAGAAACACCAGGTCATGCTGGCCGATGATGATTATGACCGAAGGTGGATTGATCGATTCGGCTTTTGTCACTCGGGGTTGTTCATTGTTCGGTTTGGATTGGTTTTTGATCAAGATCAAAATCAAAATCAAACCAATTTACTCGGGCTAAATTTCTAAAACCAAACTAAATCAATTAAAATAAAATTACCTGGGCTTGGTTCTTGCTGATTTGGTTCTGGGCTTCAGCTTATAACTAGCTAATAAATTGATAATAGTAAATATAGAAACATGAGATAACTTTTCAAATTAATCATTATGAATTAACAAATTTCTCTCTACTATCACAAGATGAATGAATCTGAATTTTCTATTATTTGATTCGGGATTGCGCTGATTTTGATTTTTCACCAAATCGTGAGCACCCCTAATTGTCACCACCGAGGATCTACTATTTTTTTGCTCTCGGTTTCGCTTTCAGGTGACAAACTCTCAATGCTTATTAATGCCGACATATGAGTTTGAGGGGGAATGTTAGCCCATATTATTTGTGCCAAATTTCCATATAATCGTTAGTTAGACGCCTTAAAGTATTTATGATTCTTATACCCATATAGGAACCCCTTCCCCATTCTAGATTATTGTCTTCTATTTTCTTATGTAACTTTGTAGTTAGCCTTTTGACTCTTTCTTTTCTTGTTCTTCAATAAACCCTTTTTATATATCAACAATTATGACCGAAGGTGGATTGATCGATTCGTTCCTTGTCACTGGGATCGCTCATTGTTCGCTTTTGGATTGGTTTTTGATCAAAATCAAAATCAAACCAATTTAGTCGGGCTTAAATTTCTAAACCAAAACTAAATCAATTAAAATAAAACCACGGTTTGGTTCTTGCTGATTTGGTTCGATTTGGTTCGGTTAATAACTAGCTAATAATAAATTGATAATAGTAAAATAACAAAAACATGAGATAACTTTTTTCAAATGAATATTGGATTAACAAATTTCTCTACTATCACAAGATTGAATGTATTGAATTTTCTATTATTTGATCTCGAATTGCGCTTGATTTGATTTTTTACCAAACTGTGAACACCCCTAATTGTCACCACCGAGGATCTACTATTCTTTTGCTCGGAGTCTTGGAACCTATCTCGTAAGTTCCTTTACTTTCCTATCTCGTATCCTTTACGTTAGCAAATTGCCAAAGGGAAAAAACAAGACTAGTTCCTATCATGAAGGCAAACAAGACTACTAGAGTTGAACTTTCTGCATCCCCAGAGACTAAATTTTACTATTCCTTCAACTTCTTCACAAGGCAACTTGACTTGGCTTTTTTCCCACACTTTTAGTCTTCTTCTTCCTGCCTATATAAGAAGCAATTTTGATCTTTCCTTAACTCACAATTTCTTATACTCTTCTCACTCTCAATTTAATTTGCTATGTCTTTTCTAAGTTATCATGCAACTGCTCCTTTACTTGTTGGGCTGTTAATCCAAATGACAGGTCTCTCTCTCTCCTCTCACACACACACACACACGCACTTGTAATAATTTTTACACATGAATTTATATTTCGCATGTTGAAAATATTGGAGTTCGATGAATTTGGTAGTGTTTGCATACCGCATCCAATCACTATACTTGTATCATGCATATTTACTTATGTACATTAATAATATATATAATTTTTACACTACCACGTTAAGATTAGCATATTTTGATATATATCGTAGGGGATAACCTAGCTTAATTTACTAGGATACGATCCTTGATTATTATATTATAAATATATAATTACATGTCATATTACTTTTAATTTTTATATTTTTATTGTGCGGTAATGTTTGCCTAAGAAGAATTTAGAAAAACATGATCGTAAAAATTTCATATTGTAATAGACACCAACTATTGTTTCTCATTGAGGTGTTATATATTACATTGTTGTTATTTTGACGATTTTATTTTGTCATAATCAGAGCGAGCCTATTGAGTATGCTATGGAAAAATTGCTAAACAATTTACCATCAGAGCAAGATGTCATAAATCTATACAATGATAATGGCATAAAAAAAATGAGAATCTACTTCCTGTGATGCAAAGGTCTTTGATGCTCTCAAAGGAAGTAACATTGAAATAATTCTTGATGTCCTTAAATCAAGATCTTGAAGCCCTAACCACCCTTCAGGTGCTAATGGTTGGGTTCAAGATAATATCATAAGTCATTTCCTGATGTTAAATAAATATATATTGCTGAAATGAAGTTGATCCGTGTACAATCTACCTGGACAAGATAATGCTACTTGTTGGTCCAAGAATGAAAATGTTTACAAGGCGTTGTCAGCAAAGAAGGCAAGATCAACCAAGGTCTCAACCGATATATGCCCGGCTCTTAGCGAACACCTACCCACCTAAAGATAGTATTTTTCGCGAAGAGTACAAAAGCTTCATTAATCCCATAATCGGATTTCTAGCACGGAATAACCTTCCACTCTTGGCCAATATTTACCCTTATTTTGGTCATACTGAAGACGCTAACGTTCCGCTTTTTATGCACTATATTCAACCAACAAGAAAAATTCAGCAGATATCAAAATTTTGATGCCCTTGGATTCTATGCATTTTGCAACGAGAAACTGGAGGACAAAATATTTATCGTTGTACTTCAGTGGCTTACCTTCCGCCTGACATCCCGCAGCAACTATAGAAAATGTACGCATTTACTATCGAAATTTGATTAATCATATGTGCTAAGGGGCTGGAACACCAAAGAGACCAGACACTATAGAAACTTATTTGTTCGCCATGTTTGACGAAAATAAAAAGAAGGAGAAATCGCTTGAGCAACATTTTGACTCTTTATCCCTGATTTGAGATCAAAGTATCAACTCAAATTCAATTAATGATAGCACAACTAATTAACATATAGTGATATGAATAAATATAAGGAGAAATTTGTATGTCTTTTTCTCCTCAATCGAATATGTACTGATTGAGTTCAATCACTCTAATATATAGTACTTTTATCCTTTTCATAACGATCCGCCACTACTTTCTTGGTCTTCTTCTTCTTCTTCTTCTATTGTCTATGTTAGAAGCAATTTGATGGAAGTTTCCGTTTAAGGAAGAACATTTTTAAATTTGTGTTTAATTTGAAAATTAAAAGGATAACCTTTGACAGTTCAACTTATAATAAAAACATTAAGCACACAGGTAATTATTTATAATGATAATTCTAAAATATTATAATTCTTAAAATTTTATTCAAGTTATGCCTCGGATAGATAGATCAAATTAATAAAAGGCCTCATGTTGAAGATATTGCTTACTCATAAATCGGTATAGTTGAATTTGTATACGCGATTAAAGATCTCAAGGAATTGAAATAATTAAATAATAAAATTGAGATGAATTTCAACTTTATTTTGAAAATATATTATATCGCAAAAACTTAATCAATAGACAAAGAATTGTCAACAATGGATAGAATATTAGCCTGAATCCCAATGTGGCTTATTAACAATGTCAATGCCTAGAAAAAGGGGTTAGAGCCTTTTTTGTTTTATAAACACTTTTTGAAGCGTGATTATAAATGTAATTGTATCGGCGGTGATTTAATAAACATCAAATCAAGTAAATGAGGAAGAAGAGGATATTTTGTTACACCCCGTAAAGTTTCCCGATACATAGATGGTCATTCGCGTGTTGGTTAAGGTGATTTGAGCCATACATGCTAGAAGTGCGGCCCGGAAAAGATCGACGAGAAACTCGTCGAACCATCGCGAAGGAGTCGTGGCGTGAGCCTCCGCGCGAGCAGAGTGTCACGGAGGGGGGGCCTCCGTGTTGGCTCCGTTACACGCTGGGCCCGTTCAGACCAAGTATATAAAGCCTACTGGTTTAATCTGACACTATCGAAATTTAACGTGAGAGAGAAATGTAGAGAGGGTACGAAAGTTCTTATAAATTATCACTGACATGAAATACAAGCGTAGTCCAAATTCAAATTAACCAGATACTGAGGCATTTAGCAGCAGTGGAGCATTCCTACGGATTTAGTTTCAAATTCACCGATAAACTGCCGTGCTACCGGGCTAAGGTAAGTGGAATTGTTCCAATTAGTGTCAATGTGCTCCTTAAATTTTTAAATAATACTTCTCCCTCGTATTTCAGAAATAGCAAGTTTTTGACCGTCTTCGATGAGCCTAAGTTTGGGCTATCAAATATATCGAAAGTGACGTTTCTTTTTAGAATATTGGGTGTAATTAGTCCTAATTAACTTATATGTGAATGCAAACTTGGGAGAAATAGCCGGAGTAATTTGACTGAGCTTCGTCCGTAAGTCGGATAACCCGAGGTTGCATGTAAAGCCGCTTTCTTTCGCAAGTTAGTAGCTTTAGCCTTGTATATCATAGTAAACTCCAATGCACTTCCTGAGTCAATGATGAGTATTGTGCAAGTTCAAGAATTGCTATATATATCGTACTACCGGTGTTATGGAAGCATGCGCCAAATGGCGAGTTAGCCTTCCAGACTCAGTATAGCGTATGTGATTAGCAAGCATGTTTTTAGAATAATATGATACGTATATTCGTAATAAAAGTTAGTAAAGTAAAATCGTATAGACAGATAGTAACCTCGGCTACATTAGCCATTCGTATTGGATGATATCTTGGATACAAATAGCCAAACAAAGACAGATAGCATCTTGGCTACAGACAGCCATGCTTAGATAAAGATCACAGCATTCAAGATAAAAATGTATGAGAATCGTATAAAACACGTAAAGAGATCAATAAGAAACGAATCCGTATAGCATTTTTCAGCTTAAACATGCTTGCTATATATATGTGCTATTGATCGTTGAGACTTGGCTGTGTCAGTGAGGGCCCTTTGAGCGTCCTCGCCCCGGGATTGGTAATCGTGTCGCCCACCGAGCGGGTGGGTTTAATACGTCACCCAAGGAGTGGCATGCCGACCCCGCTTTGGACGAAGATGGGATGAAGCTTTCCCCCATATCAAATGACGCATTATTATACGTGAAGTCCGTTGTGCGCTAGCGCCCAGGAGCAGATTCAGCGCCATGACAGATACAGTATAGAAGTCCTCCATACTCAGACACGGTTATTTATATCGGAGGTACAGGTCTGAAAGCAGAGACTCAGGGGGCCGGCAGAGGTGCTCGTAGTTGCAGGAGCTGAGTGACTTATTTTTTGGCTAGTTTTGACCCTAGTAGGGTATATAGATTGTTTGCTTCTTGGAGCCATCCCAATTTATGGGGTTATATTGGCTCTTGATTGCTATATATATGTATTTATGCTATATATTAGTTAATAGACAACAGCATCCGCGTCTACAGTACGTCCGCCCTATCGCACAGTAAAGGTTTGATCCAACTTATATCGCCTTCGATTCGCTATCTCCTACTATTCGAATTTCTAGTTATGTTATTTGTATTCGCTATATTCAATTGCTTTGCATACTCGCACCAATGGTACCGACGCCTCATTGGGGCGTCGTATTACTTGCCTCAGTACTCATAACGAGGAGGCGATCCTCGTGATTCCACTGGGCCTATAGAGTCATCGCCCTCCCTCGTCATCCTGAGCTCCGATATTCAGAGAGGTGTAGTTTATTCCTTTTTATTGTATAGTATGGGTAGGTCGGGGCCCTATCCCGATTATTTTTACGCACCATGAGGCTTGTAGATTGTATATATTTATCTCCCGTGGCCGCCTGGAGTACAAAGCAGCCGTGCGTCAGGTTCACTGCTTAGTAGTTTCGATTACGTTGGCCGTGGCAGCCATAGTCTGATAGTGGCGGTGACCTTGCCGGTCACGTAGTTATTCAAGATCTCCTATATTGAGTTTCAGTGACTAGACAACATGGTGACCTTGTCGGGCCGCATAGGTTTCCTTTGTTACGAGTATGTCTCCCGGTTATCCGTTGTTGCATTCACAGTGGCCTATAGGCCTACGTCTGAGTCGTAAGCATACCGTTATATAGCCCGCTGCTCGTGAAATCTAAGATAGAGCTAGCCAAGCACCGCCTGTGCTCGTGCTCACCGCATAGTAGTCCAGTCCTACTAGGGCACCAGTGCCGCTATAACCCCTGCGGGGCGTGGACATATTTATAGCTAATCCTATAGGATATCATCCGTCAATCCCTACCCCTATTAAATCCATTATCCGCATATTACTTCAATTGCATAACAGCTTGGGGAAGATTCAAGTAACCCTTCCGCAATGATTGGAGCCTTGAGATTTTCTCAACCTTATCTTGTTTGGTCATAGCCCGTGCTCTAGTCCCGTGATTCTCCGAAAGTTAGGATAAACTTTGCCGATATGACTTCGATCCGACTCTTGACTCTGATTTATTATGAAGCGACTGGAAGAGTTATATCAAAGATATTGAAGACTAGAATTTCAACTTCTAGTTTTGATAAAGTCGAGAATTTGAACATCCAATTATCTTTATGACTGAGAATCAAAATATCCGACCTCTAACCATATGACTCTTAATGACTTTATAAGAGAGGGCCCTTATGTTTATAAAGGCTTATGAAAAGAACTTCCTCCGTTTATTTGAGCATGATTATCTAGATTCAAGATTCTTTTTTGCTTTCAGTTTATGAAGTCACTCTAGCAAATCAAATGGATTTGTTCATTCGCATATACAATAATGTTTGAAAGATACAAGTTTTGTATAATGATCTTATAGTTCTTGAATGTGAAGTACGAGGATTCGAGCATTGAAGCCTCCCCATCATTCTTCATATTTTTGGGAAAAGGGTACACGTAATACCGTAAGACAATTTATATTTCTCATTAAAAATCTTGGTCGAATTTTTTTTTAATTTGGAATAAAAACTGAAATAAGAAATAATGAGACTACAAACTGTATTTCCTTCAAATCAGTCCTTTGACAACGGGGGTGCTCCGGGATCTGATCCATTAGAGAGTGAATACCCTTCACATAATTCATAAACTCGATCGTAAAAGGATCTACTAGCATATTTCAACTTACGAAATCACTTCCAAAACAGCCAATCCTATCCTCAAATCGACCTTATACTCGAAAAATTTTGAGCGACAAACGAGACACCATGGGTTGAAAACAACATTGAAAGCTCCTCGAGTTAGCAAAGAGGTAAATCAGATGGTAAAAACAATATCACTTATTCAATTCCTACAAAGACATGTCAAACTATTTATTCTTAATCAAGACAATGGAATTTGTATACGGATTTAAGGACATGTGAATTCGAAATAACCAACTAATTAAATTTACTTATTTAGAATTAATTCTACTTAGAAAATATTTTTTATGAAAGAACTTAACAATAGATAAAGAGTTGAACAACAATAATGGAATAAAAGCATATAATTAGCTTGAATCCCAATGTGGCTGGCTGACATTGTTATCGAAAAAAGAGGTTAAAGCCTTTTTGTATTACAACATTTGAAAACTTGATAAAACATATCCCTTACAACGAGGGAGAATGGATATTTATAGCTAAAAATCCTAGGGTACACCATCCTGTAATCTCGCCCCTATTAAATCATTATTTGCATGTTGTTACTTTAGTTATGTAATGACGACCGAATGAGAAGATCTCATGCCCCCACAATGTTTGGAGACTTTATGTTATCATGGCCTTATATTGACTGGTCACCGTAGCGTGGTGCCTACCCCATACTTCTAGTGTTAGGAGGAATTTGGCTGATATGACTCCGATCCTGACTCGTTGACCTGCATCACTAGAAGAGCTTGTTGAATCTTGGGGATACACCTATACGAGTGTAATATCCTTAAAGAAAATGTCTTTGACACGCCTCAAGCTATGTGGAATTCTCTACAGTTTGAAGATCAAGTATTTTACATGAGATTTCCAACAATCAAGTGAAAAGACTCAATATTCAAAAATAAAGAGGGGAATGGAAAGTTTCTTGGAAGATAATCAACTTCATAAATGAAATCCATGAAAGTTATGTCAAATTATTGTGATTTCATTTTATATTTAATCTAGTTATTCTGTTAATTCCTCACAAATCATATTAGATCGTCATGATTTTAAAATTACAACAAAGAAGAGGAAAAATAATATTTATTCAAGGAAAGTTTGCAAATCATGGCAAATGGGTACGACTTATATTATATTCAACCTAATTGTTATATTGAAATACATACAAAACATATTAAATTTTTTTTCAAAACTATTTTCTCATGATAAGTTCGATAAATATACTTAAAGAATTATTAGTAGCATGATTGCAGAAAGCATACTTTTAAAGAAAAAGAAAATACATTAAAAATAAATGCAAACCATGACAATATCATAATGCAAATTATTCTATTGTACAATTCATTGACTCCATTACATCACTAGATTGGAACTTTCTTTTAAAATTTATTTTATCTTCATATAGGACAAAGATTACATTTTTTTCTGCATGGCGTGTGCTTTACTTGGTATTCTACTGGTCAAAATTATACCAAACAACCAAATAATAGAACAAAGCAATAGAATTAGCCTAAATCCCAATCTTGTATTATAGTTTAAAAGGTCTAAATAGTTTAAAATTACTCTCAATTAAGTGAAAAACCAAGACTTGTTCCTACCACAAAGGCAAATTAAGTTACTCAATTTCACATAGTTGGCCATGTCCCTTATATTAAATTGCAATGAACCAAATTTTTATTTTTCCATCACCTACAACTAGATCAACTTGACTAAATTTTATTATTCCTTCAACTTCTTCACAGGGCAACTTGACTTAGTGTTTTTTAATTAGTCTTCTTCTTCCTGCCTATATAAGAAGAAATTTTGATCTTTCCTTCACCCACAATTTCACCTCAAATATTTCTTATACTCTCTCAACTTCCAATTTAATTTGCTATGGCTTTTCTAAGTTATCCTGCAGCGTTCTTTACTTGTTGGGCTGTTAATCCAAATGACAGTTCTCTCTCTCTCTTCTCACACACACACACACGAATTTATATTTTGCATGTTGAAAATATTGAGTTCGTATGAATTTGATCAGGCGTGTAATGTTTGCCTAAGAAGAATTTAGAAAGACATGATCAAGTGAAAATTTCATATTGTAACAGACACCAACTATTGTTTTCATTGAGGCGTTATATATTATTATTGTTGTTGTTATTTTGACGATTTTATTTTGTCATAATGCAGAGCGCAGCTCATTGGAGTATGCTATGGAAAATTGCCAAAAATTTACCATCAGAGCAAGATGTCATAAATCTATACAATGCTAATGACATCAAAAAAATGAGAATCTACTTCCCAGATGCAAAGGTCTTCAATGCTCTCAAAGGAAGTAACATTGAAATAATTCTTGATGTCCCAAATCAAGATCTTGAAGCCCTAACCGGGCCCTTCAGGTGCTAATGGTTGGGTTCAAGATAATATCATGTCATTTCGTATGTTAAATTTAAATATATAGCTGTTGGAAATGAAGCTGATCCAGCACAACTACCCGTCAATATACGCGATTTGTTGGTCCAAAGAATGGAAAATGTTTACAAGGCGTTGTCAGCAGCAGGTTGCGTAATCAAATCAAGGTCTCAACTGCGACATATTCGGGGCTCTTAGCGAACACCTACCCACCCAAAGATAGTATATTTCGCGAAGAGTACAAAAGCTTCATTAATCCCATAATCAGATTTCTAGCACGAAATAACCTTCCACTCTTGGCCAATATTTACCCTTATTTTTCCCATACTGGTACACTAACGACGCTCCGCTTCTTATGCGCTATTCAACCAACAAGAAAAATTCAGCAGGATATCAAAATCTTTTTGATGCCCTTTTGGATTCTATGTATTTTGCTACGGAGAAACTTGGAGGACAAAATATTGAGATTGTTAGAATGTGAGTGGTTGGCCTTCCGCCGACACCCCGCAACAACTATAGAAAATGCACGGACTTACTATAGGAATTTGATTAATCATATAAAAGGCGGGGCTGGAACACCAAAGAGACCAAGACGAACTATAGAAACTTATTTGTTCGCCATGTTTGACGAAAATGAAAAGAAGGAGAAATCGCTGAGCAACATTTGACTCTTTTATCCCCGATCGGAGATCAAAGTATCAACTCAAATTCAATTAATGATATGGAATATTTATAAGGAGAAATTTGTATGTCTTTCTCCTCAATCAAAAATGTACCTCTTCAATTGAACTTCTATAGCACTAAGCCATGTTTAGTTGTGTTGAAAAAAAAATAATTAAATTCACAGTAAAATCAATAATTTTATAAAATTAAAAAATTGAAAAGTTGTGAAATTTGAAATTTGAAATTTTTAAAATTTTAAATTAAAAGATGATTGTTCAAATACTTATGTAGAACAGTAGAGAGCAGTGTCCCATAGTAATAGGAGAGTAGGTAGAGAGCAAACAAATCTAAAAATAGGTCTACCAAAATGTTTGATAGCACAAAGTTGACTATAATATTTATCCCAAAAAATTCATAAGAAGGGAATGGAATATGACCTTTTCAAGCCATGTCAAATCAATATGATTTCATCTTATATTTGACCTAGTCATCCCGTTAGTTACTCACAAACTACTAGATCGTCATGGATTTCAAAATAGCAAATCAAGAAAAGAAAAAAATATTCAAGGATCACGGCCTGCAAATCATGACATACCCGTATGACTTCACGCTATATTTAGCCTAGTTATTCTTTTGCAAGATCACAAGTCATAAGCCATACCGCATCTTTTGATTTCAGTTAAAACAAAGAAGTAGTATACACATCATGTCAATGTACTACTCTATGTTATATTCAATCTAGTTATTATATTAAATTACTTATAAATTGTTGAGAAATAGGTATACATGAATTGTGTAGTTTTGATGACAACAAAGTGACTGACCCATCACTTCTTTCTTTGGGTGTGTATATATTAACTGGTGAATTAGATCTCCCAATTGTACAAGGAAATATGTAACATGGAAAGATACAAAATAAAAGCAAATAAGAAAATGAAATCAAAAGAAGAAATCGAGTCCTAATAAGCTTCAACTACAAGTCAAAGAAGAATAAGGAAAAATCAACGGTGAACAGGTTCCCCCAATAAAGTGACTCTCATCTTATAGAGGAAGTATTATGTTGCACTTCACTTATGTTAAGTAAAGATACTATAGATCTTTTCAAAAGGCAAATTGTATTTAACTATGAGAGACGTTGATACGTAAAACGGGACCGGAGGAAACTTGCTAGTCCTTCTAGACTCCTTTTCCTTATTTCAGATAAGAAAGGTTCGAGGAAATCAAATTCTTTAGGATTCTTTTCACAATGCAAGTTGTATTTGAATAGGAGAGAACCCGATATAAAAAATCTAAATTAAGGGAACCAAGTACTTCTAGGACTCTTTTTTCTATTTCAATATGAAAGGTTTGAAGAAAGAAAGTCCTTCTAGGATTCTTTTTTCCTATTTCGAATAAATCTAGATTTAATAAAAACCACGCCCTTTGATGGTATATAATGATCATAAAAATATTCAGCTTTACATTCACCGTTAAGGAGAGTACTCAAGCAATAGTCGCTCATAGCAAGAAATAATACTCTCACTGGACCAAGTTCCCTGTAAGTGAAAAATTGGAGTAGAAAACTTATGTTGTCTAGATTGAGTTTGTTATTTGTATTTTGAGTTGTAACTTCTCTCTCGCTAGAATTAGCTGAGTCAAGTTACATTTGTGCAATTAGGTGCTATACTTCGTAGACTAGAATTTATAGTCTCGAGTCAGGTGATTGCAACTTTGAGTAACCTGGTAGATTGAGGTACTAGAGTTAGTCTCTTTGATTATCGAGTTGTAATCTAAAATCGCTCTTGAAGTATAGTGAAGATTGTTTGAAATCCTACACATCATAGGTTGTGGTTTTTACTTCCTTAAGCTTAAGGTTTTCCAATGCATATCGCTGTGTTCTTACCGTTTACCGTAACGTTATTTTCAATTAATGAACCCGGTTCCTAAACTCAAAATAAGTAGTGAAACTAATTTGGTCAGAGAGGGATGTTATAGTGTTTCACATATCATAATGAACTAATGAAAAAATAGACTTTGAAAATTAATTAAAAAATTAAAAAAGGAAATAATGATGTGATTATTTAAAAGTTGAAAATTTTAAAAAAACAAATAAAATAAAACTATTTAAACCCATACTTTTGGAGGCAACTTGAAAAAGTAAAATAGATTTATTTAAAGAATTATTTGCAGAATGATTACATAGTGCATACTTGAAGAGAAAAGGAAAAATATATTTAAAAATAAATGCAAACCATGAAAAACACCGTAATGACTTCATGTTACATTCAATCTAATTATATCGTAAACATAATGCAAAATGCTCAATTTTCGCTTTATATAGGGTAATGTGACATTTTCGCTCGTATTAAATGGTATAAACCTTTTATTCTCGTATTGTACAATTAATTGACTCCATCAACATCGTATGCTCATCATCGTCGTGAGGCCTAAAGCCAAAGCTTTAATAAGTGGCCTTAATTTTTGAATAATGAGATTCATATTTTCTAATTAACAAATTTTATATTTTAATAAATGGTTAAAAAGATAGCATACACCACGTAGTAAATATCTAAATAAGCAAGTTTTAGATGAAAATAATACTAAAAACTTGAAATAATCGAACTTGATACAAGAACTAGATAATTACATTTGAGAATACTTGTTTGGATTTCCCATGTATTTGCTACGGAGAAACTTGGAGGACAAAATATTGAGATTATTGTATCGGAAAGTGGTTGGCCTTCCGACGGACACCCTGCAACAACTATAGAAAATGCACAGACTTACTATATGAATTTTATTAATCATGTAAAAGGCGAGACTGAAACACCAAAGAAACCAAGATGGACCATAGAAATTTATTTCGCCATGTTTAACGAAAATGAAAAGAAGGGAGAAACAAGAGCAATATTTTGGACTCTTTTATCCCGATGAGAGACCAAAATATCAACTCAATTTCAATTAATGATATGAATAATGGAGGTCGAAGTGGTTGTTCAAAAAGTTATGTTCTTTTTTAATATACATGGGAGGGGTGCCCAAAGTATTTTTTCTTTCTTTTAATAACCTCCAAATTGGATGGGTGTTTCATTTATTGACATATAAAATCTCTAGTTAAAAGGCCAACTCCGAACTTCGAGATCGAAATCGAAACTTTTAAAATCGTATTATCCACTACCAAGATCTCAAATCCCAAAATTTATCAATATTTGAATATGAATCGACCTTCAAATCGCAAATTTATAGTCTCAACCTAGGAATTTAAATCAATTTCAAATCTAAAATATTAATTAAACAATAAAACCGCTAGATTCCATGATAAATCAATGAAAATACCGTTATATTTTACCCTGCGCCGAATCTGAAAACACCACAAAAATCTACCCAATATGAGGTCTAGAACTAAAAGTATGATATGAATTGTCAATATCCGAATCTGAATATTTTATTAGTGCCACGGGTCATTCGCCAACGCTGTGACCCCATCCTAATTCCTGCATAATAAAATAAATATACTAATCGCATAATAAAATATGCTACAAACCTATGAAATGCTCAAATATTGATCCGAGGTCGCCTTGACCAATTGTTGACTGGAGTTTATTCTAATTCCATAATTCAACTAGAAATCAACTCAATGGTCAAAATTAATTCCGAGCCCCTTGGGACATGTGCAAACCATCCAATCAAGTTAAAACTCACCTTTTGTACCTAATGGATCCGTCAAAACTCAATTCTCGAGATTGCTTTCACCCTTTTGTTGATTTTAGTCAAACTTTCAATCTCCAAAACTTAGATTTTGATTTTTTTATATGCATCCGATTTTTAGGAAATCAGCCACCCATCCCCACAAGTTAGAAATCACAAAAGAAAGCCACGCGGAGGATCTTTTAGGAATAAGGAGCCCCAAATACTCAAAAAACAACCATAATGAAATACATTTCAAATGATTCACCTTCTAGCCAAAAGAATATTTAATCGATCAAACAATGATATTGAACTCAATTCAATAATTTAACACGCATTTAAGTCAATATTAACTAAAAGTCAACCCCGAACCTATCCGATCCAATCTCAAAATAAAGAAAGTTTTAAACTTTTGATGAAAAAATGATGTCTGAAGAGTTGAAATATCTAAAGTTGGTCATTAAAGAAAGTTTCGTACTCCATCCTCCATTTCCCCTTTTGCTTCCGAGAGAATGCAGAAGAAGTAGATACAAATGGTTATACTATTCCTTTGAAAACAAAAGTTATGGTTAATGAATGGGCTATTGGAAGAGATCCTAAATATTGGAACGACGCAGAAAGTTTTAAACCTAAAAGATTTGAGCATAATTCTATGGATTTTGTTGGTAATAATTTTGAATATCTTTCCTTTGAAAGTGGAAGGAGGAATTGCCCCGGAATATCATTTGGTTTAGCTAATGTCTACTTTCCAAAGGGCTCAATTGTTGTATCACTTTGATTGGAAACTTCTTAGTGGAATCAATCCAAGTGATTTTGGACTTGACCGAATCATGGAGCAATCTTGCGCTAGACAAATGTGACTCTATACTTGGATCGCCACTCTTATCAACCTTGTCCGCAGTGATATCATGATCAAACATTTGAATTTCTTGGAAATTCAGAAGATTATTTGTTTGCATGGTGCGCCCATTTTCATTATTACAAATCAGATACTTAATATAAATTTCATTTTTTGGAGGATTATGCGTAATGAGTTGGGTATCTCCAAGAGAGCGAACACATTATTTCACCATTAAATAGATAGTGAGTTCGAGATAACTATTCGTGTTTGGAGGGAGGTGCTATGACTACGAGCAATGAAATTTATCCGATATGAAAGAAGGTCTAAGATAGCACATGAACTTAGTATATCACTATTTAACTGAGTAATCATGAAGATTATGAACCCCCCATCACCAAATAAATTTTTTTTGTTCATTTTCTTTTTCGTAAAAGAAAATGGCTAAAATATCATCTAAAAAGCCTCGAAAGGCCAAAATATGACCTAGAACATAAAACACATAGCTAGCTCAAGAATCTTACCATAGAATCATAGACAACAAACACAAACAAGTAGAACATATAAACATGCTGAAATTTTAAAATACCTCTCGAAACATGAACAGATATCCTCAAGCAAGTTTGACTCGCCTGCACCCTACAAAGAGCCCAAAATTACAAGCGAACTTTCTCAATACTTTGTAAGTATTATATGAAAAATAATAGTTTTTTAGGTTAAAAGAATCCTACTTATAGGGACGTTTTTCCGGTCCAAGAATAGGAACCAAAATGTGTAATCTTTATTTTTCACCAAGAAGTACGATTTTGAGTCCTAGCAAATATAGGCACCGCAAGGAGCACAAAAATTATATAATAACTAAGGCTCCATTTTTTTAATAATTCAAAATTTTAATTTGAACTACTCTTACCATATTAAATTTCAAATCACTTCATCAAAATTGTAATTACACTCCTCTATTTATATTTCAAAATTCTCCATTAAACACTTATCTAATTTCTATATTAAAATTATATATACTACTCAATAAATTTAATCACCGACGAATTTAAATTATTGATTAATATTTTTTAGAAAGCACCGCTTAACTTATTTCATGTGTTGGATTCATATCCACAAATTCGAGTTTGCACATAAAAATTTATGCTTCCTACAAAAGACATATCATCAATCTCTCAAAGATCGAGACATGGATTTTATCACCTAACTAAGTTATTTCACCAATATATTATTGTCATCCAATCTACTACATATTGATTCATCTCAAGATCTCATCTTTTAATAAACCAAATGACAAATTAATATATACAACTCATAATAGTTATATCAAGATTGAGAATGGTGGCACATTTACCGCCTTAGAACATATACTTTTTGACAGACAAAGGTAAAATATCTATCTCTACTCATTCATGTCCAATACATATAAAATGCACTAGCACGAGAAGTTAGAATCCTACCATCCTCGTAATCAAGATGAATTACCTTTAATCTCGTGCTATAATTATTCTGATAGTTTGTCCAAATTTCCTTCTACATTTGTGAACTATAACTTTTAACTTATAAGAACATATTATTTAATCTTCTTTGAAAGCTCAAACTCTATATACTAAATCATCTACTACATAAGTTGAGGACACATATAACAAAATAATCTATTTAATTTAACACTTTATCGAATTTGCATAAATTAAATAAATAAACAATCATTTCATAAATAATACTATATCAAAACGCATGGTTAATAGTATATTCTAACATCAACTTTGTCTTTCACTATATTAACCTCGAAATATAAATACAATACAATATTCTTTTTCATCTATAACATGATACTTATCATCCACTTCTCATCTATCCAATACAAGAAAGAAAATATCCTTTATACACAGAGGCGAATCTAGAATTTTTAGAACACGGGTGCGTATCTAGTGGGAGCTAATCTAAGTATTCATGCAAATAACCTAACCTTCAATCAAGTGCACCACTGAAAATTCTTGCACCATGAATGCCAAGATATAATATTATACCAATTATAGAAAATATATAATAGCTAAAATATCTAATTTTACAAAATTATATGATCACGATTCTTTATTATTTATCATGTTCAAGATAGTACTAGATTTTTCACTTTTACTCTCCCCAATAATACAGAGTCTAATAGGCCAATAAAATTTTAAACTATAAATAGAGTATGAAATTTTTTATCAAAGCCAAATGGCTTTGAGTTTTCTATTTAAGTTAATAGTTTTTGGAATCAACTCATTTTAAAAATGATTATTGAATTTTAAATGATGACTGACATATCATAACTCATTATCACATTTTAATAAATACCCTATCACATGTCAACTTTGAATCTAATTAAAAACCATTTTGTATCTTAAATTATTAAAATCATTTTTGTGTGTGTGTGTGAGAAAAAGGTGCCACAGGCCACCTACCACCTATCCTACTATGTAAGAGAACAAAGTGTTCAATCCAAATATAATATTCAAGATTCTTAAAATCAACTGAATTTGCGTTGGGTCGATCATTCGCCAGCATTAGATAGTGAAATATTTTCATATTTCAAGGCCCAAATGAGAGCCTTAATTAAAAGAAAAAATTCACTGACTTGCACTACATCGATCAATTCATTTATATATATATAGCCAAACGTATCATAGCGCACTGAAAAATTTGAATTAAAAATAGTGCCATTGAATGAGGCGAGCCCACTATTCGTTGAATCATGTGCAAAAACTCAATTTCACATTAGGCTCCAATAATAACTATAAAAGAGCACTAATTTGCAGAACCAATCAAGCCAAAATATGATGTTCTTCAACTTCTTTTCTCTTTTCCTTTTTGTGTGTTTCCTATTTTTGTTAATGAATGGAAGAATTCAATGAAGCAAATTAGCAAAGATTGCCTCCTGTCCATGGAAATTACCTTTACTTGGATCCATGTTTCATTTGCTAGGTGGACTCACACTGTGTGTCCTTAGAGATTTAGCCAAAAAATATGGACCATTTATGCACTCAACTAGGTGAAGTTTCTCTGTTGTTGTTATTTCTCCTGACATGGCCAAACAAGTACTAAAAACCCATGACCTTGCTTTTGCATCTAGGCCAATACTTGTAGCTGCCGAGATTGTTTGTTACAACGGGAGTGACATTGTCTTTTCCCCCACGAGATTACCCGAGACAAATGCGTGAAATTTGTCTCTTGAGCTGCTAGTGCCAAAAATGTCAAGTCATTCAGCTCTATTAGACGAGATGAAGTTCATAGTATGATTGAATATTTTCAATACCTTATGGTAAGCCGCTAATTTAACAAAAAGATTTTTTCAATTCGCTGAGCTCTGACTTGTAGATCAAGACTGGGAAAGTATTCAAGGAGCAAGACGAACTTATACTATTGGTTAAAAAAGTGTCACGCTTAATGGAAGGATTTAATGTGGCTGATATATTCCCATCATTGAAATTTCTTCATGTGCTATATGGAATGAAGGGTAGAATTATGGATGTCCACCATAAGTTAGATGCCATTCTTGAAAAGATCATCAATGCCACAAGAAGAATGGTGAATTAGAGGTGAAGGTTTAATTGGTGTACTATTAAGACTAATGAAAGAGGGAGGCCTTCAATTTCCAATCACCAATGACAACATCAAAGCTATTATTTTAGTAAGTTACCCTCTTATTATTATTGTTGTTATTATTTAAGTGTGCACTTGTTAAATGAATTAGCACAGGAGAGATAATTTAATATTGTGACTTGCTCATAAATGAAGGATATGTTTGCTTGGAACAGAAACTTCATCAACAATTGATTGGGCCATGGTAGAAATGATGAGGAATCCAAGTGTTCTAGCCAAAGCTCAAGCAGAGGTAAGAAATGCCTTCAGAGGAAAAGAAACTTTTGATGAAAATGATGTTGGAGGAGTTGAAATAATTGAAGTTGGTCATTAAAGAAGTTTCAGACTCCATCCTCCACTTCCGCTTTTGCTCCCAAGAGAATGTAGAGAAGAAGCAGATACAAACGCCATACTATTCCTTGAAAACAAAAGTTATGGTTAATGGGCGTCATTGGAAGAGATCCAAAATATTGGAATGATGCAGAAAGCTTTAAACCTGAAAGATTTGAGAACAACCTCCGATTGATTTTACTGGTAATAATTTTGAATATCTTCTTCAGTAGTGGAAGGAGGATTTGCCCAGAATACCGCTTTTGCCAGTTACTGTTTATTTTCCACTACTAAATTGTTATATCACTTTGATTGGAAACTTCCTAGCGGAGTTAATCCATGGATTTGGACTTAACCGAGCCTTCACTGGAGCAACTTGTGCTGCATAAAATAACCTATATTTGATTGCTAATTCCTTATCAACCTTGTTAAGAGTGACATCATGGAATCAAACTTTTTTTTAATAAAGGACTTGCTTTTTAAAATTTCTTTGGCGACCCAACCGTTGTACTTCCATTTGGATTTTTACCTCTAATAAATGTGTTATATCATATTGGATGATGGCTTCATTATATTCTATTTTGTGTGCCATCCCTAAGCTTCTCATATGTTTTTGTACATCAAATTAAACTAGTGGAAAACATAAATATGAACTTTGCTAAGATGTTGCACAGAGAAGGCAATGTCTGATTCAAGTCGAGTTGCCTCAAGGTTCACAAGGAGCCGGGCATGTGGGCTCCAAGTGCTACAAGGTCTATTCATGAAGTATGATGCACTTGACTACATACGGAGCCTTTTTTGGAAATTCTATGTATGAATGATAGCTTGAAGGATGAAAAGAAGCAAGAGGTGCAGATGACCATGCTAGTGAAAAGATGGGCTAGACATGCAAATGGTACTCCTTTGAATTCTCATGAATTCAACTAAAGTCAAACGTAATCAAATATGACTCTATTTTATTAAGGGTATAATTATAATTGCTAGTCTTTCTTTTCCTATCATAGTATAAATAGTAGGATTTTTATTGCCCTAAGTAGATTTTATTGATATGAAGAACAAATTACTCTTTGACAGTTGGAGTACTGTTTGTTGAAGCTTTTAATTGTATCTTTAATTTGGAAAGAAAGGTTGCTTGGACATCTAATTCCCTTGAGATCTTTCCAAGAGTTATGTGCTTGTTGCATATTTGATTGAAGTCTTTGTTATGTAGCAAAGGTTGCTTTTGATTTTAATTTTGTGTCTAGCTATCTATTTCTTTTCTCTTATTTTTCCACTTTCTTGCTTATTCTTCCCCAATTTCCCAAGAATTTGTATCAATTAATATCATGAGTAAGGATTAGATTTATTCCTATAAATCTAGTATTGGGATTTGATATTTATATAATAAAAAACAGAAAATCTTTTCTTCCTTTTCTTATTGTTTTTTATACTAGACTCTTATTCCTAGTGTCTTGAGTCCTAATCCCAAGTTTCGTTGGATTTTGGAGTTGTGGAAAATCTTCTATCACGGAAGACTTGAAGATTTGAAGACCAAAGGAAATGACAATTGAGTCTTGTTGATTGGAGAGTGAAACTCCCAAGTACTCCTTCAGAGAGTCTCGACTCATGAAATGGACATCCACCAAAGATTGGAGAGCTTGAATGAAGACAGTTTGTGTAGAGATGGGAGCACACGCCCCATGTGCACACGATTAAGTAGTCGCTGATATTCTTTACCCATGATAAACGTAATCGCTTATTTGTCCAAAGCTAGCTTGAATGCTCAAGAAATAAGATAATTTCCCAAGTCTAATAATAAAATGAGTTTGCAATTTGCAATAAGAGCCGCAATACAACATAATTAGAGCCCAGCCAAACTGCAATGTCATCAACATAGATCAAACAGAATAACTAATCATCATCTATGTTCGACGTGAGCAGAACAGAGGAGCCATCACTCTTGATCCATAAAGCCTAGAGAAAGCAGCATAATAGCTAGACATTTATTCCACATACATACAAATTGTTTGAGGTCGAGAGAGATCGTTTAAAAACAAAATATCTTGATGAGATCACAACATGGAGGTTGAGACATGTATACAATCTCATCCAAGTTCCCATGTAGAAATGCATTGATACATCTGAACAGTGATGTGCCACCGATGAGACATTACCATGATAACAAAATTGTATGGTAGCCGTTTAACCACCGACTAAAATGTATCAAAAATCAAGACCTCGACGTTGATGATATCCACTTACCCAAATACTATTTGAATAAGTGCATAATTGTTACACCCCAAAATTTCCAACACATAGTGACTCATTCGCGTGTTGGTTAAGAGTATTTGAAAGCTTCATATGCTAAAAGGCCCGGAAAAGACCGTGACGAGAAACTTGTCAACTATCGCGGGCGGAGCCGGCGTAGCCCTCCGCTGATGGCAACGTGTCACGGAGGTGGAGCCCTCCGCGCTGGGCCTCATGGACACGCGGCCTTGTCCAGCCCAAGTATATAAAGCTCCCACTTCCTGGCTCGTTTCATTAACATATTAAATAATTTTTTGTAAACGCGAGAGAGACAAAGAGGGCACGCAAAGTATTTGATAATTATCGTCGATTACGCCACAAACGCGTCTGGGGCTCAAATTAACTTCGGGAGCAATGAGGTATGTAGCAGCAGGGAGCATTCCTACGGATTTAGTTTCGCGAAATTCTACTGACAAACCGCTGCTTCTATCAAGCAAGGTATGGAAATTGTTCAAATTAGTGTCACTGTGCTCCTAGCCTTAAAGTGAATATTTCTCCCTTTTGGACTTTCGAGAAATAGCAAGTTTTTGAATGTCTTTCGATAAGCCAAAGTTTGGATTATAAATATATCGAAAGCGGCTTTTAGAATATTGTGTATTTTAGTCCTAATTCACATATGTAAATGCAAACTTAGGAGAAATAGCCGGAGTACCGACTCGAGCCGTACGATAGCTCTGACAACTCCGAGGTTAAGGCATGTGTGCCGCCGGCAAGTTAGTACTCTAGCCTAGCATAATTCAGTGAACTCCGTAATAGAACTCCCTGAGTTGAATACTGAGTATTGTGCAAGTTTAGTAAAACCGGTTTGCGTTGTTATATCGTACTACCCAAAAGTTAGTAAAGCAACACAAACATTTGTTAGCATTCCAGATCAAGATAGCCCAAGATGCGTTTAGCAAGCATGTTTTTAGAATATGACATATATTCAGAATATTAGTTAGTAAAGTAAAAAATCATATAGACAGATAGCACTCATTATATGCATTAGCCATACAAATGATGATATCTTGGCTACGCATTAGCCATACAACAGATAGTACCTTGCCATCATTAGTCATACTGATAGTGTCTTGGCTACAGACAGCCATGCAAACAGTAAAGATCCCGCATTATATAAAGCGTATGAGAATCAAGATAACATTTAAAGAGTTCAATCGAAATAAGAATTCAGATAGCATTTTTTCAATAAATACGCCATATATTTATGTGCTTATTGGTATTGCTGAGACTTGATTGTGTCGTGAGGGCACCCTTTGAGCGTCCTCACCGCCCTGGTTGGTAACTGTGTCGCCCACTTAGCGGTGGGTTTACGTCACTAAGGAGGCATGCCGTCCCCTGTGATTAGGACGAAGATGGACGAAGCTTTCCCCATATCAAGGCCGGATCAACACTGAGCAAGACAGATTGCTCGTTGTGCGCATGCGCCCAGTGGAACAAATTCGCATTCATGAAGCACAGATAGCAGATAGAGGTCCTCCTGACCACACGTACGATTTATACTCCAGGCTATGGCCTCGAGCCTGAGACCTCAGGTCGGGCAGAGGTGCCTAGTTACAGATGAGTGGAGCACTTATTTTTATTGGTTTTGACTCGGCAGGGGTATTAGATTGTTTGCTTGGTTGGCACCATCCTACTTACGGGGTTGGTATTGGTTCTTACTTGCTATATATGTATATATGTATTTACGTGTTAGTATAGTAGTTGATAGATAAAGTGGTATCGCCATGACGACAGTGGCGCTTCTCGCCCTCTATTAGTACGTAGAAGTCTCGATTCGCCATATCACCCCATGTATTCGCTTATCCCCGCTATTCGCAGTTTCTATTTATGTTATTTATATTCAAGCCAGGTCTGGCTGTTGCATACCAAGACTGGGCGTGGTACCGACGCCCTACGGTGCCGCATTACTTTGTAATTGTGGCTCATAGACGAGAGGCATCCTCGTATCTCAGCCAATGATGGGAGCTATCACTTCCTTCTGTCATCCGAACTTGATATTCGCAGGTGTAGTTCTTTTCTTTCGTTGTACAAAGATGGGCAGGCCGGCCCCGTCCCGACCATTTTATCGCATCATAGAGGATTGCAGATTGCATATATTTGTCCCCCGTGGTCGGGCCAGTCACGGTGAGGCCGTGCATTTTGTTATAGCGCTGTTTAGCATTTCGTTCTCGTTGGCCGTGTGAGGCCATAGTCCTGATAAGAGTGGTGACCATGGCCACGTAGTTATCCAAGATTCTTTATGTTGAGTCAGCGTATGACTAGATGAAGATGGGTGGGCCTCGCGCCCATATAGGTTCCCTATAAGATGCTTCGGGTTAGCCGAATCTATATGCAGGTGGCTATAGGCCCCTGGGCCTACGCCTGTTTACAACAAGAGTATAGCCCGTTAGTTACCAAAAATCAGAAATAGAGCTAGCTGTGCACCGTATGTGCTTAGGGCTCACCGTATAGCAAAACCAGTCCTACTAGGGCACCAGTGCTACTCATACCCCCAAGGCGGTGTGACAATAATACTCCCCTCTAACATGGCGTGACGCCAAAGTGAACATCCTTTTCATGTTGGTGTCACGACAGACAACAAGAATGGTTTCTTTGGCTTCAATAAGCCTATTTGTGATTGTGTGACCATCTTTTGTAAAGGAGGGGCTGCTGGACAGAGTGTAGCAGTAGTTAAAGTATTTCTAAGATCAGTGGAGTGACTCGTATTAGACGATCGAGGATTTTTTTCAATTACAATTGGTAAAATCAAGTTTATATCATGTGAAACTCTATCTTTTGAAGGCAGATCAGTAGCAGGTGTGTCTCAAGGAATATGATCAACAGATGATAAGGATGTCTGGTTTGGCGAAGATCCTATCGATAGAGAGGATGAAGGTTGATTCAATGTGTGCATCAATATTGAAAGTTGTGGCAATGTTTGTTGACTGGAAGGGGA
This sequence comes from Datura stramonium, assembly GCA_018107945.1. Classification (NCBI taxonomy): domain Eukaryota; kingdom Viridiplantae; phylum Streptophyta; class Magnoliopsida; order Solanales; family Solanaceae; genus Datura; species Datura stramonium. The sequence goes on from JACEIK010000791.1 coordinate 315,571, forward strand.
AACAGAAGGGTGGAATGGTAATATAACATTGAGAGGTTCCGATTTAGCATTGATTATAGATGGAGACACCACGACATCCTGTGAAATAAAAGGGAAAACATTTTCATCAAAGATAACATGACGAGAAATGTAAAATTTGGAGAAAACTGGGTCAAAGCATTTGTACCTTTTGTATAACTTACTATAGACCAAAAACAGACACGGTTTAGATTGAGGAGATAATTTATCCTTTGTATAAGGATGAAGCCATGGAAAATAAAGACAACCAAAAATACGCAACAAAGAGTAATCGAGATATGTGTTAAATAATACATAAAATGAGGTTTTATTTTTTAAGCGTGGGGTTGGTAAACACTTTATAGTATACACAAYGGTATCAAATGCATTTGTCCAAAATTGATGTGGAACATTGGCATGATGTTTAGCAGTGCAGTTAACTTTACTTAACACTCGTCTAGTAATCTACACTAAATCTGTTTTCTTGTATTAGTTCTGTCTGCAACACCACAACCTTGTTCCTCTCAGTTCCTCCACTCTCCATCAGTCCATATCAGAGTTTCCAACTATCCAAATCATTCTTTTCACGAAGCTGAGCCTCACTTCAACAAGGGGAAAGCATCTTATTAAGTTTCTGTAATAAAAATTCTCATAATCCAAGAGATACCCGTCGACCAAATAAAATGATAGAGCGTTCGTCATCAGGACTTGTAGGCTGCGCATAGTCAAAATTTGAGGCTGAACGGACACGGTCAATCAAATCTCGAGAAATTCGTGGGTTAACATACATCGAAAATCGTGAAAATTATCAATTCTCATTTATGCGAAAAATAGTGATGCCGATCAAATAAAGTGATAGAGCGCTCGTCACCAGGCCTTGTACACTGCGCATAACCAAAATTTAGGACCGCACGGAGACGGTCAATCAAATCTCGAGACATCCATAGGCTAACACACACCGAAAATCGCAAAAATCATAAATTTTTATTTATGCGAAAAATGGTGATACCGATCAAATAAAGTGATAGGGCGCTCATCACTAGGGCTTGTAGGCTGTGCACAACTAAAATTTGAGGCCAAACAGAGACGGTCAATCAAACCTCGAGAAATTTGTGGGCTAACACAGACCGAAAATCGCAAAAATCGTAAAATCTCATTTATGCGAAAAATGGTGATGCCGATCAAATAAAGTGAGAGGGAGCACGTCACCAGACCTTATAGGCTGCGCATAGCCAAAATTTGGAGCCGAACGGAGACGACCGACCAAATTTTGAGAAATTCGTGGGCTAACCGAAAATCATAAATTCTCATTTATGTGAGAAATGATGATGCCAATCAAATAAAGTGATAGGGCGCTCGTCACTAGGCTTTGTAGGTTGCGCACAACAAAAATTTAGAGTCAAACGGAGACGGTCAATCAAATCTTGGGAAATTCGAGGGTTAATACATCGAAAATCGTAAATTTTTATTTACGTGAAAAATGGTGATATCGATCAAATAAAGTTACAGGGCGCTCATCACCAAGACTTGTAGGCTATGCACAACTAAAATTTGGGGCCAAACGGAGATGGTCAATCAAATCTCGAAAAATCGAGGGCTAACACACCGAAAATCGCGAAAATCGTAAATTCTCATTTATTTGAAAATGGTGATATCGATCAAATAAATTGATAGGACGCTCGTCACCAGGCCTTGTAGGATGCGTGCAGCCAAAATTTGAGGTCGAACGGAGACGGTCAATCAAATCTCGAGAAATCCGTGAGCTAACATAGACCAAAAATAACGAAAATAGTAAATTCTCATTTATGCAAAAAATGGTGATGCCGATCAAATAAAGTGATAGGGCACATGTCACCGGGCCTTGTAGGCTACGCACTACTAAAATTTGGGAACGAATGGAGACAGTCAATCAAATCTCGAGAAATTCTTGGACTAACATACACCGAAAATTGTGATAAAATATCAACATGATGATTGTTTATTAGGTTATCACAACATGACACATCACAATACAATTAGGTCTATTTTGATAAAAAGAAGTCTTAATACATAACCAACCTCATAAATTTTGAGGATATTTTATTTAGATACGTGAATCAAGTCCTGTTTTAATTGAACATCTCAACTCCTAATATAGTATTCCAATTAAGCACTTTCGATTCAAATTTAGGAAAATTCCATAACCCTAGATAACCCTTAGCCCTAGATTAATATCATCTAATTGATAACATAAAAAATATGTTCTTTCTCGRTTAGAGCTTATTTTTTGTTTTCTTTTTATTTTTAATTTATAATTATAACTTTGAGTTTTATTTCTTGTTTAAATAGTTAGGATAGTTTCATTTAGTTGAAGATTAATTATAAGTTCCTATGGATTTGACACTCTCATCTTATCATTTTACTATTCGTACAACGCGTATACTTGCTCATGCATTTAAGAGCAAAAATAATTTGTATTTTCTTTCATTTTGTGATGCATTTTCATGAGATATGTACTAATTAATAGTATTCGAAAATCAAAAGTTCATCAATCTATGTTTATTGTAGTTTACAAAATCGTACAACATTATTTTGGATTTAATGTTCAAATTAAAATGAATTAATATTAAGTTTTTATTTATCGAAGAAAAAAACATTGTTGTGAGATTTTTTCAAAAATTGCTGCAAGATATTTGAACTGTTGCAGGACTTTTCTACGATCTTCTTCAGAAAGTCATTGTAGGTCTTTCAAGGAGCGTCTTGCAAGCTACTTGCTTGAGTCATAATTGATTGCAAGCTCTTTCGGAAAGTCGAAGGAGTACTAATGCAGAGGCGGATTAAAAATTTAAAAATAACGAGGACACCATTAAATATAGATGCATGTTAATGAAAGCGAAATAGTGCAACACCACCTTCATAAAATCTATACCTATAGAATTTGCTAATCGTCTGTTCTATATAAATGAAGAAATGAAATTAGTTGAACTTAACCAAAATAAAAATAAATAAATAAAGAATCCAAAAAGTACAACCTCCTAATGTATAAATATGAATTAAGGGGCCGTTTGGTAGGAAAACAAGGTATATCGGATAACTAATCCCAGGTTGGAATAATTCGGGATTGTTATCCCACCCTCATGAAGAATAAAGAATAAATAGTCACGAGATTAATTTTTAGATTATTCCAACCAAACATGAGATAAACCCATTCAAAAATTAAATCGGGGACTATTTCTTCCTTAATCCTCATTGAGGGTGCAGGGATAATAATTTTGGGTTATCCCAATATGAAATTAGTTATCTTGGGATAACTTGTTTCCTACCAAACGACCCCTAAATGATAAAATTGGATGAAGCTCACTTTGCGAACCGATTAGTTTAAGCACCACTTTGCATACGTTTGATTGTTCAAAACTAGCGGCCTACATATTTTATGCTTTTTTAAAATTGTCATCTAAAGAGACAAAAATGATGTTGCAAGCCAATTTAAATGATCCAATTTAAATATATTGGATGATCCAATTTAATAGATATGTTTATGAGATTCTTTTAAAATATATGATATTTTTTATTAATTTTTTTTAAAAAAATTAATGAATATACGTAAGCATCAGTCTCCGCATCAACAGAAGAAAAGAACTGATAGACCACCATTCAAGAGAGATCCCAAAGACTCGAACTTTTTGCTAGTTTTGAAACATGGGTCGATCGTCTCTGATTGAATGATTATCCACAGTTCTACACGTCAAATCAGTCAATCACGCAATTTTATTAGCATAAATTGATGGGGCAAAAGCTTAATATGCGTTTATAATTAGGTTTACTATTATATATTGATTATTAATTTTTATTTTGTTTTAC
>JACEIK010000792.1:0-69890 GCA_018107945.1 Datura stramonium
GACTCGCGCGGTGGACGGTGGTGTACTGGTGTCAGGTGCGTGACTGTGTCTGTATGTGCGGCGGCCGGCGGCGACGAGTGCAAGAGTGTAGTCTGTTTAGGCTGTAGGGGGTGGCTGGGCGCCGTCGACTCTCTATCTCTCTCAACTCTCAAGGTCAAGTGTGTAGTGTAGTCTGTAGACGTGTAGTGTCTGTTCGTGTTCTGTTTAGGCTTTAGCCTTTAGCTGTTTTGTTTAGGGTTAGGCTTAGTTAGGTACTTAGGTTAGGTTAGGACGTTAGGTAATAGGTTTTTTAAATTTTAATTAATTTAATTATTTAGGTGTCAGTGCGTGACTGTGTCTGTGGATGTGGCAGGCTGGCGGCATGAGTGCAAGAGTGTAGTCTGTTTAGGCTGTAGGGGTGGGCTGGGCGCCTCGCCGACTCTATCTCTCTCTCAACTCTCAAGGTCAAGTGTGTAGTGTAGTCTGTAGACGTGTAGTGTCTGTTCGTGTTCTGTTTAGGCTTTTAGGCTTTAGCTGTTTTGTTTAGGTTAGGCTTTCTAGTTAGGTACTTAGGTTAGGTTAGGACGTTAGGTAATAGGTTTTTTAAATTTTAATTAATTTAATTATTTATTATAAAATAAAATAAAATACTTAAATATACTTCAAGTTATTCGGTTTAACCGAAACCGGTGAACCGTAACCGAAAACCGAAACCGAATTACTCCTATAAAAACTGAAACCGAACTGAAAAATCAAAAACCAACTGAAAAACCGACTAATTGCCCGGTTCGATTTTTCGGTTTTCGGTTTTTTTTGCCCACCCCTACTTCTGCCCATTTCATTATGTTTTGGCACAAATTTGTTTAAGCATCCACATACAGGAGAATTTTGACTGTTGCAGCTACCGTATGCGCCACACAGTTTGTAAACATCACAGTTGTCTGTGTGTATAGTGAGGTAAGGGATCCAATCCTGTAGACGGTCACCTCAAGTCCAGCGCTGTAATGCACCATTCTGATTTAATGTCAACCTTGTGATAACTGTGGATGTGAGCTTATATCCAAAATACACCTCCGTCTTACTTGAGAATATCCCAAATGTATAGAAATGACTCTCTTGAGCTTGTTGCTCCACTAAAAAAGCGACCATTCCATGGTCCAGATCGATACACAACATTTGAGCCCTTGTTCAGAATGTTTTGTGGATATCCAGAAGGATCACAGTGATATGTAAAATCACCAGGAGCTGGATCCTCCTTGTTCTGCCATGATGACAAGTACACCTCTCGGCCAGTTACAAAGTTCCAGCCAAGCTTCATGCCTGGTAATAGTGTATCAGTTGGGTGATCAAAGCTCTGCCAGAGGAAATTTTCTGAGTTATCATCAACAGCTTCTTCACACAAGATTTCCAGAATCCAACAATTGTGCAATGGGATTCTGCACAGATCTGGAGGCTGACCATACAATACTGTTGGTACTATTGAGAAGAACAAGAAGTCCTGGCTCAATGACCTTAAGGATACCTGATCTACCAGTCAAAGGAGCTTCTCTGTTGGCAACCCACACCACTGTCCTAACAGATATGTTCTTGTACCACATACCCACATGGCGAAGCTTAGAGTTGCCTGGACTGAAGAACCCCATTTCGAAGCTTCCACCACGTGAAGCAATATTGTCGCCATCTTTGAGAAACTGGGTCATTGTTATTGTGCCATCTGTAGAACCAACAGTGTGGTGGATGGAATAAAAGTACAATAGCAATAAGTAAAAACCTTCACTTTGTAATGCCTTCATGCTACGAAATCTAATAACTGTTTCTTCTGTGTGTCACAGGGCTTAGCAACTCTTCCTCGTTCAGTGTCCTATCAGTTCATATATCAAAATGCAGCATAGAGGCTAGCACTTTTCACTTGTTTGCAGAAGGATTAGAAGAACGAACAAATAATTGAAGCATGTATCTTCATATGGATCTATGCAGCTGTGGCTCTTGACTATAGGATACAGAGAGGTATGGAGTTCATTTTAGTGTCTCAAACTGAAGCAGGTATTAATAATAGGAGAAACTTGAAGACCTGTGAAAAACAGCCAAAACATTTGAAGTTTTTGAATCAAGAAATATCTTATTACATGGGAGATAAATTGAATACCCAGCGCAAAGATGTCTTGTTTGTGACCCTCTCTAATATAGCTGTGTCTTCTTGATTAGTGTTTATGTGAATACAACATAGAGAGTAGAGTAAATATTAATTAAGGGGAAAGGGAAATATATCCTCAACTTTGCGATCTAGAGCGAATATATTTTTCATTATATATCCTTTGTCGGCTAGCAAATACTACATATTTAATACTTTTTTTGTTAATAGACTTATATTTACTGATTTTTTTTAAAAAAATTCTTAAAATTGAGTTTTTAATTCAAAATATCACGTGGCTTGAAAAAATTATCTCACCTGCTTTTTTTACCCCTCTAGACCCGACTCAAATAAAAGAATCTAATCCTCTTTTATTCACTTGTCCTCGGTCGAACAAGCGTCCCAAGTCTAAGTCACCCTTTGTTAAAGCCACGTGGCAGGTGGAGAAGAAGCAAAGAAAAGTACACTCACTTATTGTCTTGTTCTCTGTTGGAATTAAAAAACTAATTTTAATTTTTTAATTTTTAATAATTCAGTAAATATAAATTTATTTCAAAAGTATAAATATGCATTATTTGTTAACATTGAGGGTATATATGCATTATTTTTTTAAGGAAAAATATATCTGCTCTTTTAAAAATAAATTTTCTCTTTTTCCTTAATTAAGATATCCACAAAGTGATAAGACGTTAACATACATTTTCAGACACTGCGATTTTAGTTTGTAATCATTTGGACATATCATCGTCCATAACTTTCGAGCAAAATGGCAAAGTTAGAACTCAACTTCTGCACTTTGGAGATGGTCCTGGCGAGAGCAATCTAATGGGTCATTTCCATTTCTGTCTCTATTTTGTGCTAGTATCTGATTTTTACTCATCAGAACAAATAACTTTTTTTCAGAATGTATAAATTTATATTTTCATATTATAAATATCTCATAAATTATATCTCGTTGTTAAGTATAAATTGTAAATCTCTTTAGCAAATCATAAATTGCTAAATCTAAATGTGACTAAAAGGAAATATACCATTAGAATTGCATTTAATTGAAAAAAGGAACATTGCAATGAATCAAAACATTCTACATGCGTAAATTTGGTTTACACTACTGAGTAAAACTTATATGGGAAGAACCAATCTATTAGACGTAAGAAACATTCCAACTATGGCACTTTGTCCGCCGACAATTACGCTTTTCTTTTTGGAGTATAAAGTTGGGTCAGCATATCCCTTGACACAATTGACTAAAATTTAAATTGTTGGCTTAATTAAGAAAAAAAAATTGTGCTGATATAAATTTTCGTGGAAACTTCTCCTCATTCTTCTCCCTTCTTCTCCTTTTCCATATTCTTTTTTTTCTTCTCCTTCCAATAAATTATGAGCACATAAAAAAACTTTACCAAATGAGATACATATATGGTAGAAAAATGGAAGATTCAGTACTTATTTGTGGTTGAATTTTGAGGAGGTGATATTTTTATTTAATTTATATTATCTATCTCCAAGAATTTGGATTGATTTGGTTGAAGAAAATTGAAGAACACTATTAATGAGTTTTGTTGAGCTTTAAAACATTTGTTGAATAAGACAATGTGGATCTACTGAGTTTTAAAATTTACTATTGAAAATTGTTGAAATTAATATTAGAAGGTCGAATATCAAATTTGAATTTGCTTGGACCAACTTTGAAGAGAAAAACTTCTTGTCAAATTTATTTTAGCTAACCTAATGCTAAATTCTATTATATTTTAGTAATAACTTTTTAAAATTAAGTCAATTTGTAGGGGGCATGGAAATATCCTATTTGTGCAGAAGTCCACTTAACAATTATACCATTTGTTAGAGCAATGATTACATGAGGAGCTGTTGGAGGTTAGGTATGCTTTGGAGGCTCAAGGACTAATAAAATATCTATTGAAAAAGGAATACTCCATTATTGTTTAAATATCCTAATAGTTGTGTGTTAATTAAAGTTTAATTTTCTTCTACGCTAAATATGTTGTTGTACGATTTGCTTTCAGATATTTTTTTAATACTGTTATTCTGTAAAAAGTAGTTATCTATAGTTTTAAATGCAATTTTACAAAATAATTTAATTTTAAATATCTGTCTAAATTCACATTAAAAGGTAGTCAAGTAGATGCTTCGACTTTCAATCTTGAGTGGAGATGGTACAAAAATAAAACGTGTGGTCTAAAAGTTTGGTAAAAAAAAAAGGGGGAATGTGTACCAAAACCCAGATTAAATCAAATCAACTTAAAAGATTGGATATGGAAAACTTCGTTACGTTTAGTTTGATTATTAATTTGAAAATGGATAATATTTTGTTTGATTTGGTAATTTATAAAAAAGAAAAAGAAAATCAAATATATATAATACACACATATATTTACTTTCTTTAATTGATATTTTAGAAAGTAAATTTCTCCGTATAAACTTTTTATAAGAAAGTTGTTGTAAGCACATCAATGATAATTCCTTAGATGTAACACATTTTAATCACTTTGTTTGTTCAGTTTCGTCAAGTGTCATCAGTCATCACTATGCTGCATTTGATATAGAGAAATTTTGGATCCCAAAGCATGAAGGCATTACTAAGGGAAAGTTTCTACTTATTCTTTCTCCTGTGTTTGTATTCCATCCACCGAAGCTTTGGCGCTACAGATACCATAACAACAACCCATTTTCTGAAAGATGGTGATGCCAATATTATCACCTGGTAACATTCGAACTGGGATTCTTCAGTCCAGGTAATTCGGAAAATCGCTATGTGGGTATGTGGTACAGTAGCATGTCTGTTAGGACAGTTGTGTGGGTTGCTAACAGAGAAGCTCCTTTGAGCAATGGATCAGTGTGACTGAAAGCACCGGCTTGTGACTGCTTGTCCTTCTAAATGGTACTAACAATGTTGTGTGGTCAACTAATACCTCTAGATCTGCGCAGAACTGCCCGCTCAGTTGCTGATTCTGGAAATTCTTTGTTGTGAAAGAAGCTGCAATGATAACCTTGGAAATTTCTTATGGCAGAGTTTTGATCACCCAACTGATACACTATTATGGGCATGAAGCTTGGTGGAAAATTTTGTAACTGGCAGGAGGTGTACTTGTCATCATGGAAGAATGAGGAGAATCCAGCTCCCGGTGATTTTACATACCATTGTGATCCTTCTGGTTACCCACAGAATATAGTGAAGAACGGTTCAGATGTTGTATATAGCTCTGGACCATGGAATGGACGTTATTTCAGTGGGACACAAAACTCAAGACAAGGTACATTCTATACATATGGAGTATATTCAAGTAAGACAGAGGTGTATTTTGTATATAATCTCACATCTTCAGTTCTCGTGAGGTTGACATTAAGTCACAAATGGAGTGCTAAGCAGATTTGGATTTTGGGTGACAGAAAACAGGGTTGGGGTGCCTTTTAATCTTAATACCGTCAGATAACTGTGATATGTACAAGTTGTGTGGGGCATATGGTAGCTGCAACAGTCAAGATTCTCCAGTATGTGGATGCTTAGACAAATTTGTGCCCAACAATAGTGACGCTTGGAAGAAGACAGATTGGTCAGGTGGCTGTGTTCGGAGAACTGAACTAAATTGCCTTCAAGGAGACGTATTTTTGAAGTATTCACATATCAAATTGCCAGACACACGGAATCTTTGTCCAATGTGACTATGACTCTAGAAGAATGCAAGGACATCTGCTCTAAGAATTGTTCTTGTATGGCTTATTCAAATACTGACATACGCAATGGAGGAAGTGGATGCTTATTGTGGCCCGAGGATCTGCCACATTAGGAAGGGATCCAACGGAGGGCAAGATATCTACATAGAATGGCTGCTTCTGAATCAGGTTGGCTTGTAGCTACTTAAAGATTTTTGATAAATTACCCAAGATAGTAAAGGGAGTTTGCTTTGTTGCAGGCACTTTGAATAAAGCAGACTGTAGTTTTAAATATGCTGTAAACATCTAGTACTATCAACTGCCGCGCCAACCCTTACCATATATAACCAAGAACTAACAAAATTATAGTAGAAAGGAAAGCTACTACTTTAGAGTGAAGTTGGTCTGAATCTACAAGCATATGACTGGTTAGACTCCATTCACTTTTTTGGAACTAATTGGTAAGCAATTTAATTTCTATAGAACAAGCAGTTGATAAGACCTGTGTTACGCAATGAATTCTAGAACATTTACAACTCAATATCACAAATTAAATGACATGCAGTACTCCAAAGGCTTTCAGAACCTTGATAAGTGATAACTAAAATAAAAAATCATTCCCAATGGATTGGTGAGAGATTGAAATTTATTATTTATCTTAGTTTAAATGGATACTTGCAGATAGTCTGGAGCAATCGGAAGGAAAGAAACGAAAAGTACTTTTCTGGATTCTGCCACTATCAGTTGGTTTGATTCTGGTATTCCTCAGTCTGCTGATCTACCATAGAAGAAGGAAGAAGGCTTTAGAGCTCAAAAGCAAAGGTAAGCTGGATACCCTTTTTTCTTTCTTGACATCCAAGCAAAATAGAGGAATAGACATTTAAATAATACTGAAAAGGAAATTATAGTTGTCTGATATTTGCAAATTGAAACAAATATGCACTTCATTTGATTTTTCTCTATAAGCAAAATTATGTCATTTGGTTTTGGCAGGAGGGTCAGGATGTGGTGGCAATTACAAGATGAATTACAACAGTGGTAATTGCGTTGAAGATTTTGAAATACCACTATTTGACTTATCTACAATAGCAAAGGCTACCAATAACTTTTCAATTGACAGACAAATTGAGAGGGGGCTTTGGACCAGTTTATAAGGTATACACTTAAGACCTGGTCCTTCAGAGAAAAGATTCATCTTCAGATACAATATACGAGCTGCGCTGATCAAAGGTGTAATGACATCAACCTTTGGTTTGTGAAAAACCAAAAGGAGACCTATACAATAGCTAAGGGAAGAAAGGTGGGGATTGGGGAAATGTCCTTCTGGTGCATGAACTTGTAGATATCTAAACATTCTCAGAATGTATCCAAGAAGCACTATCTAGCCTTGGTTAAGATAAGAGCTGTCCGACAATCAGCCCTAGTTAATTAGTTGAGAGCATTTAGCATTTTCAAGAACATGCTGAAGGAGTAACCTAATATGCTTTGGGTGGAATTGCAGATTAAGTGTTGAGGATATAGTTGTTTAAGAAGAGAGAGAGCCATTTGTTCTTTATAGTCATTTATTTATTCATCTTTTCCATGGTGACAACTTGTTCCCCCATCAAAAAGGCGAATATTTCTTATAGACTTCATCGTTTTAAAGAAGATTGTCATAGGGCTAAACTGAAAATAGAATGAACCTATAATAAATACACCTAGACGTGCACATTTTTATCCTTGTTATCTTTTAGTTTAGGAGTTTGTTATTAGTTTCTCTATTTTTAGCTGAAGGAGAGCCTTGGAGCAACAGTAAAGTTGTCCTCCGTGTGACCTATAGGTCACGGGTTCAAGTTGTGGAAGCAACTACTAATGCTTGATTAAGACAGACTGTCTACAGCACAACCCTTTGGGGTGCAACCCTTCCCCTTTCCCTTGCTAATGCGAGATACTTTGTGCACCGGGTTGCCTTTTTTTCTTTTTTTAATTGTTTAGCTATTTGTTGGTTCAATATTACCCAGTTAGTCATTTGATTTATTTAGGACTTCCTATAGTTTCCTGTATTCTAGTTTTTCTGCTACATTGCATCTTATCAGATTAGTATTACAGCTCTGTATCTGCTCTATATAAAGTGCATGTTGTTCATGAATAACATTATCTTTCTCTTCTACATTTCAAACCTTTATAGTGAGTAGAGATTTTAATCAAGTATTGAAAATATTAACATGGTGAATTGTGATGTTTAGGCATACTTGAAGGACAGGAAATAGCTGTCAAGCGTTGTCTAGAACGTCCACACAAGGAGAAAATGAGTTCAAAAATGAAGTTGTATATTACAACTTCAGCACAGGAATCTGGTGAAGATTCTTGGCTGCTGCACTGAAGGGGAAGAAAAAATGTTGATCTATGAGTACTACAAATGGGAGTCTTGATTCATTTATATTTGGTATAAATCTTTCAGTCCAATACTATGGATTTGAATAATAATTGCATTTCAGTGAATTGATGCCTATAGCAGTACATTGATTTTCTTCCAATTCGAAAGCCCTCATAAAGCAGGAACAAATATGTATGATAAGATTCTAGCTGTAAGAGCCAAATAATAACATACTTGGTAGCCAAACATCTCGTATTATTTTTCCATCAAGGCAATGGAGGACTGATTTTATTTAGGTTTTAATATACCTTCCACTGTACCTACTTAGTGTGTTAATGACCCAACAATATTTTGGCAGATGAGGCACAAAGCAAGGTATTAGACTGGCCTAAGCGATTTCATATTATCAATGGTATAGCTCGGGACTTATGTATCTGCACTCAAGATTCTCAATTGAGAATAATACACAGAGACCTGAAAGCTAACAACATCTTGCTAGACAAGGACATGAATCCAAAGATATCAGACTTTGGCATGGCAAAAATATGTGAAGAGAATGACATTGGAGCCAAGACAAACCGAGTTGTTGGAACATAGTAAAGAACTCTACTGGGTAGTTAGGAATTTGAACCTAAGAAGAGTGTTGAGATATTAGGTATGTTTTCCAGCATTAGTAATTCTATTTGTTGTTTGGCATTTTTATACAGTGGATACCTCTCAATCGAATATGCATTGCACGGCAGATAACTCAGTAAAATCAGATGTATTTAGCTTTGTATCTTAAATGGAAATCGTGGAGTGGGAAAAGCAACAGAAGATTCTCTCATCCAGACCACAATCTTAATCTACTTGGACATGTAAGATTTGATTAGTTTTATTTTACTTATCCGGGTGTTATGTTATCTACTACTAACAGATATCTGCAAAGCTAGTCAGTATACAATCTTGTAATCTACAGGCATGGAAACTCTATAAAGAAGGTAGACCAACAGAACTACTAGATGAATACCTAGGTGATTCTTGCTCGACACCCGAAGTGGAAAGATCTATCCATGTTGGTCTATTATGTGTCCAACAATGTCCAGAAGATCGTCCAAGTATGTTTCTGCAGTTAAGTGATGTTAAACAATGAAGGTGTATTGCCACAGGCTAAACTGCCAGGTTTTTACATAGAAAAAGATGCACCGGATGGTGAATTATATGCACAGAGTACAGTGAGTGAGACCCCCATCACAATATTAGCTGCCCGATAAGAAAATATTGGTTCACTTGCTTCCAACAAGTTTGCAGTTTTATTAACCTTTAATTCTTTGTAGAATGTAGAAAAAAATTGCGTATGGCTTTGCCTTGTTGGTGTATCAACTATGTCAAACTGACTCAAACATATGTAAATATGAAAGCTTACTGATAGGCTGTCACTTCTCAAACTCGATTAATTTTGTTTCCTCATTATATTTAATACTACAGCCTCACTTTGGTTGATAGAGTAATTTGCTTCTGTTCTTAACTTCGAATAAAAGTCATGCCATGATTTTTATATTAAGCAAATTTTGATGCTGCAATCAATTTATTAACAAAACACTGTGGGATTAGTAAGAGAGGCCACATTAATCAAGTTCAAGAACATTTCGATGAAGCAAGTGAGATATCATTAAAGACATCAAGACGATGCAGAAATTACAAAAGAAAGAAGATATTACTCTCATACAAAAAAAGAAAGAAAAGCACAAGACTAAGGGGCTGACAAATTCCAAAAAACTGATCAGAGTATTTTACAAGGAGAGGTTTAGCCCACAAATCAAGTTCAACAACATTAGTCTCAGATCCAAACACAGGATCCAAAGAAAAAGATGATGTTTCATCAGTATCTAAAACAGTTCTTAACTATAGCGATATAATCTATGGATTTCAATCTATTGTGAAACTGTTTTAGTTTTAGTACTTTAGTGATGGATTATGTCCGTCACTAAATCAGTTTTTCTCTCTTCTAGTACTCTGTTGTCTCAATTTATACAAATATTTCTTATAGTTTGAAGTGTTCCCAATGTTTGTTCTTTCCAATTCTATACAGCTCACAAATTTTAATTTCAATAAATAAATTCATTGAACTATTTTGGATTTTTTTAAACTTTATTGAGATGTTTTCTCAATCAAACTAGTATCATTATAATCATTACTTGTATTAAATTTCCTTATACTATCACAATTACAATCTATGTTAAATCACAATTACTCCATGTCAAATCATATAATGACCATTTAAAAGGGGAAGGAGGACGCATCAAGTATCAGTTAACCCTGTTCTCCAATGCAGTGCAAAGACTACATATCCTTTAGAAGTTAAAGCAAAAATTAGCGTTAATTGAAGAAATTAAGGGCCAATAGCAATAGCGATTCGTCATTGATGGAAGAAAAGTAATCGTACCGAGGTAGCCGTCGCCGGCCTGCCTGTAGCCTTGGCTGGTTCGGAGCACCGAATTTTGATTGGACTCGCCTGATTATGAGCTATAGTTTCGCCAGCGCCGAGCACTGGGAAAGGAAATCGAGAGAGGATTATACTAAGGGTCGATGATGGGGCAAAACGAAAGAGGAGTTTAGTGGGGGAGTTCCCGCCACAGTAATTAATGGGAAGAGTTTGCGTCTGGTGTGTGCGCGCTGTTTAAACATTTTCTTTGGAATAATAATTGCACTTTGGTCCCCCAATTTTGATAAACTTGTCCTAGACTTCTAATGATATATGACTCATTATTTTATAGGGAAAATGCATAAAATCCCCCGCAAACTTGTCCACAAAATTTATTTTAATACTTTAACTTTGTGGGCATTTAAATACTCCCCTTAACAACTTCTAGTAAATTTTAATCAACCTCTTGTCCAAACCAAGTTTAGGTCAAAAGTTGCTGAGTCACGTGCGCTTTTTAAGAAGCTGACAGATGGAGTGAGTTATTTTTTTTAATATAAATTATTAATTATATTAATAAAAATGTGACCCACCCACTTCTCAAAGAAAGATTCCGCCCGTTCCCAAATAAACACTCCTAATTCCTAAACAATCTAACTCAATTGGTTACCCAAATAAACACCCCTAATTTCTAAGCACTCGAACTTAGCTGATTACATCGTGTTCGAGAAAGTGTTGAATTTGAGGTGCTCATCGACGAATACAAATTACTCAGGTTAGGATTTTGCTTTTAGGTTAGTGTCTGGACTGCTTAGGTTTTTCCTAGAAAAAACCGATCTTCGATCTCCAATTGTATTTTTCAGCTTGAGAATAGCTTTGTGTTCGTAACCTTGAGGTTTCACCATGGAGGGGTTTTACAACAAAAAACTAGCATTAAGTATGAAGGGAGGCAATCGTTACTGCATTGTTTTGATGTTGATGTTGGCTAAATCTCTCCTACTCGAGTTTGTTGGATTATGTTAAAGAAATTGATATAATTGTTCGCCTTGCATTGTTTATATCAGGCCACCTAAATCTGGTTATTTAGTAGAAATTAAAAGTGATAGGGACATTATTGGATTGCACCAATTAAAAAATGGGGATATTGTTGAGCTCTATGTATCTCACTTGATTGAAGAACCCGTTGTGGTCACCGCCCTTGAATATGTAAACCATGTAGGTGGGGAATCTAGTGCTACTTTGGAGGGTAGTGCGAATTCTAGGGTTTGAAGGGCTTGCACAACCCCAAGAGCCTGTTGGGGGTGGTACTTCGCTATTTCTGGGAGGACTTGGGAGGGACTTCAACCACCGCCGCTAAAGCCGATGTTTCCTTAGTTGAGTCTCGATTGGGAAAGTGAAACTGGGTTAGTGAAGATTCAGATAATGTAGAGTTTTGATGAAGGTGAAGAAGAATATGGCAGTGATGTTCATGAAGAGGTTAGAATTCTTAGGGAAAACAAAAGGGTCACAAAACAAAAAAAGGAAAGAAAAAGGTCATAGAGCTAAAGGAATTGATTTAAGTAAAAAAAAAGTGTAGATTTGAGATGTGAGTATGCATCAAAGAAAAAGAGTACTCTGGAGGGCAAAATAGCTGGTGATGAGCCATATTTTGATTCAGATGAAGCTGTTAGCTTTGGAAATAGATAATGTATGAAGATGTTGAAGAAGCTGATGATGCAAGTGACAAAACCCGCAAGAAGAGCAAAAAGAAATAGACATAGGGTTATTTTTTATCCTTCTTGTCAAGTACGGTTTGGGAAACTAGCCTTGCCTTTGAAAGTGTAAATCAATTTAGAGAAGCAACCACTAGGTATGCAGTTCAATAACATGTTGAGTTAGATAAGTATGTTAATGAATCAACTAGGGTGAGGGTAAGGTGTACATCAAAGTTGTCCATAGTTATTGTTTGAAGTTATGATTCTAGAACAAAAGACTTTGTGATAAAAAATTATAATCTGTGCGTATAAGTGCAATAACACAACTAAAACAAACCGTGAATTCAAAGTACTTAGTCAAAAGCTGTATTATTATCAAGCAAAGTGATCATAGTGCAGCCTAAATAATTAAAAATTAAAATGAGATAGAAGAAACACATTTCACCAAATATTTTTAAAATTAAAATTTAATCAATAATTATGGACTAAAATTGCTAGTAGCTCTTTTTCAATTATAAGTAGGAGAGGGGAGAGGAAAGAGATGAGATCTGATAGGCCAATTCATCGAGCTCTATTTGATTGATCGTAACTACATGATCAACCGACTTTTTGATTTCTTTAGAATTTCTTTTTAAAATTATAGAATTTTAAAATGTCTCTAAAGAAAATACAGTCCTTTTTATTAGCAATCCGTTTGGTCATGGATAATTTTCTCTTTTAACAAAATTTTATTCCGAAAAACTATGTAAGCAAATGTTAAAATTATATTTTATAATTCTTTCATGCTCACAAGTCATATCTATTAACCTCCTATAATATATTTTAAATTCCACGTCAGCGTCCCCTTAGTCCTTTTTCAAACCTCAGTTATCCAGCCAGATCTTATTGCAAACTCCGTGATGTCGATGACCCATTGACCCCCAT
The DNA here is from genome assembly GCA_018107945.1 of Datura stramonium. NCBI lineage: Eukaryota > Viridiplantae > Streptophyta > Magnoliopsida > Solanales > Solanaceae > Datura > Datura stramonium. The sequence continues at coordinate 13,158 of JACEIK010000792.1, forward strand.
TAAATTTAAACTGCAGCAACATTTTCCTCATGTTTTTCATGAACCTCTCGCTGGAAAATAACATTAGCCCATATCAAATTAAGAGATTAGATTAAAATACTTTTTCGCTTCATTTTAATTGTTAGATATAATAAAAATAGTTATCTCAAAATACTTGCTAATTCTAAAATTCAAAAAATAATTGATTATATTTTTTTCAATTCTATTCTTAGTATTTATGTCATTCTAAAATGTGAAAAGAATTATTATTATATGTTTTCTAAAAATTTATAGTATTATATTAGTCAAATTACCATCTCTATTTTTATTTATTAGTTAACTTTAACCCCCTAGTTATATTATCTGATCAAATATGTCTTCCCTATCAAAGAACTTAATAAAAATATCCTTATTTTTAATAATTTTTCACTGTGCCAATTAAAAAGTTATATGGCATGATATTGGGGTGAGGTGGATGTCACATGACATGCCATCTCAGCACTGGATTTATGTTTCTTTTTCATTTCAAATTTTTAATCTTTTTTTTGTTCTCTTTTTTTGGCTGTCGCAACTCAGGTAAAATACAACAATTAATAGTTATCTACTCAGACTTTACTAAAATACGCTACAAGATATATATTTTATACATAATTAATATTTATATTTTTTATATAGTCAATTAATAATTATAATTATTTTAATCAAGGAAATAAATTCGTCAAAAGTTCAAATATTATTTATAATCAATGTTTATACATGTAAGTGTTGATTTAATTTTCAATTTCAATGTCCTCCTTTTATGATAGAGAAAATTTTAAAAATACTTGGAATGCAAAAGTTTAATAAATTCTGGTCATGGACTCATAATTAAATAAATGAACATGTTTCATCTCACATCTCATGCATGCTAAATCTATAATAAAATTCACATAATCTTAGTCTTCCTTTTTAGTGTACCAAAAAATAAAAAATTAAAAGTCACGGAGAAAGAAAACTGAGCTGCGGGCGGTGCATAAGAAAAGAAAAAGAGAAAACTAAAAAAGCAAAAAAAAAAAAAGGACTAAAGATTGAAATGAAAGAAATATAAATTTGGCGATGAGGTAGCATGCTACGTGGCATCTTACTCAGATGTTAAATCATGTGGCTTTTTAATTATCAGCGGTGAAAATCGCTACAAATAAGTATTTGTTAAGTTTCTTGGATGGCGCGGACATATTTGATCAGATAGTATAATTAAGAGTAAAATTAGCTACTAAACAAAATAAAAAATATTTTTAACCTTAATTTCTAAAATTAAAATTATTTTTATGTATGTATAATAGATATTAAATCCTTTTATCTTCTTGTATATTTATTCATATTTTGAATTTCTTCATAAATATCTCGACTCTCCCCCCAAAATATATACTCAAAATCAAAGCAGACACGACTTTTTTGATAAGCAGCCTCTGACCTTTGACTCCTTTCATATTACTAATACTTTCATATATTAGAAAGCTCAAAGTGGCGGCTTTTTTAATACTTGAAAAGTCCTTTCACGTTTGTCCGGTTTCTCCTTATACAATTCACTGTCTGCAAACAAGTCAAGTGTCATCACAATGCTGCATTTACAAATTTTGGATCTCAAAGCATGTAAGGCATTACTATGAAAGTTTCATTATCCTTTCTCCTGTCCATCCACCTCTGTTTTGGTGCAACAGATACTATTACAACCCATCTTTCTGAGAGATGGCGATGCCAATATTCTTCAACTGGTGGAACATTCGAAATGGGGTTCTTCAGTCCAGGAAATTCGGAAAATCGCTATGTGGGTATGTGGTACAAGAACATATCTGTTAGGACTGTGGTGTGGGTTGCTAACAGAGAAGCTCCCTTGACAGGCGGATCAGGTATCTTGAAAGTACGAAGCCAGGACTCTCGGTCCTTCCTCAATGGTACCAATAATGTTGTGTGGTCAACTAATACCTCTGATCTGCAGAATCCCGTAGCACAGTTGCTAGATTCTGGAAATCTTGTTGTTTAAAGAAGCTGGTGATAAAAACAATGGGAATTTCCTATGGCAGAGTTTTGATCACCCAACTGATACACTATTAGCAGGCATGAAGCTTGGTAGGAACTTTGTAACTGGCAGAGAGGTGTACTTGTCATCATGGAAAAGTGAGGAGGATCCAGCTCCCGGTGATTCTACATACCACTGTGATACTTCTGGTTACCCGCAGAATATCCTGAAGAAGGGCTCAGATGTAGTATATCGCCTGGACCGAATGGTCGCTCTTCAGTGGGACACAAAACTCAAGAGAAGGTCCTTTCTATACATTTGGAGTATTTTCAAGTAAGACAGAGGTGTATTTTGGATATAAGCTCACATCTTCAAGTTCTCGTGGAGGTTGACATTAAGTCACAATGGAGTTCTACAGGTTTGACTTGGGGGTGACGGAAACATGGGTTGGGTCCTTTCCTCCTAATACCCGCCGATAACTGTGATATGTATAAGTTGTGTGGCGCATATGGCAGCTGCAAGAGTCAATATTCTCCAGTATGTGGATGCTTAGACAAATTTGTGCCCAACAATAGTGACGCTTGGAAGAAGACAGATTGGTCAGGTGGCTGTGTTCGAGAACTGGAACTAAAGGTCTTAAAGGAGACGTATTTTTGAAGTATTCACATATCAAATTGCCAGACACACGGAACTCCTGGTCCAACGTGACTATGACACTAGAAGAATGCAAGAATATCTGCTCCAAAAATTGCTCCTGTATGGCTTACTCTAATTCTGACATACTCAATGGAGGAAGTGGATGCTTATTGTGGTTTGAGGATCTTCTTGACATTCGGCAGGGACCCAATGGAGGACAAGATATCTACATTAGAATGGCTGCTTCTGAATCAGGTTGGCTTGTTGCTACTTAAAGATTTTTGATAGATTGCATGAAGATAATAAAGGAATTTAAGGTTGCAGGCGCTTTGAATAAATCAGACTGTAATTTTGTGTCTATGCTTGTAAACATCTAGTACTATCAACTGCCAACTCCTACCATATATAGCAAGGAACTAAGAAATTATAGTAGAACGGAAAGCTACTACTTTAGAGTGAAGTTGGTCTGAATTTATAAGCTGAATGTACAAGCATAATGACAGGTTAGACCCCATTCACTTTTTTGGAATCAATTGTAAGCACTTAGCTTTCTATAGAACCAGCAGTTGATATGACTTGTGTTACGTTAATGAATTCTGGAACCTTTACAACTCCATACTCAACAAATTGCAATGATATGCTGGAAACTAGTTGATAAGCAATTTAGTTTTCTATAGAACAAGCAGTTTATATGACTTGCATTACACAAGGAATTCTAGAACCTTGGCAACTCAGTATCAACAAATTAAAAATGTCGTGCAGCAGTATCCAAAGGCTTGCAGAACCTTTTATAACTTAAAATAAATACCATCTCCCCCATGGGTAGAAGAGATTGCAATTTATTATTTATCTTTGTTGATATGTACTTGCAGATAATCTGGAGCAATCAGATGGAAAGAAAGGAAAGTACTGTTCTGGACCTACCATTATCGGTTGGTTTGATTCTGTATTCCTTAGTTTGCTGATCTACCATAGGAGGAGGAAGAAGGCTTTAGAGCTCAAAAACAAAGGTGTTGACACCCCTTTTTTTTTTTCTTGACATCTAACAAAATAAAGGAGTAGACATTTAAATAATACTGAAAAAGAACTTCCATAGTTGTCTGATATTTGCAACTTAAAACAATATTCACTTCATTTGTTTTCTTATAAGAAAAATTATGCATGTCATTTTTGGCAGGAAGGTCAGGATGCTGTGGTAAATACAAGATGAATTACAACAGTGGCAATTGCGCTGAAGAATTTGAAGTACCGCTGTTTGACTTATCTACCATAGCAAAGGCTACCAATAACTTTTCAATTGACAGACAGATTGGAGAGGGAGGATTTGGAACTGTTTACAAGGTATACACACCAAGACCAGGTCCTTCAGAGTAAAACTTCACTCTCTAGATACAATATAGGAGTTGTATGATTAAAGGTGTAATGACATAAATCTTTGCTTTGTGAAACCAAAAGGAGACTAGCTAAGGGAAGAAAGAAGGGATAGGGGGAATGTCCTTCTGGAGCATGAACTTGTACATATCTAAACATTCTCAGAATGTATACAAGAAGCACTATCTTAGCTTTACCAATAAGTGTTGTCCCGCAATTAGCTCTAGTTACTCAATTGAGAGCCTTTAGCATTTTCAGGAACGTGCTGAAGGAGTAACCCATTACCCTTTGGGTGGAACTGCAGATTAAGTGTTGAGGATATAGTTTGTTTAAGAAGAGAGAGTCATTTGTTCTTTATAGTCATTTATTTATTCATCTTTTTCAGGTGATGACTTGTTTCATCTAAAGGGAGAATATTTCTTATAGACTTAATCGCTTTAAAGAAGATTCTCATAGGTCTAAACTGAAAATAGAATGAACTTACAAAGCAATTTGGCACATTTGACCTAAACTTATGAGCAGAGATTTTGATCAAATTAGGTATTGAAAATATTAACATGCAGAGATTCTGATGTTTAGGGCACACTTGAAGGACAGGAAATAGCAGTCAAGCGGCTTTCGAGAACTTCCACACAAGGAGAAAATGAGTTCAAAAATGAAGTTGTATATATCGCCAAGCTTCAGCACAGGAATCTGGTGAAGATTCTTGGTTGTTGCATTGAAGGGAAGAAAAATGTTGATCTATGAGTATTTCTTGTCAAACGGAAGTCTTGATTCATTTATATTTGTATAACTTCAATCCAATATTTTGCACTTGAATAATAATTGCATTTCAGTGAATTGATGCCTATAGGAGTTTTTCACTGATTTTCTTCCAAGTTCCAACTTCGAATGCTCCATAAGAAAGCAGGGGGGGAAAATGTAAGGAGAGAACCACAGCTGTATAAGAGCCTAATAACATACTGTAGCCTAAACTTCCGTATTATTTTTCCATCAAGGCAAGGGGCTGGCATTGTTTTAGGTTTTAATGCTACTTTCCACATGCCTACTTATTGTGTTAATGACCCAACATTATTTTGCAGATGACGACAGCTAAAAGTACTAGACTGGCATAAGAGATTTCACATGTTCAATGGTATAGCTCGGGACTTATGTATCTGCATGAAGATTCTCAATTGAGAATAATTCACAGAGACCTGGAAAGCTAACAACATTTGTTAGACAAAGACAGCTGAATCCAAAAGATATCAGACTTGGCATAGCAAAAATATGTAAGAGGATGGCATTACTAAGACAAACCGAGTTGTTGGAACATAGTAAGGAACCTCCTACTCGATAGTATTTTGAACCTAAGAAGAGTCTGAGATATTAGGTATGTTATCCAGCACAGTAATTCTATTTTTTACATTTTTATGCAGTGGGTACCTCTCACCGGAATATGCATTGCACGGAAAATACTCAATAAAATCAGATGTATTTAGCTTTGGTATCTTAATATTGGAAATTGTGAGTGGGAAAAGCAACAGAAGACTTTCATCCAGACCACAACCTTAATTTACTTGGACATGTATAATTGATTAGTTTTATTTAACTTATCCTATGGTGTTATGTTATTCCATTGTAACAGATATCTGCAAATGTAGTCGGTGTTAATAATCTTGCAATCTACAGGCATGGAAACTCTATAAAGAAGGTAGATCAACAGAACGGCTTGATGGAATACCTAGGTGTGGATTCTTGCTCTGACACCCGAAGTGGAAAGATCTATCCATGTTGGTCTATTATGTCCAACAATGTCCAGAAGATCGTCCAAGTATGTCTTCTGCAGTTATGATGTTAAACAATGAAGGTGTATTGCCACAGGCTAAACGGCCAGGTTTTTACATAGAAAAAGATGCACCGGATGGTGAACTCTCGTCTAGCCATACTGAGACCCCCATCACAATATTGGTTGCCCGATAAGAAAATATTTTTTCACTTGCTTCCAACAAGCTTGCAGTTGTAATAACCTTTTCTTTAATTCTTTGTAGAATATATAAAATATTTGGTGTATCAGCTATGTCAAACATATGTAAATTTGAAAGCTTGCTGATAGGCTGTTACTCAATCTCGTTTTAATTTTGTATCCTCATCATGTTTAATATTACACCATCACTTTGTTTGATCGAGTAACTTCTAATATAAGCTGAGTCGTGATATTTGGCATCAAGCAAAAACTTGATGCTGCATTCAATTATTTGGAATTAGTAAGAGAGTGGTCACATTAATCAAGTTCAAGAACATTAGTCTCAAATCCAAACACAAGATTCATAGAATAAGACATGTTTCAATCATTCTCTCAGCAATAGGTACCAGGTAACTTGTATCCACCAATGCTAATTTTCTATCTCTACTGAGGTTTAAACTTTAGATCTCATGGTCCTCACCCACTTCATTGACCACCAGGCCACACCCTTGGCTGCTTCTATCCCAATTTATACTACATAGTTTGAAATGTTCATTGCAATTTTACAACTCAACTTTAAATAAATCAAATTTGTTAAAACTATTTTGATTTTATTCACTACTTCAATTTATATTCTGTCGTTAATATAATCTATAGATCAAAATTACTCCACATCCAATCATATTCAGTCATTAAAAAGTGGAAGGAAGGAGAAACAAGTTACAGTTAAAACCCCTGCTCTTCAATGTGCACCGACTTACATCCTTTAAGTTAAAAGCAAAAATTCAAGTTAATTGAAGAGATTAAGGACCAATAGAAATAGCATTTCGTCATTGATAATCGTACTCGAGGTTGCTGCCGGTAGCCTTTGGCCGGTTTGAGACTCAAAAGAGCACCGCATTCGATCGGACTCACCTGATTATGCACTTCCGAAGCTTCGCCGGCATCCACTCGGAAAGGAAATGGAATGATGAACGAAGATGGTAATTGCTGAATCAGAAGTAGCTCACTGTGATAAATTTATTGTTTCAATTTTAGAAACAGGAATCTATTTTTGTAATTTTCATTTTCACAAATAGCGCCGCTTATGTCCTTAATAATACATTTTAGTTATATTACTCACTAAATTTGCCAAATATAGCAAGTGTCTTATTTCACAGCATATCATACATACAGAAATACTAGCAGATATACATATGTACAATATATTTGCTTTTTTAATTTTGTTTCAAATAATTAAACATTTAAAAAAAATAATATATTTTTTCAAAAAAAATCAATCCAACCCAAGACCAATCCCAATGGATTAAATAAATCGATATTTGATTTGGTTTTTAAAACAAAACAAACAAATTAAAACAAAAAAATTTATGCATACATAAACACATATACTAACTGGTTTCATATATTATATTAACTATTATACATTTATACATATAGTGATATAGAAAAACTTTTCATATGATTATAAAAGGTGAAGGATGTTTACGTCCCGAGTAATGTTGTATTTTTTTTTCTGGTGTCCTTTCCTTTTGGTGTTTATCTCGTTTTAGTTTATGGTGATGTTAGCTTCGCGCCTTAGTAAGATTCTTTCTTTTATTTTTATTTTTATTTTTATTTTTATTTATTTATATATTATTTTTTTGGCAGAAGTCTTAACAGAGACGAAATTTTCTAATGGGACGTCATTGCCCACGTTCCTTTTTTTTTTTTTTTTTTTTTGCCATTTAAAAATTAAAAGATAAAATAAACTTTCGTGGAACCAAGTGTCACTATCCCTGTTTCTGGAAGGAGATCAAATTCTTCATTGACCAAAGTGGTATTTCTTACATTTACAAAGTCGAAATAAATCCAAAAAGGACAACATTGGTAATCTTTCAATACGTGAAACTATTGTCACCATGACAACCAAAAACAATGAGAACATGGAAAATATCCGAATTTAATATTTATTATTCGAAATTGTTTAATTTTATCTCCTGTTAAACTTTGTTCCATTCATACCCTTGATGTTAGCAAAGTGTCTCTTATTTATTCATGCTAGTGGAGCTTCATTGCGAGATAGGTGGACTCACGCTACAAATTTCCTTGATTAAAGCAAATGTACCCTTATAAACTTTGAATATGACTTCAAATTTCCGATCATGTTGGAGCTCCTTTAGGGGTCAAATGACAAAACAAGACTTCTACTAACGGTGGAGGTAATTTTGATGAAAAGTTTAGCGAAAGCAAAGCTTCTCAATTTAGGATAGGAAAGAGGACAAAATAGTAGGAATTTGAACTTGAGGCATAAACGAAATGTAAAATGTAGACATATATATTACTTACTACAAAAGAATACAAATGATACTATACTCTGTATGTTGTTGTTGTAATATAAATTTTTCCAATTAAATAAATAAAGAAGAAGAAGAAGATTTTAATACAATTCTGAGAAATGATGAAAGATGGAAACCACTATGACATTTTTCACTATCGAGCATCCAACAATGTAATGGTAACTTCATTTATAGAACTTGGTGTTTGTGTACTCCAAGAAAATTGATCAACATCACCAATTTTCCTTGGGTAAAGAAAACCAGGTTACTTAGCTGGTGGCAAAATGCGTTCATTGCTCTCAGCATCATAATCAGCAGTTGACATACTTGGCCTAATCTCCTGGATTTTGTTGAATTACATAAACAATCCCACATGTATTGATCTTTTATTACTTGATATATAAATACGAGTCCACCAGTTGGATCTACTAGTTCCAATGGTCTTCCTTCTTTGCGTGGCATATGCCTGCATATAACGATCCTCTCCATTATAACAAAGGATTTGGTTATATACAGACAGTGCAAAGCCTTTTTTACACTATCAGTGTAGTGTAGTTTAACGTGTGATCAATTAATACTGATGGTAGAGATTTACATGTAATTAGTACCTTATAAGTGACCAGTTTATGCTTATGCAAATATTTTTTACAGTCTTTGTCCAAGATTTTCTACTAGGAGGCAATAGAGTACTTACATGTCCAAGAAGGTTGAGGTGATGGTCTGATGAACAAATCTTCTGTTCTTCTTCCACTTACAATCTCCAGCACTAATACCCCAAAGCTAAATACATCTGATTTCACTGAGAATATCCCGTCCACTGCATATTCCGGGGACATGTAACCACTGCAACCAAGGAAATATGTAATGTGATATGTACATGTGTTAGTGTACATAACTACATGTATAATGAAAGATTTTAAATCTTACTATGTTCCAACCACACGTGCGTGTATTGCTCCTGTCTCGTCTCCTCCGAAACTTCTAGCCATCCCAAAATCTGATATCTTTGGATTCATTTCAGTATCAAGCAAGACATTGCTAGCTTTCAAGTCTCTGTGGATGATCTGAGCTCAATCTTGATGAAGATACATCAGTCCTCGAGCAATTCCATTGATAATGCTTGAAGCGCCTAGGCCAATCAAGTACTGCGCTCATTTCTTCATCTGCCAAAAGTTTTGACCCACTATTTTTTTTTTTTCTTAATAACATGAGCAACCTTTGTGAAATCACATTAGAAGTTCCTTCTGAACAAATTGCTATGAGGTGCTTTATATCACTAAAAACAATTGATTGCATTTAAAGAAATGGCTGCATTATAGATGTGAAAGACTACCAAATATATGGCTAAATCCAGGCTCTTGTTTTGCAAGTACTCGTACACCAACATCTTCTCTTCTTCTCTGAATGCAGCATCCCAAAAGTTTACAAGATTTCCTGATGCTGAAGTTTTGCAATGCAGTTAACTTCATTCTTGAACTCGTGAAGTCCTTGCTTTGATGTTTCTGATAGCCGCTTCACTGCTACTTCTTGTCCCCCTTCTAATACACTCCTGTAAAGTACAACTTATTTTCATGTCAACCAAAAAATTAAATGGATTTGAGGGTTCAATGTGCTCTCAAGAATCAAACATTTCTACCTTGTAAACTTGTCCAAAGCCACCCTCTCCAATCTTGTTCGCAACAAAGTTGTCAGTAGCCTTGGTTAATGAAAGTAAATCAAGAAGTGGTAGCTCAAAATCTTCATGGTGACTTTGATTACTGTTATCATTCTTGTTGTTGTGACCAGCTAATCTCCCTGCAATTTGAACAACCAAGTAGACTTTGTTCAAACAACGAGCTTGAAAGTGCAAAAGAAAAACTAGTGGTACATAGAACTAATAACCATTAGCTGCTTCTATTTTCAACAGATGTGGTATGTTCACTTACCCTTTGTTGTAACCACTGGATCCTCTCCTCTACGTTTATAAAGAATCAGGCCAACACCTAAACCTAGAAGAATGATGCGAACAATAGTGGCAAAGCTACTGCAAGTAGACATTTTTCTTTCCCTTTGAACTTGATCCAGCAGAACCTGCAATATTTTCCGTCCAAATTTTTTTTAGATAGTTGTCGATAAACTTTTTGGGTGTAATGAGAGTTTTGTTCTACTGTACTTATATCAAACTCTAGGAGATTAATGCTGTCTTTCTACACAATCTAGTTCCCAGGGAATCAAGGAAAAGAACAACTACAAGAATAAAAAAACATGAATTAGTAAATTGCATATTACCTATTTCTGAAGCAGACATCTCAATGTAGATATCCTGTCCTGATTGAGATAGCTGTCTGATGTCAACCAGCTCCCCAATCCACAACAAGCACCCGCTTCCTCCATTGCGTATATCCAGATTAGTATAACCTATTACACGAACAATTTCTCAAGCAAACTGCCCTGCATTCATCTAAGGTCATGGTCTCATTGAACCAAGAAAGCCTGGGTATCAGGCAGTTTAACACCAGAATACATAAGAAATCCACTCAGTGCAAGTCAGTGGGCGTTTCCGACACAACCACTGTCCAATCAGCCCTATTCCAATCATCGGGATGTTTTGGCTCGAATTTATCTAAGCATCGACACACAGGATCACTCAAAATGTCATAAGTCCCATATGCACCACATAATTCTTGTAGGTGTCACAGTCATCTCCATCTGCAGAGTGGTAATTAACCCATCTCGAGTCTTCGCTATCCAAATCATACGCATAGTGTTCCCATTAGGCTTGACAACGAGAGCCGAAACAACAGATTTGTTCACGAGTTCATATTTGTAATAAGTTTCCTTACTGTTCATTATCAAGCCAAAAGAGGTGATTGAATTGTTCACCATGTTGGGTGCACCACTCCACCTGAGACCATTCCATGGCCCTGCTCTATAAATCACATTAGGCCCTTTTCTCATAAGGTCTTGTGGATAACCAGTAGGATCACAGTGATAAGTATAGTCCCCAGGAGCAGGATCATCAGTGCTCTCCAAGAAGTAAGGTACCTTTCTAAACCAGTCACAAAATCCCTCCCAAGTTTCATACTCGCAATCAAAGTATCGCTAGGATAATCAAAACTCTGCCAGAGGAAATTCTCCGGATTCGGGTCGTTGGCATCTCTCACCACAAAATTACCCGTGTCCAGCAACTGCGCAACGGGATTTTGCACGGATCTTGATGAATTTAGACCAAACTGCTGCATTAGTATCATTATGAAGAACAACAAGACCTGGATGGATGACCTTCAAGACTCCAGATTTGCTGGTGCGGAGCTAGCCTATTAGCAACCCAAACAGGAGTAATAACAGAAATTTGCTTGTACCAAATTCCAACATACCGATTTGTAGAAGTATTTCCAGGACTAAAGAATCCCAACTCGAATGTTCCATCAGAGGAAACAATAGTTTCACCATCTTTGATGAACTGAGTTGTAGTTATGGTATCCACTTGACCATTAACCTTTTTGAAGAAAAATAAGGAGCAAAGAAGGAATAAAGGTAGAATTTTTCCATAGCTATCCCTTTTCTTTCATTTCTTTTTTGGTTGTATGCTTGTACAAAAATAGGCAAAAGAATTAAAAGGGTGAGTGACAACAAGTCAATATGTCCTGTTTCTTTGGGTTCTTTGGTTTGGATGGATAACCAAGACTCCATTTTTGTGACTGAATTACTTGGAAGACAAACTGGGTTAGCAAGATTTTTGGACAATTTTTTATTTTTGACAGGTTTGTCCACACCTTAAATTACACTTGGCCAAATCTAGTGGGGTTATTGGGAGCTGGTGATTACTACATATCCCTCAAAAGAAGGGCACTTGGGTTCTGAATTTTTGAGTAAACCAGGTCAATTTTGTACCCCGGCAAGTCATGAACAGAGGGTTAACGAGGAAATTGATGACAATTCAAAACTAGCCTTATCTCTGTTGTTTTAGTTTGAATGAAAAATATTATTCCTCTTCTTCCTGCCCCAATTTATGTGCATCCCCTTATTTATTTTAAAAGTTAATTTTTTTTCACTATTTATATATTGTTTAAATATTTTAAATTATTAATTATTAAAATTTTTAATTATGTGTTTATTTTTGTATTTTAATTAAATTACATGTTTTTTTTGTTTTTTTAATTTTTTCTTTTTATAATTTCTAATCAATATTACAAAGCAGATTGCGGGACTAAATTCATGGCCGGAAGTATTGTGGTATTATTTCAAACACATAAACAAGGAGTGTGTATTGGTCGGTTTAGTTCGATTTTGAAGGTTATCGGTTTGTAGACATGCTAGATCATTAAAGAACTGTTAAAATATTAGTTAATCGGTTATTGATCAATTGGTTACTGATTGTTATTGGTCTGGCATCGGATTAACCATTAAGATCTCACACGAAAATTTTCATAAGTCATAAGTATGTTTAGCTAGAGAAAAGTGGGTGAAAAGAGAAGGAGCACATAACCCACCAAAGAATCAATTTGGGCCACATTTGAATAACATTACCTTCAATTGTCATTGACACCAAATTGATCTTCTTGCTAAAATACTTTATATATTGAAGGTTAAAATTATAATTTAATAAACTATTATCAAGCATTCACCCGCAAAATTGTCAAACCGATAACCGAACCATAACAACCCAATAACTTGGGACAGAACCGAGGATCACTATTGTTAAACTAATAACCTGAGTTATTAATCTAATAACCTAATAATTGCTTCTCTGCTATTGGTTTAACCGTTAATTTACAAACCATACACATAAAGATTCAATTTTTAAATTTATTGTCAAAATTAAAATTTTGATTTTAAATTCAAACTATGACGATAAATTGAGACAAATTGAGTATTTATTACTCCTTTCCTCATCTATTTTTACTTATCCAATATTAACTTAATAAATCTTCATTAAGTAATAAATGTATTAATAATTTATAATTATATATCACTTTTTTTTTTAGTATAATAAATTTAATAATTAAAAAAATATATTAAAAATGACTAAAATAATAATAAAGTAAATATTTATTTATATGATAAATAAGTAAAAATGAAGAAACGAATATCACATTTGGTGGTTTAATACTATGAATAGACAGTTTCCATCTACTTTGTTGTCCTTCTCCTTTCGTTTTAGATACCTCTATTTTAATTCAAAATCCAAAATGATTGGCTACACCTTTCTTTTGTCTTATTCATACTTGCATCTGCTAAGTAGACCTTTTTTTTATAGTCAATAATTAGCCCAAAAGAGAGAATTAAACTTGTTGATTTATTTTATATGTGCTCTTTATGCTAACTCTGTTAAAATTCACAACATTACATTTAGAAATATTTCTAATTTTAAATTTTTTATTTTATTTTAATGACAAATTAGCTACGAATTGTTAAAAAATCATGTGGTAAGAAAAGTCACTATTTTAAATTTTATAATTTAAAAAATTATGTTTATTTAATTACATGCACAATCATATAATGCCATATAAAATAAAATAAAGAGAGCATTTGATCGAATTGAGAATTCCTTTAATGCAAGTATCATTTTAAAACTAATTCACACCTTACATAAACGAAATTGGTGAGTCGAATTTCGTTAAAATAAATATTATGGTTAAATAATTTGGTTGATTAAAAATAAGTTATGCAGATATTAAATTATGTATAAGTAAATATTATGTTTGATAGTTAATAAGAAGATAAGTTGTTCATATATAAAATTGATAATGGCGTTTAAATTTATAATTTAAAACTTAACTATATATATATGTAAATAAATAAGAAAATCTATATATTATTTTATATAAAAAGATAAAAAATAAAATAATTAATACATTTATATAAAATACACACATAATGGGTGCTTTCACCCGTGAGAACAGAAATCATTGTCACGAGAACAGAGGACCCTTTTCCTCGAAGACCAGTGGCGGAATTTAAGTCCATTAATTGGAAATTCTAAGTTCTTGTTTAGAACAACTATTTAAAAATTATTCGACTTTCTGAAGCACAATAGTTATCTGCATAAACCTAAATACTAAGATTTTGTATAATTATTTCGTCCAAGTAAAATATTTATACGGTTCTATTTTTTATTTTCATACTTTTTAATTAATTATAAAAATAACTCATATTATAATTTTCCATGATATAATCATAATATATTTAATTATTCATATATGTCATGGTATCACTCGCTATGAGCAGTCCTTCAGAATAGCGCGTAGGGTTCTTCTCAATCCTTCATGATACCGTCGATCATAATATATTCATATTATCATGGTATCACCGAGGAATAAGTAGTCCTTTAAGAATACACTCCTTACTTCATGCATGATACCATCACAGTATATTTATATATTGTCGCTGGTATATATCTAATGCACGGAAAATCTTCACTAGTGGGACAAATTGTAATTTTTGGTGCCGACCGAGGATTATGTGGGTAATTAGTATGAAACAATTCATTTTTCTCGTGTAATTAGTTTAGTTTTTGGTCTATTTTATGTATTTTTTTATTTTTAATTAGAGGTCTCGATTTCAAATCTAAATATAAAAATTCTGATAGGGAACTTTTCTCCCGACAAAGTCCTACGTAATGCAAATTCAAATTAACCGAACTTTAATAAAAATAGTAGACACCGAATAAAAATCAAAAAAAAAAATCTTTAAATATCCCTTATTCAGTGGAAATGTTTTACTGGGTCAAACACGTGTTTTCTTTAAGTCAAAGTCTTATGAAATTCTCGATTGGGCAGGCAAACAAAAGATCTTTGTTGCTCCTCCCCCTTTTACTCAAACTGATAGCAACCAATATGAGTATATGACTAAGTCATCAACTTTTTTTTCTTAACCATTTGTTACTTGCAACTTCCGATTCTATTAATTTAGATTCGTATCGTCAGAAAATCTATTTGCAGTAGAAAAAATTATCTTTCACCAAAAATTTCTCATTTTTAAAATTGAAATTCTAATTTTTGATTAAATAGCAAACGAATTCAATTCAACTCATCACACCCCTTAGTGATAATCATAACCTTTAATACATTAGAAGAATCCAGATTGGTTTTTGAAAGTACAACAACATAATATTCAAAGTTGTAGTCTCCAAAGAAAATAGAGTTTGAGAGGGTAGAGTATATGCAGATGTTACTCATATCAGAGGCAAAGAGGCTGTTTCCCGGATAGAGACCTCGCTCAAGGATAAACAAATTAAAGCAATCCAGAAAAGCCAAGAAGTTGATGAACAAACACGCCAAACGTAACATTAATTAAAGCAAATTAATAATAATAATACAAGAAACAACAGGTAATAAAAAAATCTAAGGGTAAGACACTACACGAATAGTACTACAACTATTAATAATGGCAATCAACTAAACTTCTACTCCCTACTAATCTACTACCCTGATCTGTCCTCCACTATCTAGGGCCATATATTTCTATTTTATCTTATGTGATGCTATTATTGTTTAGGTATTTAACGATTTCTTTTTCGAGAATAATTTTCAAATATTTTTTAAAATTTTTATGAACTATTATTTATAAAAATGTTTTATATGGTTTTCTAATATGTAAATTTGTAAATTAGAATTCAAAAAAAAAAAAACGATAAATTATATATGTATGTATTAAAAACTATGTAAATTATTTTTGTCAAAAATTTCTTCAATTTATTTCTCTCCATTTTAAATAAAAATATTTTTAAAAAAATCTATAAAGAGTAAAAAGAAAAGGATTTCTTTTTGTGGTAGGGGGTGGGTGTTGTGGAGAATCAAAAGGATGTTATTGACTTATGTTAGAGATTTTCTCAGATTTCCAAGAAAGTTTGCTTTTAGTTGGGTTTGGTATCTTTGAAACCAACTGAAAAACAAATAATAATATTATTAAAAATGAAAAAGGTGGATATTGGGGTTTTATTTCTTTTAGCCACTCAAAATCCATGACTTTTGTAGGAAGAAAATGAAAAATGAGTTACCTAAAACAGAAATATAAAATGTGATAGTTGGATTATCTAATAGAGATAATTAGAGACTAATCATGGATTAAAAGTCAAATAATTCACATTCTTACAAATCTGAATTATGTACTGCAAACTTTTAACAGATTATCTCTCACATAGATATAGCTATTAGGCTTCTGCAATTAGCTTAATTTAGGCCTTATTTAGTTTTATTGAGATTAATATGTTTCAAATTTGAATACACATTTAAATATTAAATTGTGTAGTAAGATTTAGACACACTAAATTTAAATATACATCCTAATTGTTAAGATATTATATTAAGATCTGAATACTAAATAATTAAGATTGTTTTTTTCTAACACCTTAGATGTATATAAAATTTGTCTTTATTTAAAATTAGTAAATATAAAATTTATGAATAAGTACACATGAAATATTTTTTAAAACCTTTTTAAAAATATTTTTAAATGTGGTTGGTGGCACCTATGGCTATCGTAGGTCGTGGATATTAGCTAGTGGTTATGTGATATAATTGATATTAGAGGTTTGATGGTGATAGTTGCAATGGATGGTGGTGATAGTTGCTGGTGATCAAGGTGGTGATTCGTCATTGTTGTGTTACCAATGGTTAGTGATGAGAATTGTAAATAGTGACTAATGAATGACTGAAGATGGTAGATGATGGGCATAGGTGATAGTGAGCAACAACGCATAATACATAAATATTTTAGTGATATCCGTACTTTATTACAGACCTTAATTATTCGACTTATTAAATAATAATAAAAAAATAAAAAAAATCGCTTCGGGCTACTTAGCTTGTTGCGTGTTGTTGCTACTTAGCTTCGGGCTGAAAAGTTGATTTTCGCTAAAGTCTAAGTCCATATTTGAAGTTTTAAAAACCCAAGTTCAAATTCTTGATATATGGATTTGAAATGGGTCTGTTATAGCCTAATCAAACCCCTATATCTGAAGTACAAATTTAAGGTCTGAATTTAGTGTTTGATAGACTAACTTCTAAACCTTATAATTCAGCTTCAATCGTGAGTCTTAATTTGATTCTGTAGTGGCTAATATTTAAATAAGAATCCTAGGCTATTTCTGCAAACTTGCCCCAAGACATATATCAATTATGTCATTCCGTGTCTGCAATAGCTGATGGACCTTTGACCGGCCCAAAAGATCAACAACTTAAAAGACCATCACTTGTGCTAATTTTTGGACTTTTCACTAAATGGATTCATCTAATTTGGACTTTCACTAAAAGTAGCCATTTGATCTTTCCACATGGGCTTCATGAGTCTCAGTCAGCATTCCAGACCATGTCTCACTCAGCTGGGTCCAAATTCAATTAATTTTCATTAAAGGTGCTTTGCACGGAGGAAATTATTTTTAAATTTTTCTTATTTAGTTGATTTTTTTTTTTTTAATAAATTAGAAAAATAAGTTTCACAAGTGGTATTCCACATTAATTGTCTCAATGTGCTCCATCCCCACACCTAAGCCCTCCCCCCATCTCTCACACACTTACCTCTAACTTGACTAGATTATAAATAAATATTTTTGAGATATTATTTTCTACTTACGTACTAAATGCAAAAAAAAATTACTTATTTTTCGAAAACATTATTCCGTTGAAAATATAATTTCCTCATCCAAACACACCCTAAATGTTTGCACTTACACACTATCTCGAATAATTGAAGGTTGTCGTAGGCATGGTTGGCATTTTTATCTTTAATTAGAAATTTTGAGTTCGAACTTCTGGAAATGAAAATATCTTGTTGAGAAAGCCACAGAAATGATCTTTGCAATACACGAATATGAATTTAACCGGGCCTCAACACGCATACCGAATATCGGGTGGAAACTTAAAAACCCGAATATTTTGTTGTTTAAAATTATAAATCGAGAATATTAATGATAATTATTGTTGATAACTAAGTTGCGCTTATGTAGATATTTTAATATTATGCTCAAAGCTTAATTAGCTAGTGGCATCTTACTTAGCTTAATTAGGTGCTTAATTCTGCCTCATTAAATTATTGTTCCTTTGCTTAGTCTTTGCTTACACGATAGAAACACCGTACTATCTCTATTAATTTACTATACTCTCTATTAATGCACTTTTTTTAGGTTAACATTTAGATTATTTTGGGACTCGATAAAATATTAGGATTATCATTTTGATGCCGGAAAAAATTAAATTGTTTTCTTATTTTTTGATAAGATTTTCAATTTACTTATAAAGATTCTTTAGATCATGATCTAAAAGGTAGATGATCATTTACTAAACAGTTATTTGAAAAGGGACTATCAGGATAAATTTTATGAACGTATTTTAGCAACAAACTTCATTTTCCTAGTTTTTGATATATATATATATTTGATTGCAATAATAATATGTTCAGTATACTTTATATGTGGGGTTTGAAGAGCGTAGGTATATATACATTTTATCTTGTTGGTAAAGAAATTATTTTTAAAAAATATTTTTAAAATAAAATTACAAAAATATTATATAACTGTAAAATAGCAAAATAAAAAGCAACCGTGAAACAACGGATGGTAATATTTATTTGATTATGTTCTTTTATTCTATGTAGACTTGTGGTATGTAATTGGATGGAATTTATGCCATAAACCTTTTAGAGCCATGCTTTTTGAGAGGAGCAAGCATCTACATGATGACTATTTACATAATATTATTTATTTTTTAAAAAATTCCAACTTTGTGTACTGAAAAATAAAAGTAAACAGAGAATTTGGATCATACATAAGAATATCAAATTGGCTTTTCACAAAAGCACAATGATTATGATGATTACATATATGCTATCTTTTTGTGTTTATTAAGCTTCTAAGTAAAGCTAATTATAATGTTTTGCCTACCAATTCTTCCATATAGATATATAATTCCAAAGTACATCATGACATTAATGCTAAAAGTAGCCTATCAATATGGATTGAATATGCTAAATGTTAGAGTAAAATTATAGTACATCATCAAGTTACTATGATAATCACCAAATAAAAACCTATTTAACATATAGGTTATTTTACTATGATACTTACTTTAATTTTTTAAGTTTTTCTCCCCTACGACCGAGAGAAATGAATAATATAATGAAATAAAAAAGAATTAAATCTCACCATCTCTGTACAGGTAAATGCCTCTTTTTTCTCCCTGAAGTTGTCTTAAATTATTCGTAATAAGATATTGGCTACAATTGAAAAGGTCTCACTTGGCTCCTAGATACCGCATTTTGCGCGCGGCCAAATACGCATATCTACTTCTACCAATCCGTCCCCATTTATATTGCGATATTTGAACTAGACACGCCATTCAATAAAAAAGAAAGATTTTGCATATCTGAATTATTAGATGTGAGAGTTTTTTACCTAAATTATCACTAAATGGTTATTGAAACACACCTCAACTATCAATTGATGATAGTTTATGTAGGAAAAAGAAACAATTGATAGTTGAGACGTGTTTTGATAAATAGTTGATGATATTTCGATACGAAAGCGAACACCTAATAATTCAGATATAAAAATTAAAAAATCATGATACATTTAAAATATATATTTTACCTTTCACTCTTCTTTTGAATAAGAGATAAAGGATAAGGGAATGAGAAATTGACTTTTCTTTATTTTTAGCATCCACTCCATCTTCGAAATTTATAAATTTACCTAACTTAGATTCACATTAGGTGTATATATATGACTCATTTAAGGCGCAACGCTCCTAACAAAGATTATCTTCATTGCCAAAAATCAAATTCGAAACTTATAATTAAAGGTGAAATTTTTTTATTACATAACTGGTGGAGGAAAAAGAAAGGAAATTATATATCCATGGCTCCTTCACCTACATCCCTCCATTACTCATTATTAATATTGTAAAGTAGTAAAAAAAAAGAAAAAGTGGAAAGGCCCTAAAAGTTCCACTAACTATTCCAAACATATATAAACAAATGGAAAGTTATATTTCCAATCAAATAATCTCTCACACTGGAACTTCAATTATTCCATCAATTCTTGTTTTTTTAAATTTAAAGTAAACTATACAGCTATATGCACAAACAATATAGATACAAACAGCTAGACATACTAAAAGCTCCTTTATATCTCTCATTTCAACTAAATTCAGCTATTAAAAAAAAAAGAATTCTTTGTAAACAATTAACTATCATAATGAGAAAAATCTTTTTCAAAATAAAATCTACATTCATATCGAATTTTAAATAAAAATAACTATTTTAAAAAAACACGCATGTGATTTGGCGATATTTTCAAAGAGTCTGAAATAACTTAGCACATGATAGATACATATAGTGGTCCAAAAATATTGGCCAAAGCTGCATCATTTTGCCTGAGATGGTCCATATATCCTTTAAGGCCTCATTTCTTTTTTCCTTCTCTTTTATCATTCTTTTTTTTTTTTTTTTTCTCTTTTTCTTTTCCCATCATCATCAGCCTGCTCTGGACCTGGAATAATACTAAGTACTGTTATAGTCATATGGCCCTTCCAAAAAAGAGTTGCTTAATTTTTGCCCTCTTTTTCATTTCATCCCCCAATTTTCTAGGGTTTGACATAAGAGTCTTTAAATTATATGCATCATCAATATATATAAAGAATTATTTATATTATCAGGTCATTCAAACATATTTATAGATAAATCTCTTTACAATGTGAGAGTTTGAATTTTGAAAATGATAAACAATAAATTATCTGCTATAACAGATAAAATGACCTGATGATATAAAAATTTTCTTATACTAATCATACATATAACTTAAACTGTTTATCCGAATGTTCCCTCCAAAGGTTGGAGGTCCAAAAATCAACTGTCGTTTCATGAGTTACAGGAAAGGTGTTAGAAATTGGGACCAAACATAATCCTCGACTTCTAAGATCTTGTTTTCCTCCTTCTTGATTAACATTGATTTATCTCAGCATCATTAATATGATGAAAAAAACCTCTTTTATTTGCAATATTACACGACAAATTAAATAACATTTATATTTTAATCAAACACACTATACCAATATCAAATAAAATAACTTTTCCTCCGTTTCAATTCTATGTGGATGTAATTTGTCTGGGCAATGTCGTAGTTCAAATTTATGATCTAAAACAAGTCATAAATATTTGTATGACTATAGATCATTCATTAAGGGGGTGTAGTTAGATATCTTAAAATTAAATTGTTACTAAATTAGTAGAAATTTTTCATTTTTTTGAGACTCGATTTCAAAAGAAAAATGGGATAAATTGGATATATATTCATAAAATGTGAGGTCATATAACAAGTTAAAGTACATGATTGACGCAAAAATATATTTACACTATCAATATTTATAAGTTTTTCTACTTGGTGTGATTACACTGGCCGTTGTTGTTGTAATATTTTATAAGAGTTTAACTTATACACTGACATTTGCACAAGCAGTCATATTTTACCTGCTTTACTTTCAAGATTATAAATTCAATATTTAAGTAAGTAATTATAAATATTTTTTGAATAAATTGACTATGTAAAAATTCTTTATATCATTGGTATATACATTCTTTCATTTAGAAATTGCTAAATATACAACATTAATAATTAATCTTGGTTTTAAGCTGCACTCGAAAATTTAAAAGTAATTTTACCTGCTGGTGCTGCATGGAAGCTCCACTTTTCATGTATGGGGTGCTTAAGAATTGCTTTAGACACCAAAAATAATAATAAATAATTAATTCAGAAGTGAAATCATTTACTATATGATGCAATATTTTCTTTACCCTTATTTATACTATTTTTACCTTATGTATTAGATAATTTTAGTGGTTTCAAGGTTCTTATGAAACTTTTTATTAAGAAACAAACTTGCACTAAATTAAAGGAAAAGATTAATTGACAGACAAAGCAAAGCAATAAAACAAATAAGGGCTCCTAAGTTTACTTGCTACGTTCTCCTTTTTATTTTTTTACCTGTACATTAAGTTAGGTTTATCCACTGTATTAAAATATATTTTTATTTTTACTGATTACTTTTACGATATCAACATAAATTATTTTTTTTCATGTTTTATCCTCAATATTAATTATTTATCCCCCGAATCATTTTTCACGACCTACGACTGCACGTCAATTAATATAGATATTTTAATAAAATACTCATACTAACTTGGCACATTTCTTAAGAGATGTATAGAGTCCAAAGTTGTAAAGAACTAAAATGTTAGACCCCTAATTCAATCTCAAAAGTTAGTTTATGAGGGAAGGATTGCCCAAGTAATATTAAAGAGATCACTCATCTTTTTTCCATTCGATCTAGGACTCTTCAATATAAACAAGTAAAAGTGAACGGAGTGAATGAGAGGGACTAACAAACTTACATTAACTTGCTCATGGAGAAACTTTATGTACTCGATCGCTTCCGAAAGCACAGAAGCATGCATCATGTCTTAATAATAAAATAAACAGAAATTTAATGTGTCAAAAAATTGTCCTTTTTGTGTTTTCAGAAAGTTAACTACTGTCGCTCAATAAATATATATATAAAAAAATTAAAAAAATTAAAAAAATTAAAAAAATTAAAAAAATTTTTTTAAAAAAAAAAAATTATGTGTTCATAAATATTCGAAGTGCTTATAATCCAAACTCAAGCGAAAGTCTTAAATGATCCCCAGCTTATTGAGTATAAACTTATGTAAGTGCTTTTAATTTGATTAAATATTTTTTTATTTTATCCTTAATATCTTTTCTATTCTCAAAAAATTACTATAATAGAATTCTCAACTCCTCTCCCGTCTCCATTTTCATTGTTTGTTCTTGTCCTTGAATCGTACAAATACTTTCAAATTTATCATTTTTATATATAATTTTAACGACATAATAATCATTTTAGTAGGAGAATTTAATTTATTTTTCTAATCAAAATCAATTAATTGATTTATTATTAATTTCAAATCTAAATATATGACTACTTATTTATAAAATTAATTTTAACATTAAAATGGAATAATTTTCTTACATTAATATTTATCTGCTACTTTCAATCACCTAAATCCAAAAAAAGCCTCATAGTACTACTCTTTTCTGTTAAAGTGAAAAATTATTGAGGCACAGTTTTGTCATTACCTTTCCAAAAGGTGAGACTAATTGTTGAAGTGCAGTGATTCTGTCTCCCATTTTCTCTTTCCTAACCTGAGAAAAAAAAAAAAATCAAGAACAAAGAAACATATTCTCATTATCATTCTGATCGAATAAAAAAAATAAATTAAATGTCCCATTTTGTCGTTGAAAAATTTATTCATGAGAACTTAGTGTATGCTCGCAATGAAAAAAATATTTTATATTTATTAATTCTTTTTATAATTATTTTTATTCCCATGTCTCATAATATTTATTCAGATTATATACGAATATATTTAAAATAATATTCTTTTTATTTATGTATACTGAACACAAAAAAATTAATAAAAAATTCATTAATTTTTTTAAAAATTATTTTTCTTCGTACCAAATAAACCGATAATGCAAATACCTTAAAAGCTGGCAATGGAGATGATGCTTCATTCCGTGGTCTCTATTTTGACGTTTCACTGCTATTTTTCTTTGTTATAATTGTGCTTATATTCTAACTTCAGCTGTATGCTGTTGCATAAAAATGCACCACTTATTAGTACATATGTTTGTTGAATTTAGCAAAAGAAAATCAAAATCCACAACATAGAAAATAAATAGAGTTTTAGTTATTATTCCTTTATTCCTTCGTAATTTATGTTACATATTTTCTTTTTTTTTAATTTTATTCACAAAAATAGTTACTCTATTTTTATTAATAAGATGAGATATAAGTGCCTAAGGTTTGTTTTTTCAATCACAAGTTTAAAAAATTCTCATTTCTTTCTAATAAAACTCCTTACTCAGTAAAACAGTAACACATAATTTGAAACTCAGGTAGTACAATACTACATTTTTTTTGTTTTATTTTATATGACATCTTTTACTTTTTAATTTATAAAAGAATGAAATAATTTTGTATTTAATAGTTAAAATTACTCATAGCTTAGAGAAATATCATATTTAAAACCGCAAGATTGTAAAACACTTGATATATGGCAAGATTTTTCCTTTTTTTTTTTTTAAATTTTGTATTCAATCAAATACATAATTACATAAAATAATACGAAAAAGTAAATACCTTTGGCTTTCATCAACGGTTGGGTTGGTGGGGGAGCTGCTGATGCAAAGAAGGGACGAAACCTGAACGGAGATCGTCCGCGGCAGCTGACGTGGCATTCCAGAAAGGAGTGCCGCCGGAGAAATGCGATGACTGGCCGTGAGACGGCGGTGACGCATGCAGCGGCCACTGCTGTACTTTCGGAGGATCCGATGTTCGGAGAAATTGAGGAAATTTCTAGACCAAGAAGATGAAGAAGTAGGCATTACATCAACTGATGTTATTGGAGGAATATTATTAACATCACAATTTGTTGGATTATTATTATAGGGAGGATTATAATATAAATTATTGATTATTGCTAGTTGATGACTATTATGGTCAGAAATTAATAACCCTTGTAACATATTTGAAGGACTCCCATAAGGTACTGAATTTTCTAGATTATTATGACCACTAAATACTGTCGATTGATGATCTAAATTAGAAATACCCCGGCTCAATATTTGTTTATTATAATCATTCACTGAAGAATCTTCAGAATTCCCATGATATATTTTTTGTGTAGCACTCCAATTATTATGATCTTGTTCATGACACGATCCTTCTTGTTGATAATTTGCATTAGAGCTCAACCCTTCTTGAATTATCGAACGAAAACCACTCCAGATTTTTCACCCGGCTGCGAAAATAGAATAAGAAATTAAGAGAATTTAACATATGCTATATACATATATATATATGTATATATATTTTTTAATTTTTCGTTAAAGAGAATTCATCGCCTCCTAGCTTTGCCACTGAGTTGAACATCAATTTATTAATCTTGGAAGGACATGCAACACAGATTTATATGCAGAAAATCACTCAAAAATTCAATAAAATATCAAGTCTAAACATAATTTTAAGAGTAGAATATGAGGTTGATCAAATATTAAAACTTTTAGACAGAATAGATCAAATTCAAATCATGAATTCATTTTCTAACAAACTATATATACTCAGGCGATTTAGTATAAAACTCTATATCTTAAAATCTAAGTTAATTTCAGCATTGCTTTAGATTAATGAAACCAATCAGAAAAAAATAAACATAGCTATAAAATAATAGTACTACTACTTACAAGAAAGGTTGGTTCCAATCAAGTCCTTGAGAAGGTAAGCCTAAGCCCATCATTTGAAACAGATCCCCAGATAAAACGCCTTGTCTTGCGCCGCCTTCACCGCTTATAGAAGATTCAGAGGCGTAACGCTTGTGGGAATCAGCGCCAGGAAAAACCATAGAACTATTGTCGGATCTACCCTTAATGTCCTCATGAATTTCTGTCGGCCAAATGTTGCTCGCCATGCTACTTAGTGCGGTACTTGATGCTGAAGGCTTAGTACATGATGAAATTCCGCTGTCGATAAATTTATTCCTGGAGGAGGATGATGTTGATGATGCCGAGGTTGACGATTCCCACCAGTTTCCTCTACCTAGCTGAAATTCTTCTGCCATGGCGATTTTTCGGAATAAATATCGTAATTAAAAGAGGAAAAAGAAGAGAGAATTTTTTTTTATATGTTCCAATTGTGGTAATAAATTACAAGCACTACTTGAAAATGAATGTAGAATATTTAGATTCTTATTCTGGATTTGCTTTGCTTTTACTCGATTGCTTTGTTGTTTGGCTCTTGTTTTTTTTCTTCTTTTTATTGGAAAAGAAAACAGAAAAATGAAATGACTCTGTTTCGCTGCATATGACTATTTATAGTACCCTAGTTTATGAAATTCTAAAATGACCACCGTATATTGGTTGACTTTGTGATTCATTGTTTTTTATTTCGATTATCATATTATCAGTGTTGTTATTTTTTAAGACAAAAGATTGTGGGTGTGTGGAAAAGGGAAATGAGAGAGAGAATCGGATAATAAGGCAAGGAATCCAACTCCTTATTAATAAGGTGAAAGTACAAGTTTCAATGAACTGAGCTATTACGATTTCTCAATTATTTGTATTATTGGTAATCTTTCCTCCATTAATGTCAGCTTGACTTAATTCATTACTGTATTTTCTTTTCATAATTGATTTTAATATACTCTATTTGACCCGATTATCTATTAAAAATAATTTCTTTACCTTAATAAAACAGAGGTAAGACAACATACACATCACCGTCTTTTTTTAAATTTCATTTATAAAACTATATTGGATATATTTTTCCCCTAGATAACTAAAAGACTGATGCACCTTTTTACAAATCAAATTTAGTTTCCTGCTTAGCCAAACAGAATTAATTTAGTTTATTTTTAGCTTTTGCAGAATTAATTAATTTATGTTTTTATTTTAGTAGTATTATCTTTTATAGTCAGCAGCACTAATGTTTTTCTTCCTCCCACTTTAACTTATTAACTTTTAAATTAATTTTCAATTTGGGGTTATGTATTTTGCTTGGAAAAGCTTAACAATGCCAAATAAACTTTCTCATAGACTGTCGAGTCAATATACCATTGATAGTAATAGACAAAAGTTTACACGTCAGGCACCACTATAATTTTTGGCCGATGTTTATAATTTGCAAAAAAATATAAAATATATCATTAATTAAATAAAGCTCATTAATTGTAATAGAAGAATCTTAATAATTTGATTAATTATTTTTATTTTTATTTTATTAATGAAGATTTAATCTTTTAATCTCAATCTCCTTTCCCTACTCGTATTAAAAAAAATGATGAAATTCAATTAAACTAGAACCCTATCATTACATACTCCCATTAAGCCACACTAGAATTATTATTTTTTTTGGTTTAATTTTTTATTTTTTAAATATCTAAACTTTAATTATCATATTAAAACTTGAAGAATTAAAGAACCCTTGAATCTTTTTTTTGTACTAGAGTTTAAAAGGACCTGGATAAACCACAAAATAAGTAATTAATAAAGCTACCATGGTTTTAGAAAAAGATTAGTATTTTTATTTTATTTTATTTTCATTTTTTAGGGTAGTAGTGGAAGTCAATGTCGTCAAATATCTACACAAATTTTTAGTTCATCAAAGTCATCATCTAAATTACACCCTCTTTTATTTTATTTTAATTATTAGATATATTAATATTTATTTCAAAATACTTGTTAGTTTTATAATTTAGAGATAATTGATCATATTTTTTTTAATTTTACTTTTTAGTACTTAACATCATTCTAAAATGTGAAAAATTATTATTGTATGTTTTAAAAGATTAATAAAATTATATATTAGTCAAATTATTAATTTTTAATGAGTGTAAATCTTATCCTATTAATTAAAATCACAGAGAGGGAGAATTAACTATGTACCTGTATCCTAAAGGTTGTTGCAAATGAATTTAGCATCAAAGGTAGCCTATATATATATATATAATTTAAATTTAATTATTAAAAAATAAAAAATTAAAAAAACTCAAAATTCATAAAAAAAAAAAAACCCCAAAATTTTTTAATTTTTAAAAATTTAAATTTAATTTAAATATAATTTAATTATTTTTGAAACAAATATATTTTAAAAGAAAATGAACTTACATAAAGTAAGGGAACATAATTATAAAGGTCATTTAGGCTCTAATTGTAAGGCCTTCTGTTGGGAATGTTAATCTATTTAGCTTTTGGCAGCTTGGTTGGTGAATCTTGACATACCTACATTTTAGAGGTTTTCTTTTTTATATATAAAATTCATTCGGTGCTTGATATTTATTTTGAAAGACTAATATAAATTCGTGATAGTTAAGGCAGCACTTCCTATAAGAATCTTTTTTATTTGTGGCACTCGAATTCCAAATTTCTTACTAAGAGACGAGATTAATATTCTATATTCATTCTACCACAACATTTAATTTGATGGTTACAACTTAGAATGTGTTCTGATACAAAGGAAAACTTTTTCACCAAAGAAAATGCTTTTTTATGTTTAATGATTGATATTATTGAAAATTATAAATTCAAGGAAAACAAGCTCTTAAAAAATATAAAAATAATCTTCGTAATAAAAGCAAGGAAAATAAGTTTTACTAGTGATATTTAACATGCTCCAACACACCCATCTTCACCCCTCACCCCATAACCCCTCTCCCCGATCACCCCTGTACACTTTCAACTATCATGATTTATTTATTTATATTATATACAAATACTTTTATACTAAATATCTTTTATTTACGTGAATAAACATAAAAATATAAATAAAATCAACTTATTTATCTTCCTGCCGAACACTTCTCCAATATGTGCGTATTATTGAATAGATTGCTCATCATCGATGTTTATAATGACATTCATCAACCTCATCAAAACTTAAAAAACATGTTAGAGAATCATTTTTATAGTGTATCTTTTCAATTTCCATCATGATCAATATCATAATATTGTGGTTCTGAATAAAGGAGAATCGATCCTTTAAACGTAAATGTAGATATGGAGGAGTGTCCAAGAAGATATATGAGCTCTACTAGCTCCCTAGGTATAATCATGTCCTTTTATTAAATAATAACGATGATGCTGACACATCAACTCACTACTGTTTAGAAAGGAATAACCCATACCCATAAATAGTATTAGAATTTACAATTGAATATTTGATAAATTTTGTATAACACATATATATTAAAGTATAAATAAAAGTTATTAAGTTCACGTACATTTACATATATATCATACGATAGATACGTCTTTGATCCTCAATAATTTAAATAAAAAGAAGAGAGAAGAAATAAGTGGACTTGATTAATATCAGTTTTTCTCATTTTATTTTTATTTTTATTTTATATTTTAGTTTCAAATCTAAAACAAGAAGTTTGTTAATAATACTAGATGATTGCCACATAAGTGACAATGTGGTGTCCGACACTTTTGGATAATTAGGCCAAGTAAAATTCAGTATATTCGATATGTTATCTATCCCAATCTTATTAGTATATGTATTGCATATGGGGCTAAATGTACCTAAAAAGGCATAATCTCATACAATGGAAAAAGAAGAATATATTTCTTGATATAATAATAACATATTTAGTCTAATTCTTATAAGGTGAGGTTTAAGGAGAGTAAAGTATATCTCAAACTATATAATAAAAGAACATTTAAACAGGGCGGGGTGGGGCGGATGGATGCGGGTGTTGTATGGAACGGGTAGATGCGGATAAAATGTTATGCATGAAGCAATTTTAAATTTTACGGGTTAAAAAAACCGCATCGCAAACCAAATAATCGCGCCCCATTGCCTTATGTTGTAATATTGGCTTGGCCAGATAATTATAACTAAAATACTACTCCAATCATTCAGAGGAAATAACCTTTTTTATACTTTATTTTGATAGTAAAATTATTGCTGGGGAGTAGAGGGGCGGAGGGAGGCGGCAGGTGGTGGAGGAAGACCGCTTACCGGTTCTCTCAGTCACAAATCGGTGGCGTCAATTCACGAGTAATTGCTATTTTACCCATTTTGACTTTTTGGTTTTGCTCCAATTACAGGTCAACGATGGGTCCACGCGGCTGGCGCGCGTGCGGATACACTGGGCCCCGCGCTGGAGACCTCAGGAGTTTGAGCCTGAGAGCGACGCAAAACATTCTTCTTGTAATCATTTCATTCATCACTTATCTTATTTTTGGATTCAACAAACGCCTCCTGAATAAATATTTGATCGCTCATTTTTATTTATTCTATTCATTTATTTACTTTAAAAATAATTATATTATATTATTTTTTAATATAATAAATTTAATATTTTAAAAATTAAAAAAACAAAAAAAACATGTAATTTAATTAAAATACAAAAATAAACACATAATTAAAAATTAATTTTTAAATTGAATAAGTAAAAGTAGGAGGGAGTGCTTAATAACAATCTCCTTGTTTCAATCTATTTATCTAATTTAGATATAACATAAAATTTTAAAAAATAAGAAAGATATTTGAATCTTTAATATTAAACAAAAAAATAAGAAGAGATATCAAAATATTCTTTAATTTTAAATATGTCATGTACGAAAATTAAAATTTAAAATTTGTCAAAATAACAAAAAATATTTTTTTTAAACGGACTAAAATCTAAAATGAGATAAACAAATTAAGAAAAACAAACAAATAAATAAGCTTCAAGTCTGCTTAATTACACAAAATTCCGATTTGAGCATCGCAATTATTACTCGTATTTGATTATACAATTCATATAGATGTGTTTAACTTAATTAAGAGCTTTGCTATTTGTAGGTATACGTACATATATGTGTTTATAAGTATAATAACCTTCACAGTATTGGAAAAGTATCCCGTGAATCGTATTATTAGGATTTAACACTTTCTCTATCATGTCAAATATTATAGTTGATAGCAAGGGTGTTACTTTGTTTTTTAACTAAGTCCACCAAACGAGCATCATGTTTAATTATAACTCTGATTCGGACCAATCCGACTTCATGAATTTATCATAAGCAGGATATTGACATTATCCAATACACATAATATAATATTTTCTATTGAAATACTATAGTTCATAAAATAATACTACCTAAATTTTGCCTTAAAACACAATAATCGTATTCTATTTAAAGCATGGGTGGAATCATAATCACTTTGGAGCATACTAGGTTCTTTAATTTAATTAAAATGCTGAAATCATGAGCATATACTATGTTACAACAACAATTTGATAAACTTTTTAACGTTATATTGGTTTATGTAGTGTGAAATTAAGATTTTGAGAGGAGTCATTACTAATCATAGACATTTATAGCAAATCGATGAAGGTAATGATTCTTAGTTTTTGTCTTATTTTATTAGTGTTCTGGTGAAGAGGCAACTATCAACAGACATAATCAGTGGAGTGACTAATAGAATGTTTCATCAATAAGATAAATACTATTCTTGTTCTTTGGATGGACAAGTCAACAATTATCTTAATAGCATAATCTATTATAAAATTTTTTAAAAATGAAGTATATGTAAAAGAATTTTAACGAGCAGAAAGGCTATTTATGGTTAGAAATAGAAAATTTTAATTTATACTCTAAAATATAATTTTTTTTCACTTATTTCCTATCAAACCAAGCTCACTAAAAATGCACGGTGAGAAATGATTTCTTACCAAATAATGAAAAGTTTCATGATTTTTCATATGAAAACAATATTATTTTTCTTTTTTTCATCGATAATCAATAAGAATAGACACTTAACATATTTTAGTGAAAAATTTCAACAGAAAATTTTGTAATTTTTTAGTAGTGATTTCTAATAAATTCTGGTTTTAAAAAAAAAATATTTGATACAAAATTATAGGAAAAGACACAACAAAATATTAAGATATAAAACAAATGCAACAACAGATATATATATACAATGAAAAATAAAAAACTACACAATAACTAAATACTACTGCTAAAATTAAAAACTAGCTACTCGCACAAAATGCTATAGTACTTCACCACCTACTAAACATCTATCCAAATATTCAACCTCCAAATCTTCTTTATTTAAAGTAATATATGTCATTAGTATAATAAATTTTCTACTATCGATTTTCTTATCTCGTTATAGCATATAAAGTAAACATATTCAAGTTTCAAATTGAAGAAAACTTACATATAAATATTTTTTGAATAATCTAATAATATAAAATTAAAAACTAATAATATAAATTTAAACTCATTAAATTAGTACTTAATTTAATAAAATATTTCAACTACAATTTTAATTAATCAATTCTTTTGGTTGTTCAGTTCATACATAAAATAAATGTGTACAAAAGAGTTAAAAATCCTAATGGGGTACAATGGATTTATTAATACCATCATTAAATTTTTTGATATCATGACTAAAATTCCTTTATATTTCGGCTGTCGGAAGTTATTTAGAATCCCCAGTATTTACTAATTATACCATCATTATTTTTGGAGCTACCACAGTACTTCTAGGTATATCCTATCTAAAGATAAAGTGTATATATATATATATTATCTAAAATGATTAATTTAAACCAATAAAAATTAATTATCACACTAATACTAGTAAAGGCAGCACGATAAATTGAAATCGCAAATTAGTAGTGATTGCAATTTTATATTAATGTATCTTAAGTGGTGTACGTTCAAATTTTACAAGGTCTTTTACGAGAAAGAATATATCGTTTATCGTATAATAAAATAGATAAATTTTAATAATTTTAATTAAAATTATAAAATTAAAAAACCAAAACAAAATGAAAAAATTAAAATATAAAAATTTATAATTTTTAAATTCTGAATTCGTCGTCCCTATTCTTGATAAACTTAAATTATATTTAAGTTTGATATATAATGGTGAAATGAAAACTCAATAATGTGTAAAGGCATATGACGGAAATAAATACTTGTACGTAGACGTAGTTACATAAGGGCGGATTTAGAGGCGTGGGGTGTCTACTTGAACCCCGATAAAAGATTATATTGTATATTTAAAGTAATTTATTTTATGTGTATATATAAAATTTTAAATAACAAAATAAAATCAAATAATTAAAAAAACAAAAAAAACATGTAATTTAATTAAAATTAAAATTTCAAATTTAATTCTTAAACATTTAATTTTTATTTTTCAAATTTTCTAATAAAATTTATCGTCACTATAATTTTTTTTAATTTTCTTAGTGAAAATTCTGATCGTTACCATAGTTACACTATGAAAAAAAAAATAGATAGAAA
This sequence comes from Datura stramonium, assembly GCA_018107945.1. Classification (NCBI taxonomy): domain Eukaryota; kingdom Viridiplantae; phylum Streptophyta; class Magnoliopsida; order Solanales; family Solanaceae; genus Datura; species Datura stramonium. The sequence goes on from JACEIK010000792.1 coordinate 46,250, forward strand.
GAATGATGATGTAGTGGTGAGGCAAATATGAGGTGTGAAAGAAGACAAAACAAGTGGAAAGGCCAGTGAGATATACTAGTAGGTCAACAACATGAGGTGATGCCCTTCAATCTCCATCCTTTAATATTTTATATCTAAATAACAAAAACAAAACAAAGGAACAGAGGGTGTCATTTGTCATCAGGTGTGAAATCTTAGAACATGAGGGGGGTCCAAGTGGAAGTAGTCACATCCTTTACCAAAAGGAAAGCAATTTGAAGTCTTCCTCTATTGTTTAATTGACGAGGGAACCTTGTAGCAATTAATCGTGGAATAAATGATATTTATATGATATAAATTTATTATATTATATTTTGAGAGATCGACTTTTTCTCGCTAAGAAATCAAAAGGCAAATTTATCTTGATTCGAGCACACTGCTTTATCGAATGTTTTTACTATATAGAAATTGAGGTGAATTTATCTGGTCCGAAAAATGCCACGTGATACCTATATATATATATATATATATATAATAAAATAAAGTAGAAGTGTGTAAAAATACTAAAAAGGATACTGCTTATAAATAAAATTGTGCATTCAATTGATGGTTAGGTGCTCTTTTTAAACTTGCTCGAATTTATTTTTTTACTCTTATATTTTTATTTGCTCACTCCTTTAAATGGTGATATTATTTATATAAAAATTCTACATTTACATTCTAAAGTAACTTCAATATTAAGGATGGATTGAAAACAATTATATCACTATATATAGTAATGAATCATGACAATAATTTTTATTTATTTTTGCATATACATAATACACAATTTTAAAGATGGGATATGATAAGTATAGTATTATTATCTATCTCAGGTGAAAAGTAACACGTGAAAATAGAAATACACGTACGCCCAGTTGCCCACCCACAAATGTACTAGTAATATATATAACATATATACTATCATGAAACTTGAAGCCTTATAAAATGATTAAATTATCTCTGTGTAATTTATAGATTAAAGGCAGATTCGAGTCATGAAAGCAGTTATTATTGTTTGTATTAGGATAGATTGTCTATATCATATTTTTTGGAGCAATGGCGGAGCTACAAATATTAAATAGTGGTCTATATATAAAATTAAAAAAACAAAAAAAACATGTAATTTAATTGAAATTTTATATTTTTAATTTACTTCTAGTAAAATTCTGATTCTGTCATATCTTAACCTAATATTACGAATAATTTATGCATCGGGCAGAACTTTCTTTTAATATACCATCATGAAACTTCCATATTCAAATAATATCAGCCTTAATTTACATGATTTTAGTAGAATTGCACTTACCTACCATGCGTGCTGGACGACTGTTTTTTCAATTGACTTTTACTCCTTTAATTTGCTTTTCTTTTGGTAAATACATGTTAAATAGAAATCTACAAACTTAATAATTACATTAATAGGGAGAAAAGTAACTTCCACTAGAAAAATTTTTAGACATGACATTAGTGGAGTTAACTTCGATTTTTCGGTAAAAAATTTATCCGGGCACCCGAAGTGTATATCAAAACCAATAATAACACATGTTTTTGGATATTTTTTCATCATCTAATTAATTATGACTGGTTAATGTGCGTCTTTTTCTATCTTTAATTATTTAGTCAGTAGAATAATTTGATGTAAATATCAAAACAGATAAATTTTTACCTTTCTTGATAGATATGCCTTAATAAGTAGAAATAATATAGTATATTTTGTAACTTAGATCATTCAAGGCGAGTGTAATTCAGGTAAAAACTTATCATCACGTATCAGATATTTACATCAAATTTATAAATATAATACACACGTCATATATACACGCCATAGTTGGATAATACACATTTTCACTTGGATTTGTTAACTCCTCACTACTAAAAATCATTGTTTTTCATTGAAATTTTTCATTGAAAAATGTTAAGTGGTTATTCCCATTGATTATCAGTGAGAAAAGAAAAAATAATAGTGTTTTCACATGGAAAATAAATGAAGCTTCCTAATTATTTCAGTGGGAATCTGTTTCCGCCATGCATTTTTTCAAAGAATGTTCGGTGGAAAATGTATAGGAAAATCATATTTTATAACACAAATTTTCATTGATTTGCGGTAAAAAATCATTCTGTAGTGCCTAAAGTTGACAAATCTAAAGAAATAGTAGTCCCTATTAATTTAATCTTTGTATATTTCAAATATTATTGACCATTTATCAACTTACTTTAAGATCAATGGCCTCAAATGCACCCCCAGAAGATATTTATTTAGAGAAGAATTTTTTGTTACCTTTATATTGATGATTATTATTTGACTCAAGATTTCTATGCCTTGTACGACTGTCTCTCCTGTTTAATTTTTTTTTAATTTTTTTATTTATTTTGTATTTTAATTAAATTACATGTTTTTTTTTTTGTTTTTCTAATTTTTTAAAAAATAATTGAGCATTTAATTATAATAAGTATAAACGTCAATGAACGAAATAATAAACATCATTTTGACTAGTGAGTGTCCTATGTCAAATAATATTTCTAGCCTCAGGTGGGCTTTGACATTTGTAATTGACCTATTGGTGTGTTTGATATGGAAAATATTTTTTTAATGAATTAAAAAATTTTTATTGAAAAGAAAGTTTTGATGTAATTGAAAAGGTTGTTATCACGTGATCAAGAGATCATAGGTTCTGGCCAGGTTATGCGTAAATACATGTAAACTTGTGTATAATAGACTAGTGGAACCGATTTTTCTGAACCCGCAAATAGCTCACTACTAGAAATAGAGAATATTTCCACTGTAAAAATCAATAGAAATTTGTGTTTATAATCCACCAATACTCGCCGACCATCTCACTGGTGTATGGCGGGAAAACAAATTTTCACCGAAATAGTGAAAACTTCATAATTTTTCACGTGAAAACACTATTATTATTTTCCTCTCACGCATTCAATCAAAATATCTGCGGGAATAACTACTTAATATTTGTTCCGTGGAAATTTCAATGAAAAAAATAGTGATATTTTAATAGTGGTTAGGCTGCCTTAAGTAAATTTCTTACTTAGTTTTGTGTTCGAAATGTATGAAGAAATGTTATTTTAAAATCATTTGTATATAATCTAAACAAATACCATGTGAGAGATCGCTATATAGGGATAGAGGTGTGTGGTGGTGATCGAGGATAGAGGCTACTGGTGGGTTAAAGATGAGGTATACATCGAGGGTGAGAATGAAACAATCAATAAAAATGTCACTTGTACTAAAACTTATTTCCTACTTATACTCAAAAAGTTATTTTCTGATAAAATATTTTTTAAATTCTTAATCAATCAAATATTAAAAAAATAAAATATATTTTAAAAAAATATTTTTTTTCCGTACCAAACACAAACTCTATTTATGGGTGTTTTATCAAATATTATTCTGGTCCTACTTTTATCAGATATTCTGCTAAAATTATCTCACATGACAAGGTTGACTTTTGAAATTTTTATCTTTTATCCTCCATGCTTAGCGTATGTGGAAGTAAACTGGAAAATGGGTGATATACTGTTATTCTTTTTTTCTTTTTTTTTTTCATTTATATGATATTATTTTATATATATTTATTTCAAAAGAGAATTACTTTTTAAAGTAGGCATTCAAAAATAGGTTTAGTTAAAATTTTAATAAAAAAGAAATTTTTGAAATTAAAGTTAAATTTTTTTATTTATTTTGGTTTTTTTTGTTTTTTAAAAATTAAAATTTTGTGATGGGGAAAAATTTCAAACCAATTATTGAAACTTGAAAACTCATTCTTAAAAACTAACCAAAACTTATCCCAATTTATAGCCAAACAATACTTTGAAAATATTTTAATGAAAAAAAGGGGGAAGGGGGAAAAATCATATTTAAATTGTTTTTAAATTTAAAAATAATTTAACTAAAAAGTTTTATCTTTATCCCTAATCATAATTTCTGAATAGCCACACATAATAAAATATTATAATGTACTTAAGAGATTATAAAATCTTTATAAAAATAAATAGCCAAAATTTTGTGTTTAACTAAAACTATACAACAACAACAACCCACTAAAATCTCATAAAATAAAATTTAAAATTAATTAATCAAATGTCATATAAATTAAAATGAGTCAGTATTATTTTGCTTATCTATATATACTCTAGTTTCTCATATCCCATATATTTTATGTTCTAATTACAGTCAGCTCCCGACTGTGAACTAATTTAGTATTAATTACAATTGACAAAAGGTGAACATTGAGAAATCAAAACATGATCGTGAATGACTCATTTCACTAATTTTCTGTTTTCTTGAAATTCTTCATCCATAAGTTGCTAACATTATTAAACAAATTAAGCTCTTTTATTACCTTTTCAGTGAAAGTTTTTTAAAATACATAATATAATGATAGTTTAATATTTTTATAACAGATACGTGCGAATATATTTATTATTCACATATATATACTTAGAAGAGATATTGTATATTCACAAAGATACACTTATTATTCGTACGTATATATAGTTAGGCAGAGATATTGTATAATTATCGAATACACTTATTATTCGTGTATAGTATAGTTAGGCAGATATATTGTATACATGTGATTGTACTTATTATCCACACGAACAAACTTATTATATCCACGATTACAAAGGTATTTCATTATTATATGCACCGATACAATGTATAAGAAATATTATATACATAAATATAGTGCATTTATTATTATTATGCGAACGAATATAATATATTTCACCACATTATAAAATTAAAATACCGTTATATTTCGTAATTAAATAAAATCTCGCTATTTTTCGAAAAAAACGCAAGTGTGGTTGAGAGGCTTACCTCATTGTTGCATCATCATAATACATATATATTCCAGTTCCAAAAATTTAAAAAATATGCAGTTGTGGGTCTTGTGTTTTATTATTAACAAAAAAATAACTGGGATTTTCTATTGATGTATCAGTATTGCCACAATCCAACTTTCTATATATCATGATGAAAGTTTATCACAACTTTCTACATTTGTCATCATTGATTTCAAGGCCATTATATTTTGTTCAAAATTACTCCCAAATTCTTCTAGCAAATAGAGAAACCCTATGACTGTAAAAGATATATACTCAATTGATTTGCAACAAATAAAAGTCAACCACTAATTAATGACAAACAAATATTATCTCCTTTCTATTTTATTTATCATATTTTCGCTGAGAGTCATATTTTATAGATTTTGATTAATATTTTAATATTTAACTTTAAAATAAAAAAAAAAAACGACAAACTGAATCAATTTTTTTTAAGAAATATTAATTAAAATTTTCAAATATTAAAATTTAAAATATAAAAATATAAAGGATAAAAACAAATAAATATAAGATTTAATTTAAAAAATTAGTTAAATAATTAATTCTCGTAAAGCAAAATATGATTAAGTAAAAAATAAAAGGTGAGAGTATATGTAGATGAAGACAAGATTTAATGAAAAAACAGGTAAGCATTATTGTTGAAAGTTGAGAATCAGTGATTAAGTAAGACATTGGTATGTATCATAATCTCATAGTAACCAAAAAAATAATAGAATTAATTGCACTAATTAACGTCTGTAATGATAATGGATTATCACATTTGTTTTCTCAAAGTTAATTAAAGAATGAAATCATGTAAAGATTAAGGCTAATAGTCAACTTGTCTTTTCAGTAGTTACAAACTCCAGACATATAGGGTTCTGCTGACTTTGTCTAAGTCTAACTGCAAATATTTCTTTCTAAGTTAAACTTGAAAATACAGAAATTCAAATATTTATTCAAATATTAAATTGAATAAATGATAATTTATTAATGAATCAAAATATGGATATTATTCTATATAATCCACTAGAAATGAATAATATGGATACTCATATTACCAATATCTATTTATCTGTCTGTTATTTTTCATGAGTTGTTGGTTCTCAGGGTCTGAGCTTACTTTGGCTTGTAACCTGATTCTCATCTTACTATAGATAATATGAATATCTATAATATCCGTTGGTTAACTCATTTTTTTTAATCCTTTTTAACTATAGGCGGATAAAATATTATCGTTTAACCTTTTTTCAACCCGTCCATTTATTACTCCTAATCTCTTGTAAAGATTACGTGAGTCTATCGCCGGAATCAGCTAGATTACAATGAGCCCATCCATTGGCCGATGCAAGATTTTCACTAGGGGGTTCAAATAGATTTTCAAGTTACGTTAAGGGATTCAACATGCAATATATACACATAAATACATATTTAATTATATATATATATATATATATATATATATATGGTGTGTATTTATCCAATGAAGGGGGTTCAGATGAACCCGCCACTCCTGGCTCCGCCTCTGAGCCCATCTTAGAGCTAAAGTTGGGCCTTTAATTCAGTATTCCTCATTAATTGGGCCTCTCGTAATGGTTAACCCTTAAGTGAACCCATCTCGCTCAAAAAAAAAAAAAGACCCAATGTTACTCACAGTGAGACCAATCCCCAGTATGGTATAACTTCTGTCTAATATATATGTTGAGGAACTACTGGATCCCAATTTTCAATTTCACGTGTCTAGTGATATACGATTAGAGATGTTAAATAAATAGGTTGAGCCGAATTTGAACGGATCAAAATGAGTGTGTATTGATTCACTCAAAAATGAGTTGGGCTGTAATGAGCTAAAATGAAGGTCATAACTCAATCCGCCTAAGTCTTACTCAGTTTTAATAATTTTGTATTTGTTCTTTTTATAAATTTTTAGTACTTAATAAAACTATTTTTTTCTTTATTATGACAATATATAACATATTAATTATTTTTAAAAAAAGAACTTTTATAATATTTCTCATGGACTAATATGACTATATATCAGTCAATTTTTTTATTAGATGAAATAAATTAAGGTAATAAATAAAGGAATTAATAGCTAGTTCAAACATGAACAAATTGGACGGATTATGTTTCATGCGCTATTTTTTCCCACGTCTATGTACGGCAGAGTTCGATTTGGAGTGTTCGAATGAGGGTGGGCCTGAACAATCCTGTCAAAAACTCTTTTCAGCTTCTGAACATTTTGCTTAACATAATGTGGGCTCAAAAGTTCTACTTGAAGCTCTTCCTGGGCTTGGGCCTTTAGCTTTTACAAAACACGCGGCTTGAATCCTCGAAGTCCAGCAAAAATTTCAACGGCCAGGAATTTGGAATATTTGGCAACCTACATATTACCGAGCATCTTCTGGATTAGGTATTGTTCCTTCAATATATATGGCATCTACCATAAAATATGAGCAATCCCAAGTCCCTTCTAAGGCCCATTGATTTCATAGCCAGACTCATAAGTAGAAAGTTTTGGCCCTTAGCCGATCGACGGTAACCCTCTTAAAATAAAATGTCAAAATAAAAAGTTTTAATATAATTAGAGATTCCTATAACTAACTGCCGTATCCAACAAAAGCGTGATCTTCTTTATGATGAGAATTCTACTAGTAACGAAATGGGGGCGGTTTACGAAAGACTTTGGACGTGAAAAATTCTAATCATTCTGAAAATTATACGAAAACGCGGAACGATGTTACTTTCTACACTCCCCTTCGATGGGAAAACTAAATATAAATTTCTTTAAAAATAATAAAATTTTAATATATATTTATAAACATACCTATGTACACAAAATATGCCTTCAATGTTTTAGTATTTTCACTTATAAATTAAAGGAAGAAAGGCCGTATCACTTGTGAAAGTGGAGTATCACATGATATGATCATCTATCCAACAACATTATAGGTGAAATTATGTGGGCAAAAGAAAAGACAACTTGAGGATTTCTGTGTATATTTGTTTGTTCATTTCGTCCAACTGGCGGAAGCCGCGAAAACAGGGAAGCTCTTGAACATTCTATTGTGGTGGAACCTAAGTCTTTGCTCCATTAACAGAGTTATGGTTGGAAACCACTTTGATTTTTTTAATTTTGTTTTTGGGAATGGACTGTGGGGACTTTTGAATGTGTCATTTCCAGAAACATCACACTATATTTTACTATTATTGATACTACTAGTATTACCGTTCCCTCCGTTTCAGTTTATATGATAACTTTTTTAAAGTCTCAAAAATAATGATATATTTCTGTATTTCGTAATAATTTGATTCTAAGCAAACTCCATTTTACTAATCTTAAAGAAATGATTTCCAGTATCTAATGAAATTTCAGCTTATGTTAGACCATAAGTTTTCAATACTTTTTCTTTTTTTTTTTAAATTCCGTGACTTGATCAAATACCTTCACATGTGATTAAGAGATGAAGTAATAATCAAGAGAAGATGCACAATTAAGGGTACGGGTTCGGTCAACTCCAGTAAGCTTAGTTCAAATATGTATTTATATTAAGAACTTCATTTAATACGTATAAAATTTAATTTAGAAACATAGTAATTCGGGTTAATCGCTTTTTTTCTAATTTCTTCTCTAACCGAGTGAGAAAGATTACCTTTTGATTTATCAGAAACAAAAGAAGAGAGTCATAAATCGATTAGAATTTTGAATCCATGAACTTTAAATTTGAAATATGCATCCGCTACTTATAATAATATTTAATAGCTGCCAGTCCATTACCCCCCACAAACAAATTTTATTAGGCCAATCATATACTGCATCTGAATGTTCCAATGGGCCACCTGAAATTTGTTGGACTGAATTCGTGTAACCCTTCTTCTCCAATCCAGGTTCCTTTTGTAGGGGATAATGGATTATCTCACGAAAAACCATAGGATATTATGGGCCCTCATTTGGGCTCAACTACAGCTGTTGGATTGACTATAACTGGGCCATATGGGCCCATATATTTTTCAACCATGACAAAATTAGAGGTCTTTATTACACAGTTGTAGTAGTAGTGCGTGTCTACAATTAAAAGGAAAAAAAAAAAAAGGAAACTAGAGGAAAAGAAAACAAAATTATTGTGCAAAAAGTATTGTTATGTTTGGAAAATATAGAATGGGTTAGTGACAAAAAACCCTCAAATGTCTAGATTCTCATAACCCATACATTTCATCACATCAGATGTTGTGACCAAAATCTTTTAATCACTGATGAGTTGTGAGAGTAGGAGTGGAGCTCTCCTCGAGGTCACGGTAAAGTTGTATCCGTGGAGATTTGATAGGTCACGAGTATGAGTCGTAGAACCAGTCACTAAAACTTATATTGTGATTGATTGTTCACGCTACACCCTTGAGATGGTGCCCTTCTTCGCACTTTGTGTGATGCAAGTTGATGTTGTGATATTTTGCATTCACTTATCAAAATCATTTGATCAAATCTATTCAGAATCTATCATGATGTAGTTTTGAAAGAGGTGAAGTCAAGATTTTTAATTTATGGATTTTAAACTGTAATATTATATTTTTTTTGCTTATTGAATTTTAAATAGATTATTTGTGCTTGTTAAATAAATCTTTTAACATAAATATAGGGCTTAAATCAAAGTTATTTGAGTTTTGCAAAACCCATAACTACTAAACTGGCTCCGCACCTGGATTTTGTGATCTCCGAAATTTGTGATGGAGTGGGAAATACACCTTCATTCTTAACTATAGATCTTAGGTTCAGACCCTGAAATAGAATCACATTTAATAGAGAGCTTTCTACACTCAAAATAGTACTATGGGACGAAAAATATAGGTTTTTTTAGATAAGAAGACATATATAATAATTCCTAATTTTTTTTTCTCTTCAATTTCACTTGTAAACTTGAGTAATATGACAATAGTCCCTATGTTTTTCCACCAACATTCAGCTAAATTAGGAAATGAACACAATTGATGTAGAATTATTTTCCAATAATATATATATATATATATATATATATATATATATATATATATATATATAAATAGATGTTGTGTATGCAATAACAATATTATTATACTAATTATTATGTAATAAAAGAAATTGTTGTTATACATATCCCTCCATACTTTGAGAACCACTATCCAGACAATATTAATACACTAGTCCTACTGAGACTGTTTGTAATGGAGTATCTGTTTTATCTCATTCATCAACACTCAAAAATAAAGCAGTTTAAGTTATATAGCTATTACTCTGAACTTTTTAATATTATCAAATTATTCAAATGATATTTGTAGATAAGCCTCAGAAAATATGAAATCTTATAACATTGAAAATAAAACTAATTACATGTTGGGTAACAGGTAAACATAATATTGCAACAGAATGTCGGTCCCAACCCGTTTACAAAATGTGAGGAAAGCTTTTTCACGATGTTTGAGATGGCCTATTAAGATTTCTGATGGTGTAAAAATTTCTAACGCTATATAACACATCCTTTCGGAGCTATCCGATAACATTTGCAATATAATGAGAAGATTAGCAACGGCTTCTGTGGAAGCATGATATACACAAAAGGAGAAATGATTCATTTTTTTTTTCATAAATTTCAGTTTATTTGAAACTAAAACGTAATTATAGATGTTTGAAGTATCCAACTTAAACTCTATTTATTGAGGACTATGCTCTCTTATAGACATGTAGTTTAGTTTATAATTCATCTCTCATGAATGTGTTCCCCACATTGCCTGGTCAATTTACCATTTACAAATCTCAATCTCCTTCGTTAAGCCAATTTCTTCAAAAGCAATAGAAAATAATAAAAAGGACACATTTTATACGCATTAATTTAATTATTTAATTAATTAATTATAAGTTAATTAATTCTTTAAGTTTTAAATCCTTTTTGGTTTATTAATTTTTAAATTGAGTTTTTTAAAACAATATTTAATTTGAGCATCTAAATAAAATATTTTGATAATAATTTTAAAAGAAGTCGCCATGGGTATTTAGCCTTAAACTAAAAATAAAAAAGAGAGGGAGTACTTTTGGATGGTCAAGCGTGTTTGTTCAGCAAATGGGCCCAAATGGTTGGGCTAAAGGGGGGACAAGAAACGATGGGCTAAAAGGTTTAATCTCCATGAACCAATCAAATTTGGAATTGGTTGTTTTAAAGTTTAAACTCCTATTGTCTGCATCACTAGCCTACTATTTGTGTTTAGATTAGGGAGCATAAACAAGATTTTACATGGAAAGTGGGGAATCTAATTAACCTTTGTGTGTGTTGTGATTAAGGATGGACCTTTGAATGCTTTGGAATCATAACTAATAGTGTGTCTTTTCCCCTTATCTTTTTTTATATTATTCTTTTATAAATAATTAGTACGTACCACTACTACTATTATTATTATTATTATTATTTCAACATAGAAAAACTAAAAATAAATAAAAAGTATTCCAACTTTTTAATCTATCTTGTCATGTTTTGTGCTTTAAATTAATGTTTATCCTCTGTTAATAAGGGATCGTTTGGTAAGAGAAGTGAAGGATAATCTTGAAATAAGATGCAAAATTATTTTATGATGCATTTGGTTAAGTATATTAGTTAATCTCGATGTTTTAATATTTGTATTATAATAATAGAATAAATTATCCCATATATATGATTGGAAGACTAATCTCATGAGATAACTTTATCTATCTCATCTTCTATACCAAACGATCCCTAAAGAATTATGCTAAAATGGTAAGTACTCATTCAACCTTAATCAAATCTCAAGATCAAGCTTTGAGAATGAAATTATCTTTGTTAGGAGTTTTAATTCTCCCAATGCGGGAAGCCTCATTTCCATTCAAGTTGGGATTTGATATGAATTCTTATAATGACTTTGTTAACATATCATAAAAACTTGCTTCATTTTAATAGGGAGATATATTTGGTTTCTAAAGAGTATGATATTATATGTGTGTATTACTTTCTAGATCTACTCTTAATTCTGATATAAATATCAATATTAAATCTCTATCGCGTATATTAAGACACTCGAACAGGAAAATAAAAGAAAATGTTTATTCTCTCCTACATGCTAGCTATGCAATAATTGAACAGTATTAGGGGACTTTGAATTCAAATAATTCACCTCCTCCCATATAATATAATATAATACAACATTTTCCCCCTTTTCTAATCCTCACCTCCAAAGTGAGAGACAACTCATTTTATTGATGCTTAGCATGTGATTTTATGGCCACAATCAAGGTCCTCCATATGCTATTTTTATTAATATTTTAACCTCCCATTGAACCTAAGTCCATAACTATTATAACGTCCCCCACCCACTAAAACTCTCTAATTAATTCATTATTTTCCTTTCTTTCCTATTTAGGAAATCTTCCTTACTAAGGTTTTTTTTTTCGGTGTGTTTAATTAGGACTCCTCAATCTTGCTTTTGACTTTTTTTTTAAAGAAAACTTGTTGTACTATTTCAATCATAATTACAATCTAACAACCTATTATATTAATTTTTCAAAATCTTCTGTTTTGAAAGGAACTTTTTTTCGAAAAAGGTAGCTTCTGGAGAATAGTATAGCAATTATTTATATTTGTCTAAATCACTTTGTAAAAGTTCTTTTTCACACAATATAAAACAACAATTTGTATGTGATTGGGAACTTTTATAAAATATTAAAGGAGATAAAGTTTTTAATTTTTCAGACCTTCTGAAAACAGTTTTTGTTGTCAAAATTCTAACTACATGACTCAACTCTCTAAAATATAATAACACACGCAAAGGGGTATAATGTGCGTACATATATCCTACCTTGTCAAAATATAGATTTTTCTATAAAAAACCCTAAAATAATCACTTACAAAAACATTCTTGGCTAAATTGACTATAAACCATCAAGATTCTATATCATAAATCAACTTGTAAAAGAAAAAAAGTCATTGAAAAAGTTTTTCACCCCCTTTTTCTTTTTTTTTTTTCTTTTAATGGTACATGATCAGTTTATATATGTGTTTGTACTGCATGAACTACTTCTCATCAACATAATGAAAAGTAAAAGGCAAAAGAACTAAAGAAAGTAATTAATTCACTGCATTCAGTAACTTTGTTTCCTCTAAATGTAAAATACTTTTGTCCAATGAGAAAAGAAAGTGGAAACTTGTAAGCCTGACAGCTATAAATAAATACTATAGAGTAACAGAATAATTCCACAACCTCCCCCAATTCCCTTTTTTTTTCTTTTAAAAATATTAAAAAGCTTTTCAGTGTCACAGTAATAATGCATGAACAGTGTCCCTTACATTTGACTACTTGACCGACAATACTACAGTAAGAGGATAAAAGAACAGCTCTTAGACCCACACCACTAATAAACCCCAAATAGACCACAAAATAAAATAGAGAACCCAATTCACCAATAATTAAGTTAACAACCTGCACACCTATCTCAAAAATTTCACTTAAAGTAAAATTTATGAGAATAGTGCGTACACAGTTTTATCTGTACTTTATAATAAAGCAGAGATTATATTTAATAGATTTTTGAATTAATAAATATATATATATATATACAATGAAGAAATTACGTTAATTTTATTTTTTCAAAAAAATAAAATTAAAAGGGTATTAGTAGTCACAATCTGTCCATCAATGAAAGTGAAAGCCAAAAACACAAAGAGGAAACAAAGTTAAGAATAATTGATTCACATAGCATATTGGAGTGATAGAAAAAGCCCAAGTTTTCGGCGACATTTCTATCCGCACTTGGCTTTCACAACATAGTCGAATTCAAATTTTAGAGTCAGTGAATTCTTAATAAATTAATTTGTTATATTATTATCATCAACATATATCATATGATATTTGATCAAATTCTATAACGAGGAGAAAATCATTGTAACCAAAGTGATAAAGTTGAGGAGTCGAGTGACGTATCAACGCTACTAAATAAGTGTAAGTACTCAACACCTAGTTGTATTATCAGTAGGAACTAATTAAGAAGTTAGTCGACACTTCGAACACTTTCTTCCTAGTTAGCACTATTTTTAACCATGTTTGCGTGTTTGACTAATACGATAGAAAGAGTACTATTTGTTTAATAAAGTCAAGAATACATATTGTTTGACCAACAACAACAACATATTCAATGTGATCCTACAGATAGAATCTGGAGCGCAGGATATACGCTGGATTTTACTATCGTTGCTGATAGAGATGTCTTTTACGATAAAATAATTTGTTCAATCAAACTCATCTTCACCTTCTTTGCAATTCCTTTTTTTTTTCATAGACAGACTGGTCGACTTGACCTTATGACCTGAATCAAATTTTGGCTAAAATGAACAGATCCCTGATTTTCAGTCTTTGCTTTTTTAAACAGTTCAACTTTGGATAATTTTGATGGACAGTTTTTTTTTTTTTTTTTTTTTTTTTATAATAAAGGAAAGGGGAAATATCAAGAAATATTTGATAGTGATTTGACTAAGGTAATGGTTCTCTATGTCATCAATTTGTTATTTAGCTGTCTGCTTTTTTTATTCTTCTTTGGGATCAAGCATCATATGACTTAAAGATTTAAATTGAGTCGATATTTCCAACTCTTGGTTGCATTTGATATATAGGTTGTTCAATTTAGACTACTTTCAAAGGACAATATATGTCCGGATATTGGTACAAAATAAAGTACCATTTCATTACTTATAGATATATACTCTATGTGAATTGCATATGGATTATATATGTCGCATCATCAACTATATATATATATATATAGGGCCGGATCTAGAGGTCGGTAGAGTGTCTACCAACCCTCAACAAAAAGTTACCCTGTATATTATAAGCAGTTTTAAAATTTTTATGTACATAACAGATTTTGAACCCCTTAAACATAAGATTGGGAGCATTGACTTAATGATTTAGGTTCAAAATTTACCTTGGAGGTTCTAAGTTTAAATCTCTAGTATTACATTTTTATTTTTCAAACCCCCTTAATAAAAATTTTAGATCCGCAACCTATATATATATATATATATAATATCAACAATAAGGAGTATATGACTACTGAGATATGTATTCTTGACACCTAGCTTGAATTACACTATGATATGCTAATCTATATATGTTGGCAGGACTCTCTTTAAATATCTTCGGGTGTGTGTCAAATTCTTTAAAAATGATATATTTTTGGAGTATGTCGACACGGGTGCAACAGTAATACTATTGAAAAGTTTGAACAATAAATATCTATCACTAATAAAATTCACAAATAACCGTTTTTCAATCTTTATGATTAAAAAGAATAATCAATGTCAAATTATTTGAATCTCCACAGATGAAACTTCAAGATGTTGTCACGAAGTTTCACAACTAGAACATGAAATTGCATGATAGTGCGACAGCAAATGCTATTTTTATTGACCAATTTTCACACATGTAATGTTGTTACATATATATCTAACCAACACCCTTATTGTCCTATTGTTTCACCTATATATGGAATTTGAAAACAATTATTTTTTCAAAAGAAATCATCGAAAAGTAATTAGTAAACACTATTTTTCCTAACCATAAAATATTGTTAATTATCTATAATCTAATACCAAATATTATTCTTTTGGGAATGAAAATAACAAATTTTTTCCTTTGTATAATTTCTCTTAATACACAACGTGTTCTTTCATCTCAACGGACGCTTGGTAGCTCAGTAAAATATGCAAAATCAATGTATTATTTTATGCAGAAATAAAATAGATATGTATTAGTTACGTGAATTTCTAGATTACTAATCAAATACAGTATTAATTTTTCATTACATAATATGATTTCTAACTTATGCATAAATTTGTAATACATGAATAACTTAGCCTTCTAACCGCCATAAAACGGCGTGTAGAATTTGCTCAATAGATGCATGTACATATATGAAATGTCGTACAATTATAGGATACATTAAATGGAAGAAACTATCAAGTTGTAGTACTAGAAAAAGAACATATGAAGATTCAAGTGCAGAAATTGAATAGACATTAGGGTCGTCCAGGTACGATGAATATTGACCCTAGCATAGCTAATGTCTATAATGCAATTTCAGTACTCGATGACAAAGGAATAATAATGTCCAGTTTCCTAAATTAGTCAGTTTTCCGGCAACTAACACCCATATGGCCTTAAAAATTATTGTTTATTTATTTTGAAAAAGAAAAAAAAGATTGGAAAATAACTTGGGAAGAAAAAAGGCAAATATACCTCTTTCAATTTTGTAATTTAGATCGGATATAATTCTTGGCAAAAGAAAAAGATGCATATATATCTTCGCCGTTTAACATAAGATTTGGTATATAATTTCCATGTTTAACACATAATGCATATTTACCATTTTCGTTAGTAAACTGATCTTTTTTAAAAAAACCTATAACTAAATTTTTAATTAAAATATCACGGCTTTTAAAAATGATGTAACCTACTTTTCTTACCCTGGCAAACCTAATTAAAAAAAAAAAATCTAGTCCCTCTTTTATTCTATTCGGTCATAATATGGATTTGGATCAGGTCTGAATAAAAGAGGAGGTTGGACTTCGCTAATAATTGGGCCGGATCTAGACGGGTAAAAAGAAATGAACGATAATTATAAAGCCACGTGACATTTAAAAAAATTGTAAATTCAGCTTGTTAACGAAAGGGGTAAAAATACACCATTTGTTAGGCGGCCGGGTATATATACACCATTTTTTTAATCAAAGACATATCTACTCTAAATCGGCAGTTGAGAGTATTACGCTTCCAACTTACCTTCACTTTTGAAGTTATATTTAACTAAATTCAAGCATAAAATATTGTTTGCAAGAAATATAACCAAATATAATTTCTATTCTTTTCAACTTTAATTAAATAAATTTATTTTAAAAAAATTAAAAATATTAAATCTACCAAACTCCAACTTAATTAATATTCTCTACAATATTCAGCTATGAAGTAAACAGAAAGTACCCCATCTATAATCAAATATAATCTCCGACATTATCAAATTTTGTATTCAGTCAGTAGGCTAACATTATTTTCTCTATAATTTTTTAAAAGGCATCCAAAGCCTCATGATGATTTGACCATAGTAATTTATTTTATAAAGAAGAGTATAAAAATTCATTTAATAACAATTGCCTCTACCATATAACTGGGGCTATTCAAAAGGACTATACGTATTTTTCAAATTACCTATTCATTTTTAGTAAAAAGATTTCTGGGTTCAACATTTTACTCTTAAAATGGGGAAAAATTTTCGATACGAATTTTAATTACTCCGGATCAAAAAGTGGACACTGAAACACTGAATGGTAAAAAGAAAAGTTTTTCGCATTATATAGTCACCACTAAAATAACAATACTTGAAAAATATATTTTTTTAAAATTGTTAATGATATACGTATAATATATATTTTTTATACATAGTTGGTATATTATTTTTTGTATATTAGCTAGCGAAAATAATTATTTTTGACGAAATGGCCGAGTTGTTTGCATATAATTAATTAATTTATTTCATCTACCCAAACAAGACCAAATAGTTTGATTTGTTCATGTGATTAAGTATAGGAAAAAGTAGACAATTTTGGATAGGTTGTAATTAAAGTGTTTAATTCTTCTACCCAAACAAGACCAATAGTTTGATTTGTTCATGTGATTAAGAAAAGGAAAAAGTAGACAGTTTTAGGATAGGTTGTAATTAAAGTGAAGTCCAACGTATGTAGTTGATTCTTAAACAGCAATATATAGTTAGACGAAAAGAATGTCACAATTAATAATTACGTACCACATAGAGGAATAGGGTTAGCAGTTAATTAAACAAGATTAGCTAAAATTTAATAATGGTGCATGCTATACCAAAAGGGAAACATGAAATTAGGGACCACATAATTGGTCTCTTAAGTGAGAATTAAGCCAGAAAAAATTAATTATATGTTGTCGGGTTGAATTTGTATTCTACACTAGCTAGTCCTATTAGTGATGGCTCTTAGACGACTTTGCCTTCAGCAACAAAATCGTGCTTTTGTGCATTATAATTATAGGTCCAACTTGTTGAAGAGAAATACCGCGCCGGTGAAGGATGAGATTTCTGACTTTTTATATGATTCGGATAATTTTTTTCTTTGAGTTAATTTTTAAAGTGTTATTTAAATTAAAAAGTTTATTTTATCATGATAGCAGAACCAGTTTCATCCGGTGTGATCTCTCACTGAGTGAGGGGTGGGATGGCGGTTAGTAATACCTGATTCATGAATGTTCAAGCTTCAATCCGGAAAAAAGGGGCGGATGGAGAGAAATATCATATCGGCGAAGGATGAGATTCATGAACTTCTTAAATAACTTGAGCAATACTTCGCTAAGCCAGTTTTTAAGGTATAAGCTAGGTCTTCAACGCCTATATTTTTACTACTTAGGTATATGATTGATCAAGATTTTCTTTTAAGCAACTTGTACTTCACGTGCTTCCGTTATGTCCTCTTATTGTGTTATGGAAATTTTGCATGGGAAAATACAAACAAACCTTTCCATCCTCCTTCCTGTATCTTTCCTCCAACCCTTCTTCGCCACTGCCCCAAGGGGGCGGATATACAATACACAAATTATATATTTGATCGATCAATTAAAATTAATTATATTTTCTAGTCAAATAGAAAAATATATATTATTTTATATCAAATATATTATATATATTGACTATCATTTTGATGAACAATTATATATTTATATGAATTTTAGGACTAGACAAATAATATTCATATTTTTCTTTTTTTGCTTCTACAAAACCTGGATATGCATGTTAATTTTCCAATGGAGGTCTGAGGATTATTAGTAGTAATTTATTTTCAGATATTAGATTATGTATTTATAAATATTACTTTTTGTTGCAGTTAATTAGTGGATTTTTATACATTGGGTGTAATTAAGAAGATATATGATGAAGATGTCATCTCAATGAGGCAAATCATTACTACACTTTGATCAGTCCATCAGATATCTCTTTTTCAGAGTCGAAAAATTCTTCTATGTGGTGATCGATCGATGCTGCCACAAAGGTGATTCCTCTTGTCTACCTTTATTACAAAAGTTAAAATTAAAGTAGTTTGTTTTTTACAGGGTATAGAGAATCTTGACATGCATTCCACAATTATATATACATCTGTACAAAGTTAAATTGGCACTGTATACTAATAATCACCCTCTCTGACAACCACGCACTACTACTAGTTTCGTTTCAGGTTTAAAAGTGTAACTCGACGTACAAAGTATTCTGTATTAGCAGGATTAATTTAACGAAGGATAGTATATCAAGGGGTCTAGTGTAGATAACGTATTTTAATATAAAACATTAATGATTGTTTCCGTAATTCAAATCTATGACCTATATAAATCACACGAATACAATTTTAGAGTTGCTTCAAAACATCTCT
Organism: Datura stramonium; assembly: GCA_018107945.1. Taxonomy (NCBI): domain Eukaryota; kingdom Viridiplantae; phylum Streptophyta; class Magnoliopsida; order Solanales; family Solanaceae; genus Datura; species Datura stramonium. Next base: position 65,584 of record JACEIK010000792.1, read on the forward strand.
TCTTTCAGTTTGAGGTTTATATATCATAATTAAAAAATAAACGTGTAAAAGATACAAATTATATTAGAAGTATTAAGTGAGTTATTTGAGTTGAAAAAGTCGAAGAGGGGCTCGAGTAATAAGATCTTATAATTACATTAAGCCTAAACATAGACCACATCGATTTTGGCGTCCTATATTGTTCGCATAAGGCATGGAATTTCGATTCATCATACAATTGAATGTGCGCCAATAAAATTTCAAATTTGTGATTTTAAGTCGACTTGGGCTCGGTTCAAAACGAATAGTATTCTTATATATGATATTAAGACGAATTAATATCAGGAACAGATGGAGTGTTGTGCCATGAGGTTCATTTGAATAATCTATAACATAAACGCACCTATAAAAATGTATTAAAATTATAATAAAAACTAATAATAATAAGTCGAAGAGGGGGCTCGAGTAATAAGATCTATAATTACATTAAGCCTAAACATAGACCACATCGATTTTGGCGTCCTATATTGTTCGTGATAAGGCATGGAATTTCGATTCATCATACAATTGAATGTGCGCCAATAAAATTTCAAATTTGTGTAATTTCTAAGTCGACTTGGGCTCGGTTCAAAACGAATAGTATTCTTATATATGATATTAAGACGAATTAATATCAGGAACAGATGGAGTGTTGTGCCATGAGGTTCATTTGAATAATCTATAACATAAACGCACTCTTATAAAAATGTATTAAAATTATAATTATAAAACAACAAAAAAAAACCAAACTTAAATAAAAAAACTAAAAAAAATAAAAAAAATAAAAAAAATAAAAAAAATAATATAATTTTTTCATATTTAAAATGTATTAATTAAAAGGGTTAATTTAGAGCACAATATTTTATTTCTATATTATAAAAATAGATAAATTATTTTCGATAAATCAATAAAATTGTTTGATCTTTTATCTTAAAGGAAATTTTCTATAATTTTGCAACTGAGGAGTTATTTCTTAATTTCAAAATCACAGAGTGAATTAATAGCCAACAAGCGTATATGATATTTATATCACTAGTAAAATAATTTTTTTTTTTAAAAATACAATAGGTAAAAGAAGAAAGGCTGGAATAATGGGGGACAAGATAGGAGAGCAGGGATTTCAGGGAGAGATGATAATTCCCACTGGGCTTGCCAACTTAAACACTACACATTCACGTCTTTTCATTTCATATTTTAATAATAATAACATTACCCTATAATGTTATTATTATTATTATTAAAGTTTTTAATAATAAAAAAAAAACTCCTTGTTCTCGAGATGTTAACTAAATTGATTTAATGACTAAATAAAGAGAAAAAAAATATATCTCAAAGAGGTGAGAAGTCAACGGTCAAAGATTTGCATTACTGTCTCTGTCTCCCTTATCAACCTACAAACTATAGTATAAAAATAATTAATTGGAATGTGGGTATTAATCTAAATACATACATTCTTGTTTTCCTATATTTCTTCCTTCTCTTTTGTTTTGTTAAACATTCCCATAAAATCCTCCCAACACCAAGCACCAAGCGCCCCATCTGCGCTGCGGTCCTACCTGCCTTGGTGCACCCGCCCAATTCTACCCAGTTTCTCTCTCTCCATCTAATTTTACTAAAATTGAAAAATCTTAAAAGCTCGTATTGTTAGTCATTTAACTCCCTGAATTTTTATTTTATTGATAATAACTGAAGGTTCGACTTTTCATATTATAATCATCTTTCCTATGAAGAGAAAAAAAATTCACTAAGGTTTGTTAAGGATTATACGAAATCAAAGAAATTCATTCTCCCTAAATTAGAAGGTTTGTGTCTGAATTCTAAGAAAGAAGAAATATTTACTCGCAACGTCCCTAAAGAAAGGTGGTTTGATGATAAGAACTGACTTCTAACACAGCTAAGTTACGTTGAAAAACTTCTTAATAATGGATACACTGAAATCTAACACCAAGCATAAAGTATGAGAGAAAATGTTAGAGTGGGTTAGAGTCTCACTTTGGTCGAAAAATTAATTGGTGGTTTGTTTATATGTACTTGAGCAATTTTTCCTCGTAAGCTAGCTTTTGAGTTGAGTTAGGCTCAGGTATCATATCTTTATATTATATCAAAACTAGGTTTATTCCCGTTCGGGCTTCACGCTCCAATTTGACCTGGCGTGAAGGGGTGTCAGAGTGGGTTAGAGTTCTATATTGGTTGGAGAATGTACTGGTGGTTTGCTTATATGGACTTGGACAATCTTCATCTCTAAAGAGCTAGTTTTTAGGGTTGAGAGGCCCGGATGCTATGTCTTTACAAGAAAAAGGAGAGAGTTTTATAAGGAAAAACACAATTTTGCATACTACACGTGCTTTTGAGCTCAATTATAACATAGCCAAGGAACAAATCTATGATATCAATTGTGTCGTCAAAACGGACAATAAATGTCATAAATTTGAATCGTGAGAATGATAGGGAACATTTCTCGCTTTGATGTGCCTGCCTGGGGAAAATTTAAATATGTTAGACTTGTGGATTCTAGATATCAAATTATTACCAAAAAGTTTATAAAATTGAAATAAAAAATTATTAATAGCTTTTTACCCTAAATGCTCCGATTAGTTAATTAACAACTAACAATAATCATATGTAAGTTTTAATCAAATTTTTCATTCCAAAAGATGACATTTAACACTTCAAAATTTTAGTCGAACTTTCTTTTTTGATAAATTATTGGAAATGGAGACACATATTAGGTATTACTACTTTGGATTTATCGAAGTGCTGCATTATATTTTTTTAATAGTGTATGATTTTGTTTTTGTGTCTAAACTTGCCGACCTACTATCCGTCAGATCAGTTGACTTGTCTTTAAACTACGACCGTTCACATTAGTCAGCTCTTGACTAGTCAATGCATGGCGACAACTATTTGAACACGTGGCGACCAGGTGTTGATGACCTGTCCAAACAAATTAAGCATTTCTTTCTTGTTCATTTTTAGATTTTTTCTTTTGATCTTCGATACACACATGATTTCCACGCTCATTTAAATTTGCAACGTGTAAAAATTTATTTTAAAAAAATAATTTTCTAGATTAAAATTAAAAGAAATTATATTCAAAACTTAAATTTGAAATCTAAAATTAAGAGTTAATAAATCTTATCCAATTCATGTCAGTTCTCGTTGGTTCTTTCACGAAGAAAAAAAAAAGAATAGATCGGAAGTAAGGAAGTTGCAACCACCATGTTGACTTGTCCCAATTTCTTTATATTTTTTATTTGGTTTTGTTGTGATAGATTTTTGGGCTCTTCACCAATAATTAGTGCAAGAGCCTTGATAATTGTTAAAGTGTTTTTGGGATTCACATAATCACCAATGGAGTTACTTCCTTTGATCACAGATAATATAGAAAAACCCTAATTATTATTACGAGTTGGCATTGTTTCTGCTGCTCTTACATATGCCATAACAAATCTTATGCATTCCATTTTACTTTCTCCGGTGTAACTTTGTCCAATGTTACGGAACTTGCACTCAAAAGGGAGCTTTTAGGCCACGTAAAGCTATTTCCATGTAAATTTATACGTTACGAATTTAAATCATGAAATTAGTACTGAAAGTAGCATCAGTAAAATATCACACCCTTTTGTCTCCATATACTATTTAATTTATACACTCAACAAACAACTAGTTGACTTGTGACAAGACATAGTAAAATTGACAAGCATAATGTAATGGATGATAATTAACAAAGAATTTGACTAATGCTATGGAGCAAATCGGAACAAGCAACGGCGAAAATTTACCCATGTTTATAAGTATGAAGAATCTAGCGCCGTGTAGTTTTACTTATCTTTTTTTTTTTTCAAAGTGACGGCAACAACCAAAAGAAGAAACTTCTACATGAGATTTCAAGTTTAGGTTTAACATTTTGACAAAGGGAACATCATCACTACTACTAGATAAACTACGATTAATAAATAGTTACTTCTTTCGTTTCAAAATAAGTGATGTTTTCAGCTTTAGATATATCCCATAAGAAAACAACTCAGTGCTAAAAAGAAAAATATATTTTTACCTATTTACCCCTAATAAATATCTTGAGAAAGATATAACTCTTTAATATTATTTTGATTATTCAAAACTCTATCCATTATAATAAGGGCAAAATTGAAATAATATCATTAATGTCTTCTTGATTATGTAAAATACCACTTATTTTAAAATAAAAATTAAAAGGCTAAAATTCTACTTATTTTAAACCGGAAAAAGTAACAATTAATTACCTAGGTTTAAGTGACACGCTTGATCAT
>JACEIK010000792.1:100120-115112 GCA_018107945.1 Datura stramonium
AGGCCCATCTGCTAACAAGTATATGGGCTAACATTATGAATATATACCTGTTGTTAATCGTTTGGGCATTGTAATTTTCGCCATTGATGAAGCTTTGAATACTCAAAATACAAAATCCTAAAATTTAAAAATATACACAGTTATAAAATTAAATATCTAAATACATATAATACATAAATTATAAAATGTACAAATATGATTTTCAAAATCATAAAATAAATCAACTTGAGATTTTAAAATATCATAAAGATTTGAATTAAAAAAATAAATATTTTTAGCGAATTAAAGAAGAAAGAAAATATATATTTAAAATTAAAAAAAAATAGAAATCAGGAATGGAACTTACTTGATTTAACAAGATTATGTAACAAATGCGGTGGATTTTACGAGATTTGTGGGTAGTTAAAGGAGGAAAATATGGGGTTGGAGATGAAGACGATGGAGAGAGAGGAGAAGAAATGGGTTGGATGGGGAGTTACTACAATAAATTAAAGAATATGATAAAAAGGTAAACATACAAAGTAAAAGAATAAAAAATTACACATTAAATGAAATAAAGTCATTATGTGTAATTTTTTAAAATTATGGCTATTATATGTAAATAATTTCTTAAACGTGCTATGATATATAATTTTTCCATAATTCAACCTGTCCATATTTCATATAGGTAAAAGTGGGTTGGGGTAACAAATAGGTTGGGTAAAAGACACATTGACCCATATTTACCCGTATTTTCATGAGTAAATAGGTATTGCTTTAGAATAAATATCCGAAGAATACTTTAATTTTTTAAAAATAAAAAAAAATTAGTTTATTTAATTTTATTATATCATGAAAGTTATAATACTTTTTTTATATTAATTTTCAATATAAATGAAAATTACGTAATAACAAGGGGGAAAATATTTATCATGATCTAGATTTCAAAGTAAATAAAATTTTGCATTTTAGGAGTAAAACATAGTTAATGCACTTTAATAAATATCAATACTGAATTATGATTTGCTCACTTTACACTATATTATTTGTTATCCAATATAAAATTTAAAAAACTAAAAAAAATAAAATTTAAAAAATGTACATTTGATATTAATAGAGTTACCTACTCTTTAATAAGAAATGTACATATAATATTAACAAAAAAAATTATAACAAAAAAGAAATTAACATGTAATTTAGAAAAGAAAAAAAAATCTTTCTCTATTTCTCTCTCTCGTCATGGTGAACAAATTTCCACTAATTTTACTACACTTGTTCTTGTTCTTGAGTTTTTCAGAGTGCAAAGTGGATATGTCTATTCATGATTTGCTAAAATCAAAAGGGTTATCAGATGGGCTACTTCCTAAAGAAGTGAAATCATATAATCTATCATATTGTAGGCTTCTTGATGGGTCTTGTTTGGCTAAGTTTGATACAATGGCATTTATGAGAGTGTTGTGAGGACTAATCTTACTTATGGTTCACTTATTGATGTTGAAGGACTTTCTTAACAAGAGCTTTTTGTGTGGCTACAAGTTAAAGGAATTTTGGTTGACAATCCTTCTTCAGGTCTTACTCTTTTTGATATTAATTTGGCTCATAGATAACTTTCTCTCTTCCTTTTTGAAGATTCTCCCCATTGCAAACCTGATGGCATTTGAAGAAGAATGGTAGGAAGGAGAAGGGATTTGAAGATCAATGATAATAGATGCCCATTTTGTTAATTATTAAATGTCCATAATAATTGTGGATTTTATTTGGGGGTGGGGGTTAAGTAAAAATTATCAGGCTTAATTATAGGATCTTTTTAGACTCCAAAATGAGATTTGGGGGTTTATCACATATCTTGCTATTTTTGCAAAAACAAAAAACAAAAAAAAAACATGTAATTCAATATTATTGATTGGAAATTCATACTTTTCAACAAGTTTTAAAATGTAATTTTAATTCCTTCATATTATGAAAAATAAAAAAATAAAAAAATTGACATTTATATATTTACTATTCTTGCAATTGATATTTAAGTATACAACAAAAAAATAGATATTTTTTGAAAAAATGCTGTTAATACTAATAATATTTAGAGGGAAAAAAAGTTTCAAATGATCAACTACAATGAGAAGAAATATAAAGGGAAGGGGAGTTAACAAGTGAATAAAAATTGAAAGTTTAACCCATTAGGCTAATCCATATTTCACCCATATTTTGCTCATANAACTTATTTTAAAAAAATTCACATTTTTAATTTTCGTGTTCGGTTAAACGGAAGGAGTAAATAATTTGAGGGAGTATTTATCATTAGATATTAATGATATAAGTGTAATTAATCTCTCCTCCTTTATTAATCTTCTTTTAACTCCAAATCTCCACCAGGCGGCGTAATCTCACGCGCCATTATCCTGTTTATCTGATAGTTCAGATCTTGCCACGTGTACTTCGTACAAAATCAAAACAGTATCGGTTTCTATTCCCTCTTTTTCTTTTTTCTTCTTCTTGTCCAAAATTTAACTCATCAATCTGCAAAGTTCTATGTAGCTTCACTCCAATGCAATCTCTAACTACCTCTTCAATTTTGCTCTAAGAAATAAGGACCCCAAATTCTTGTCAAATTTATATTATCAATTTGGAGAAAAATGGAGGTGGAGAGGTGGGTTGAGTTTGTGGAATTGATGAACAAGCCAGCTATCATGGAAACATTCGTCGACATTTTGGTTTGCGTTGTGCCGATTTGGGTTGCGATCATGATCGGGTTATTGATCGGCTGGTCTTGGCGACCTCGTTGGACCGGCCTTGTATTTTTGGGACTCCGGTCTAAAATCAACCGGTTTGTTTGGACCGTTCCTCCCGGTTTTGGTGCTCGCCGGCTCTGGTTAGCCTTTACTGCTCTTTCGGCATTCTCTGTTGGTAGGAAACTGTGGTTTAATTTCCAGGGGAGGACACGTAAGCCCTCGGCGGTGGCAGCTGATTCGGGTTCGGTGTCGGTGGATGAATTTGGATCCTCTTTAGTGGTTTCGGGTACGGGTTCGGTTTCTTTTACTCTAAGGAACGATGATTCCATTATCAGGTATGTTTTTATTTCTAGGGTTTCGATTTGAATTAGATGTAAATGTGTTTCTGTGCAAAAGCTAGGATTTTTAGGGTATTGGTTGAACTTTTTGAGGTTATGGGATGATTACTATTTGTTGATAATTGCTTATTAATGAAGGAACACAAATTCTTTTGTTGTGCTTTTCTTTTTTCTTCTTATCATTTTCCGGTGAAATTTCGGTTTCCTGTAGTGACTAGAAGTTTACTGTTCTAATGATCTTTGAACGATCCATGCTGTTGCTTGTAAATGTAAGTGGACTCGACCAGCTATAGTTTTCCTTTTAATGGGAATAGTAGGTCAGTGCTTGGTATGCATGTCAATGATTTAACTGGAAAGTAGATGGAAAAAGTTTTCTAATATAGAGTCAAATCTGGGTTTTGATTATGGTGTGTCTATGCTTGTTGTTGAAGAAGAACACAAAGGCCCAATGAAGTTTCTGCATTGAATTTGAGCTGTTCATAGCTGATTACAGTACTTCACAATACCTCATAATTAGCTTGTACATTGTTCTGCAAGTGTTTCTAGGATACCTACTTGCACCTATCATATGAGAACGACCAGAAGAAAACAATGCATTTTTAAAACATGAACTTGAATTTGAAGAAAGTGCAACACTTTGAATTTGAACTTTGAAAATTGTGAAAGTTGTATCTTATGTATTTTATTCCAAAGTGGTGATAGATATTTTGGAACGTCCCAAACATGAATGCATGTCACATAAGTTGGTATAAACAACATGTATGGTATTGTTGGTCAAAAGTAAATATTGACTAGCTTGGATATTGTTTTGTGGTTTCCATTTTGTAAAATTTTTCTGCTTAATCTGATTCTTCTTGCTTCTGAGCCTAAATTTTGACATGCAAAAATGCAAACAACACAATCATCAGACTGAAGGTAATTTTAATTTCTAAAACTCTAACTAGAAAGGAGCTAAGTCTCATTTAACTATATGTAGTTTCTATCTGTAATGAGGATCTGAGCTCGGTCCTACTTTTTTTTTGTAATAAAGTTTATGTATTGAAACTATACTTCTTTCACTTCATTTCTTTGCCCTAATCAAATGCCCTAGCAGAAATACTATTGAAGTTGGTTGTTCAAATAAAGTTCCTGAGGTGTTTGACATACAACTTCAGAAGCTTTGTATCAACTCACGTGAGACAATTCATGTAGGAGCTTTATAATATTGAGACTTCACTCCTTAAGGAATTCATGAAGGGGCTTTAGAATAATGGGAGTTGACACCTTCTTAAGGAATGAGCACCTGCAAACTCAATAGTTCCTGTTCTATAGATCTTTGTGCTACAGTTATACTGCTAGTAGCCTTTTGAGTGTTCTTTTTTTTTTCCAGGAAATCATTTAACCGTCCCAGGTCAAATGGATCTAAGAGGATTTTGAGACATTTATTCATTAGGGTATTGGTTTTGAAAGGTCTTTAGGGACCTAAGGTTTTGAGCCTTATAAAATATTGAACTATCCATATGTAAAGCCATGCACTTTCACGTGTAAAGCTTGTGCCATCTTTGTTTATCGATGAAAAAAGAAAACAAAGTCATCTCATTTGTACCGTCAATAAAGTGCTTGCATGGAAAGGCCACAGAGGTCAATATTTTCAATTGGTGATGATGCTGGGAGTTGTGGTATTGATGTGACAATAATAATTACCTTCTAATCCACATTGAGTCACTGCCTTTCAACTGATGCACAAGTGCTTGCTGATTGTTAGATGAGATTGGTCTGCGACCTGTGTGTACTTCTGTGGTTGAGTTAGTAATTACATGTTCTTACACATACTTATACCCTCCAAAAAAAGTTACAAGTTCATCTACAGTTCCACTCTTGTTGAAATGAAGTGAAGTGCATTGTGCTGTACAGCTATTATTGTGTCAGATGTAATGTAACTGTAGATATGACAAAGTGGTTACGTCTTGGAGGCCGATTTACTATTTGAGGGATTAGAAAAGAGTAAGTTGTTTTGCCAAATGGGGTTGCTTCAGCGGCAAGAGCACTCCGCCATCAACCAGGAGGTTGGGAATTTTTGAGTCACCAAGGGAGCAAAAGAGAAAGGACATTGGGTGATATCTGTTTGTGGGTGGAGTTTACCATAGTAAAAAAAGAGAGAGAGAAGGAATAAGCCACTAAAATTCTGTTTCGTATGTAGTTAGAATTTCTTTTCACATCTATGCTGGGAATTTTATATATTGTAATTCTGATAGGAAAAAATTGCTAGTTATATTGAGACTTTCTCTTTCATCAAATTGTATACACTGCGATTGTCCAAGCATCTTTGGTTCCTTTTATCTACTAATTTATTTATTTATTTTTATCTCAGTCCCTTTTTCCTCCTATTCTTAGTCTTCTGCCGAGGGTTTAAAACGGACATTATGAATGTTCTTAAAGATATCCAAAGATCACACACCCAAGGGTGTGGCTTAGTGGTCAAAGAAGTAAGTTAGGAACCATGAGGTCTCAGGTTCAAATTCCAAAAATACTAGTAGGTAGTAGATATCTAGTTTCCAGTATCTTTTCATCTGGCCAAGCCACAATAGACAGAGTTGTCTGTTACCTGTTTGGTGGGAGGTAGTAGGTATCTAGTTTCCTGAGAAACTAGTCAAGGAGTGCACAAGCGAGTCCGGATATCATGGTTATAAAAATACTCTAAAGATCACACCAAACCTCGTTGCAGTTTTAAAAATCTGTTTACCTTATTTAAAAATAAAATTCAGTCTTTATATTTTTGTTTGTCATGTTTGTAGGAAATGATTTGCTTCATATTTACATATTCAGGACTTGGGGACAGTACTTTTGCCTTCTGCCCGTGCTAATTGCGAGATGCATGTAAATTATGGTAGTGACTTATAGGGCCATTTGTTTTGCAATAAGAAATTTGGGAGAGTACTTTGTGACTAAACTCTACTTCTTGATACATGTGCGTGCAGTCCATATGATCCTTACAGGGGACTGTTCTGTGGCATGCTATTTGGATATTCATTCATCATGAAGCTATACACTTATGTCAGCAAAAGTCCCTAATTTTTAATTCCAGATGGGAGCACTATCATTACACTCATATCTCTGAGTTTCTGGATCTCGGCAATTCTTTTGTCTAGTCCATGTGCAAGTGCAATACTTCTTCTATTACTCCTGGAAGATGCCCAGAACCGAAAATCACGATTCCTTCCATAATCATCCGTTTCTAGTCAACCTCTCTGCCTTATCCCTCTCCCTGAATATCCTCAGTTAGTCAGTTTGCTCTCTTATTCATCAGATACTAGGTCCAAAGAACCAGTGCCTTCATCAGATGAGATTTTGGTTTGATCTGTGCTATCATCTTTCCAATAATTGAATGCATACGTAATTCTCCACAGATACCTTACTAAGCCCGTGGACACATCCTGAGTTGGAAAACCGTGATTGTACACATTTTTCCTGACATGTTCTGGTAATAAAGATAAAGAAGTACGTGTTGATGTCGCTGTTGGGGCTTTGGTTCAGTGGAAATACGTAGGGCACACTTCACGAGTTTGATGCCACCACCGGCTGAAGCTTGGTATTTAAGTGGGAGCTTGGCAGAGGGCTGCTGCACGTATTCCCTGAGTTTCAAACTTGAGGGCCAACTGGGTTTGGGCCAGCTAACTTTCAGAGGATTTCTCGGTTACAAATAAATTGCATTTTTTCTGTAGCATATGCAGCTTTCCTTTGTTGTTTGATGCAATAAGTAATTTCCTGGAATTGAATTAATCTGGGAAGAAATCGTAATTGACAACTGTCATTGTTCAATATTTACCAGAAATGGAACTGTTCAAATTTACCAGTAGTTCAGTATAATTTCGTGATGCATTAAATACCGTCTTATCTGCAAATCACGGCTGTCAAGTATACGCAAAATTTAGAAGATTGTCTTCTGCATTGAATTGACCTTTTTCTGTAGTACTGAACAAGATATAAAAAAGTAGTTGTGTTAAAGTCATTTAAGGCAAATATTTAGAAAAGGATTTCTATGTTTTACAGTTGGGGAAAGAAGTTTTTGATGTAAATGAGAATTATATAAAACTAATTACCAGTCTTGATAATCGTGCCGAGTGTTGAATGAAAATTTCAATTCTATAGAGTGCTTCCTTTATGGCGTAGTTTTTCATCCTTCTAGATGATTTTTGTCCCTTTATATAGTTAGAGACATGACAGCATCTGCTCCATTCTTGCAGGCATACTACTGGATCGGAAAATGAGGATATTGTGACAGAGAAAGATCTGGAACACTTTCTACATCTACTAGATGGCAAAGATGGAGAGATGGCATGGCAAATCATGATGGATCGCTCTTCTTCAAACTTCACATACCAAGCTTGGCGGCATGAACCTGAGGTCAAGTTTACCTAAATTGTGATATGGTTTTTCTTCAGCATTTCTGGTTAGAACCATTTTCTTGAGAATTGCTTGATCCCAACTTTAACATACATCACAAAACTTAATAAGCTGAAAGGCCGAGAGGGTGTTTGCCTGAGTTTGATCAGGTTCGCTTATAAGCCTTTTTTGGCTGATCTACGCGTTTGGTTAATATCAAAAGTGCTAAAAAGCCATAATCAACCAAAACTCATAAGTTGATCATTCCCAACTTATGATTTTTCAGCTTATAAGCACTTTTAGTGTGACCAAATTTACTATTTCATCCTTTAGTATTTTTCTAATTCTGAAAATACCTTTCCCAAAAGGACCCCTAACTTTCTCTTCACTCATTATATGTCGTTCATCATTTAAAAGCATCTTTAAAAGGATGCTTTTAAATTTAAAATTTTTTTGAAAAATTTGTCAGGTTATTTTAGTCATTTTTGTAAAAAACAACTTATCATCATGCTTTTTACTAAATACATCAACTGCTTATCATTGATTTCAGCATTTCTATCCAAACACGTAACTGTTTATTTATAAAGTCAGTTTCAGCATTTAAAGCTTGTCAATGGTTTACAATCAGCTACCCAAATAGGCTCTAAGACTGCAAGTATGTGGTGCATACTTGCAGAAGCATTAGGATTCCTCAGAAACTATTATCTCCTTTTTGACCCGTAATGGAACTGTTATATGGAAGCTTTAAGTCCAGCTTTTATATAGTCACAATTTAAAATTTTCCGCAGCACAACAGAATCTGCCTTAAGCTATTTATATGTTCTTTAATCAGCTCAATTTCCATTTGGTGTTTTGATGTTCCAAAGACTGCAAATCAGCCTATACTTTCTCCTATTCGATGATCAGTTTAGTGTCAGGTTGCTTAGGTAAAGTTTCTTGTTTTTGGGGCAAACTGAAGAAGCCATCCACTGATAATTTAGTAGATGGCTTGATATCAGTTTTCCTTTTTCGTATAACTTTTAAAAGCATGCATTAGTAGTATAATTTCCCTTTCATAAAAAATAAAATAAAATAAAATAAAAATAAAAATAAAAAATCCCCTTGTTTCATAGAAATGATTGGTTTCTGGTGACAGAGTCGCCACTCTTAAGCAATGAGTCCCTTGCTGACATTGCTTTAGATGCTCATTTTAGCAACCTCAGCATATATTCATTTTTGCTTGGTGGATGCATCTGCAGTGGTTTTTTGCCTAATAAAACAGGGGAGATCTTTAGGTTAACTTCTTTGAGCTTGAGTTATGATATGCGCTTTCTTCCTCTGTGGAAATGGGGAGCTCTTATTTGATTTCTACCATATTCATATTATTGTTTTGACATGGCAAAATAACATTACATGTGTCTCTGCTTAAATCGTTGCATGATTTTGATGCCTTTGTTGGTGTATTATTGTATGTGCTTTATGGCTTATTTGATTGATTTATTCCGTTTGCTACTTCCAAATCCTTCATATGGATTTGAAATATTACAGTTACATTACTGGAAAATTACTAAAGGTAAAAAAAGAGTGTTATTTTTTCATTTGTTTGTGATTCTCCGCGAACAAGACCATTTTAAAGCTCTTCAGCTAGATACCAATATCCGATGTTGTACTTACTGGAGTAAGTATAAACTATTTTCTTCTTTGAATCTTTTTAATCTGTATTCTCAAGCCATAATTGCTGGTGTATTGCATGATTTCTAAGGTGACTTTGTCTATGACCAAAATCTCTTTATCCATACGATTAGTTTAAATTTTCTTTGAAAGTTCTCTGTTCTCTCTTAGTGATTCCAAAGAACCATTCTGTTTGTCAGATGGGCCCAACAATCTACCGAACCAAAACTGTTTTTGAAGATGCAACTCCTGACTTAGTCAGAGATTTCTTCTGGGATGATGAGTTTAGGCCAAAATGGGACCCGATGCTTGGTTATTTCAAGATATTGCAGGAATGGCCACATACAGGATCTATGATTATCCACTGGATTAAAAAGGTTTGTTACTCATCAAAGCTACCTCAGTGTTGTTGTGAGGAACTCCATATGATGCATTTTGTTCCGTTAGGTTCTGCACTCACATAATTTATTTTGCTGCTGCAGTTCCCATTCTTCTGCAGTGATCGTGAATATATCATCGGTAGAAGAATATGGGAATCTGGGAAAACGTATTACTGTGTGACAAAGGTGAGCTTTTAGAGGACCACATGTAAATTTAATAGTTCTCTGAATTCTTCATATACAGGTTTTAAGTGACTGCTCTGTCTAATGTCTATACAGTGATTTTTTCATTAGTGCTTCCACCTGACATTTCCAGACCTTTTGGACTTGTGAAACTGCTGTGTCTAAAATCCTTAAATAGTTTCCATGAAGTTCATAAATTAACTTATTTGTACTTGGACGAAGCTATCCTATATTACATTTTGTCATGATGGCTTGTTTAGTTGGGTTGTAACAACTAGTATATATTTTTCTGAAACCATGTAGTTACACATCGTATTCACATCTTTAACATGATCTTCCACAGAGTGTACCTTACCCAGCTCTGCAAATACGTGACAAGCCTAGGCGTGTGGACCTGTACTTTTCAAGTTGGATTGTTAAGCCGGGTAGGTAGCGCCATAACCTACGGTGTATAAAGGGACTAACTTTGCAAAATTTCCTGTTGCCTGTTGCTTAAGTTGAACTTTACTCATTTTACACATGAAATGTATGCAGTGGAATCAAAGAAGGGAGATGGACAGTTATCTGCATGTGAAGTCACGCTTCTTCACTATGAAGATATGGGCATCCCTAAAGATGTTGCTAAATTGGGAGTTCGTCATGGAATGTGGGGAACAGTCAAGAAGTTGCACAACGGCTTCAGAGCATACCAGAATGCAAGAAAATCAGAGGCAGCAGTTTCTAGGTGTGCGATGATGGCAGGAATCACTACCAAGATCTCGCTTGATGAAGGCGAAGGCGTTGATGCTGTGGAGCGAGTTTCTGCCGAAGAAGATAGAGCTGTGGGAGGCCAGAGAGGAGATGGTAGGATTGACTGGAAATGGTTGGCTATAGGAACGGTGGCTATAGTTTGCGGCCTTCGTACAGGAATGATAGGAAAAGCTGTGTTATTCGGAGCAGGGCAAAGGATTGCTCGCAGAGGAGGCATATAAATGCTTAGTGAGGAGTGGGTAGCCAGCCCCACTTTGTAGCAATTCTACCTTTATTATTATGGTATTATTCTTTATTGGTTTACATTAAAGCTTGTCGTGCGTGCCCACAACACCAGCAGCGTGGAGAAAATTATTATCTACTCTTGACATAAAAGAAAAGACCGTTATTTTTCCGCGGACCGGACCAACAAACTACCTTTTGCGCTTGCTTGAATTGTTCTTCTGATAGGGCTCGGTATAGTCGAAGAATGGCTACCCCCTAAAACAGGGGCTGTACTTTGTTCACACTTCAGAGTCGTTTTTATCTTGGGAAAGCACACTAGCTCGACATATTAGTTTGCACTTTATGAAAGCCTAATTCAATGAAATCTAATATAAATTTGAAAAGCATTCAGACCCTTTAAATTCTTGCTCTTACTTTTCTAATATTTAATTCTTTATTATTACTGCCACTAAACTTCTCTTTCTCAAATATATCATCCATAGTGAAGGACTCCTCAATCTTCCTCTCATCTCACCCCCTTTCATTTGTCGGTTCAGTGGATACAATAAACTACCGAACCAGTCTCTAAGATAATGGAAGCACGACGGAGTCTTATCTTTGCATCCGACAAATGAAAATAAAAGTTTCATAATTCAGATAGAAGTAAGAACGTCACCATGAGACACTCCAGCAGGTGGTCCATGTGCATGCACGCATGAGGGAGGGTGGGGGAGCTTAAGCTTTAAGCATCATTGCAGAAATAAGATGGACGAAAAGACTTAAATATATAATTGAACAGTCATTACACACGCCACTAGATAAACACCATCAAAGGAAACAAAATTTTCATGACTGCAGTTCTTCCAACTTGGCTTGTCATCTGCTACTCTAACTTAACCTTTCAAAATGCATTCTTCTATTGAGAAGCAGTGGCTTCACTTATATTCAGGAAAAGATGGTTCTCACTGTATTTGTGTTCCCATTCAATCTGAATGCGACAGGAAGAAACATGTATGAGCACAATCACACCTACAGGACTAGGGGCCTAAATACTCCAAACAAAACCAATTGCTTGCGCTTTACAAAGGATAACAAACCACGAAAACAGGAAACCATAGTAATAAACCAGTAAATACTGTGGAAACAGGCAATGGCTGCAGCAGAAGATTTTGGTATCCAATAAAGCAAGTGCATGTCCAAGTACTCAACTCACTCCCTCATGCTATCATTGTCAGCTTCCTCCTCACTTAAATCAAGATCCGCTAACAATTCCTCCAACGGGACAGAAGGAGCATCCCCGCCATCAGTCACAGATGCCATTTCTGATGGCTGATACTCCTTGTTACGATAAAGGGATATGTTGAACCTCAAATCTGGATTCTCCTCTAAATCTCTTAAGAATTGTTCATACTCGGAGTTCATCTTCTCTTCATGATCTCTACCCTTTACATTGTCATCAATCTCCATATTGAGAGATTTCAGCTTCCATGAACGAGGCTTCCCACGCTTCTTCTGCCATTTCTCTTCATAGCTCTTCTTAACCAGTATCACATCTGGGAGAACAAAGCCTCTATACTTGTCCAGCTCACTATCATTACTATTAGTAGCATATAAGTCATACCCAAGTGCATAATCCCCAGGATTTAGAAGATGCCCCAAATGTGTTCGTACATTGAAAATTATATCATTCTTTCCAAAATCAGATATGCGAGCTACTTGGGCATCTGCCAATGCGTACTTAGATCCACCAATATTGACCTCAGAAGAAACAGCCTCAATGTCTAGAACAATATATTCCACAAGCTGCCTACTAGAAAGTAGTGACTTAAAAGATGTCCTCCAATATTGTTCTGCATCCAGAAAACAGTTCCTGAGAGTAAATGGGTCAAGTAAAGCAATGTTGTTACTCACCTTGGTGCAGATCACAAGTGGCCCTAGATTCCCCAAACTATTTGCAACTTTTGGTGGAAGACAAATCAAGTCCTCACGACAAACTGGGCAAATTTCAACTGAAAAAGTATACTTATAGTTGTAATTGTTGCTCTTGGGATCATGAGACACTAGTTGTTTGTCATTACGGCTCCGACTGGGAACAACTTTTCCTATGAACTCCACAAATTTTACAGCATGACTCCGATTAGAGAAGAACATATCAATTCCTTGATCCATTTGCTTAATCATTATAGCACGAGCAGCGGCATCATGCTTAAGAATAAGCTGTTCCAAATAGAAGAAAGTTCTCCTGTGGGAAACATGCTGCCTTAGTTGAACTGCAGCCACCCACTGATCAGGATTAGCCTGAACCCTCGTACAAGATTCACACATTTGGTCTTGGATGACATATTCAACTGTGTAGGCCTGCTCAAGTATAGCTCCGTGAAGAACCTCTTTCTGAACCTTCAATTTGACTTTGATTCTCTTGGAGTGAGGTTCAGTCCAAATGAACTCTGCCTGCACTAAACGAACTTTATTCAAATTCTTCAACCTCTTCACACAGAAAGACAATAGTTCCTTTGATTCTAATTGGGCTTTAATCCAAGTCCTTGGAGGCTGCAAATAGCTATCACATTCAGGGCAATGACATATGATAACATGCTTCTGGAGACCTTCTGTTATGTCAACTTCGGACCTCAAGCAGTTGGCACACATATTGGCAGCATTTGGTTGCATACTTATACCACACTTGCAGCATAAAACATTTCCAATTGTATGATGCACAGTAAACATGCCCATTTCTTGTGCCATGGCTGGTAAGAGACACACAAGACAGCAGTAAGCAGAATAAGGACCATAAGATTATGAAGTATGCATTCAACAATTTAAGGTTACCAAAGCAAACAAAAAGACAAAGTTGCCAAAACCACCTAAAAAGTATGTGATCTACTGCAAAGCCAAAGTCTACAGCCAACTCTTGAACAGAATTGATTTAAAACAAGATAAAACTACAAACTTCGCCTACATTTTAGTTTACCCATTAATTAATTTCTTCTATCTTCCATTAGACAACAGCTTAAGATAAAAAGGAGAAAACCGTGATTTTGGTTGTGCACAGGAGTTAAAATTTATGCCTCCTTTTAAGGGAAAAAAAACATCTTCATCAGAAAACTATACATGAATATGAACTAAAGATCTTTCCTTTTTACGACCCTTTCATTTCAAAAGGCCACACAAGTATCTGCATTCATTTATGGATCAACAAGATAGGATAATACGAAAGCAACTTAACAAGACAAACAAATATTATAATTTCTTCATCTGAAAGATCAAGTGACACACAGGTTAACATCTCTGTTCTAGTACTCAAATGTCTGTAAAAGGAGAAAGTGCCACCTTTGGTATTTCATCCAAAGGTTAATCAAATACCATGACTAGGGCTGATCCTGAAAATAGGAACCAGTTCCATAGATGTGAACATTGCACCTAAAATGGGTCTAGGGGACAAAAAACAAGAAAATGAAGTATTTTGTTCTAAAGGCTGCAACACTCTGGTACAACAGCAAAGCCAATACAACGGGGAAGTATGGCAATAGCGCGTCGCAAATTTGAATCCCGGCTGGGATTTAGGTAGGATGTTTGGTACTCAAGTTTGAATCCTGACTGGGATTTAGATGGGTTGTATGGTTTGAATCTTGACTGATATCTGGAATACATGGCGTTCCAAAACCGGAAACTTTAGAAACCAATGATACGTGCATTTTCTAGCAAGCTTACAAACACGACTAGGCTTAATCAATATCTTCTCAGCAATAAAAAAACATTATCCTCTCCTGAGGAGCAAAAAAAAATGGAAACACCTACAACAAGTTGAAAACTTCATGCTTCAACAAACAGAAATCAGTGATTGAGAAATATTTAATTTGACTTAACTTATGAACATGGAGTTACAAAAACGAATAGTAATCGAAATCACGCTTCGAACTAGTCACAATTCAATTCAATTCAATTATGGTGTGTAGTTGAGTTCTTACCAAGTTGACAATTTCAACAGATTTTTGTTAATCTTCGATTGTTTCTTTTGAAGAAAAGAAAATACAACACAATGATGGAACTTACCTGAGGACAAGGAAAATGGACAAGCGGCGGCAGGCGGCAGGCGGCAGGCGGCGAGAGCAGACGCAACTATGAGCAGAGACTCCCAGTGGAGGGGACTTAATTTGGAACCCTAAAGGCCTAAACACTTACTAAAGAAGTAAGGAGGCGAAGCCCTATGTTTTGGGCTGACGGATGGATGCAGATTTATCACGACAAATTATGTATATTAAATATTAGGCATTATTTTAAAAGTTATTACATTTTTTAAAAAGATTTTTTATTTTCACAAAAATACAACAACT
Source organism: Datura stramonium (assembly GCA_018107945.1). Lineage (NCBI taxonomy): Eukaryota > Viridiplantae > Streptophyta > Magnoliopsida > Solanales > Solanaceae > Datura > Datura stramonium. Next base: position 115,030 of record JACEIK010000792.1, read on the forward strand.
TCAAATACTACTGAAATTTGAAAGGTTAACAAGCGAAATTCATGTAGTTCAAAGTTTTGTCGGAGGAAGAATTTAGGAGGTTC
>JACEIK010000792.1:115918-200139 GCA_018107945.1 Datura stramonium
AAATATTATTTAAGTTTTTAAATCTCACTTACAATTTCGTGTATAAAATTTATATGAAATATATATCTATTTTGTATAAAGTTCAAGTTGGTTTCTGAAAACTTAATACAAGTTTTTATCATTCTGACATCGAGCTATTTTTCCACGTAACAACAACACACAACTTTCATATAATATTATAAAAATTTAATAAAACTACAATAACATATAAAATTTTAAATACAAATTTTCATATAACTCAACATACTCAATCAAGAGTGGGTACTAATTGGGGGGAGGGTTTGTACTGAATGGTATTGGTGGAGAAGTATTTGGAATAGAGCAAATGTCCCGAGGGCTGAAGCGTAACTTAATTTATTGGCTTACCATGCATAACAGATTGTTCACAAGGGTAAGATTAGGAAGGATGAGAGTATGTCAAGATCTTTGTGTATTACGTGGAGACTCCTCTAGGATCACGGATCACCTGTTCTTTCAATGTGTGTTCTCACGAATTTACTTGAGAGAAGTTCTGGCCTGGATGGGAATTCATATCCACAAAGATGACTTACAAGGCATCTGGGACAAAATAGCACGAAGAGCCAGCGAAGAGATAAGCTGGGCATTCATATAGGCAGTGATGACACCGACAATCTACTATATATCGAAGGCTAGAAATGAGGCACTATGGAACTACAAGATACCCAGACCACAATCGTTAAATAAGCAGATATAGATAGATTGTAAATATCAAATTTTTGACATACTTGACAGAAAACGACACTGTAAAGATAGAGGAATTATATGGTAGGTAAATAGAACTTAGGTTACATAGGAGCTAAAGGGTAACTGTTGCAATGGGTCATTAAAATTATAACGAAGATGTACTTATTTTGAGGGCGTTGATAATAAAATATGTTCAATTGACCAAAAAAAAAAAAAAAAACACACACACAATTATAAATTTGATATAATTCTGTTGTAACTTTGAAAAGTGCTTTGGCACAATATCAAAAACGATCTCTTCAGTGAATTACATTTATTAAGAAAAGGTTTTTTTGTTTTAGTTCGACCCGGCTTGAACGAATTAGGACTTAAATTTAAGTCTAAAACTAGCTCAAATCTTATCCTACCTCCCCCCTTAAATAGCCTCAGATTATAAATTTGAACTCCTCTTAACATTTCAGTTCGTTGAGATATTACTCACTCGAAATAAAGTACATTTATGTTGGAAAATTGATTTTTAGAACTTGAACTCCAAGTCACTTTAATGACTGAAACTGGAGTTATGGATTAATTTAAAGCAGTGCTCAAAATCAGAACTAACCAAGGAGATCGTTGAACATAACATAACATAACACATCTTCTTCATTCTTGGGGACATCCAGGTGCCCAAGTTCTTACCCACAATCTTCAGTAATTGCTGAATCGGAGAGCAATTTTATCTGTTTAAGCTGACAATGAACTAAAAAAGCAAAATCAAACTTTATGATTATAATTTGCTAGCCCAAGAAGCATTGAAATTCAAAAATCTTAGGAACCCAAATTGGGATCGAAAGTAAAAATGAGGGAATGGGCTGCGTAGGTGTTTTTCTTCTTCAAATCTACTATAAATTATAAAATTTTACTATGTTTGATGAGTTTTTAAAACATATCTATATATTTTAATAATATAGAGTTTTATTTAGTTATGAGTATGATTTTTTTAAATTAAAAGAACCAGTGAACCGATCCAGTAAATTAGAAACCAAAAAAAAAAAAATTAATCTGATCAATTCTTTTTATTTTATGATCACCCCTAAGTTTAAGTAGCCAGTAGCATATTTGGAGATACTAACAACATATTGAAATTTAAAAAATATATCCTTCTATTTTTCAAAGTACAAGGTCCAAAAAAGATTCAGAAAAGATAAGTACGTTTAGAGTTGTCCATTTTTTCAAATTCAATTTGGAGTTGGATTTCGAAATTTGAAAATTAGCTTTAGCGTAATATTTTTTTAAATTATAATTTTTAAAATTGGCCTTTATTTTTATAAATAAACTCCATCTTTATATATATCTTGAAGAATAGCTAGTTACTAGTATTGTTGACTTCTTGTACTAACAAATCTTTGTGACTTTTAAAATTGATGAAGTGTAATAGCATGATGCAACTTGTATACGAGATCCAAATGCAACTGATGTTTTAGTTTTGTAATCATGTGAATTCAATCTATAAAATTATGTGATTATCTGTTATATGATTTTTTTTTTACAGCAGATATGGTTGTTTGTTTTAAATAAATTAGTCAAGTTGAGTGATTATGCTAGTATTTAGAATAGGACCGCGTATAGATCAGTTCAATTCGATCGATTTTGAAGGTTATTATTATTAATTTATAGACATGCTAAACCGTTAAGATATCGGTTGATGGGTTATTGATCATTGTCAGTTCGGTTATTGGGTTAACCATTAAGATCTCACACAAAAAATTTCATAAGTCATAAGTATATTTAGCTAGAAAAAAGTGGGTGAAAAGATAAAGAATATATAGAACTACCCCAACTAAAGTAATCAACTTTAATTTAGATTTTAATATCATCTTCACTTGTCATTGACACACAATTCATCTTCTTGCTAAGATACTTTATATATGAAGACTAAAATTGTAATTAAATAAATCATTACCGTGTTATCAATTCATCCATTAAAAAGAATGGTCAAATTAAATAACTGAATCAATGGTTCAATAACTTGGGATGGTAAACTGATAATCAAACCGTTAAATAATAACGCAATTATTGATTCAAGTTATTGATTTAACCGTTAATTTGCACAGACTTAGTTTAGAAATATGGGATATAATCATATTTCATGTTTCTTAGAAAAAAAATTCAGATATGAATATTATTTCAAATATTCTTTGCAAGAAATATAATCAAACACAACTCATCTTCAACTCCAATTTTATAAAATTTTAAATAAAAATAAAAAATATTTATATTTATGGACAAACGCCTGCTTAAACGACACTCTCCATAATTACTTTTTATTCACTTGACTTAAGATACTACTTCAATTTCATATACAATTTTTGAATCATTCATGATTTATCACTTGTTTTATTGGTTAACCAATGTACCTCTTTAGTTATAGTTATGAATATCTTTTAAAATATATTTAATAGAGCTTTATATTTTAATGATATTGATATTTTTTTTTCAATGATACAAAGTTGTACACATTACATACACATATACATGATTATATACATCTATACAAATAATATACACATCATATACATATTTCTTTTTTCAAAATTCATTAACAGTGAAATCCATTTCAATCTAGACGTCCAATATTTATCATAGAGAAACTTATTTAAATCTCAAAAGAGGCATAAAAAAGAAAGAAGAATAAGAACCACACTTGATAACTCTTTTTCAAGATCAATTTTAATCATGAAATCATAATTACATTATAATCCGTTATTACATCTCCGAAAATCTTTTCAGCTTCATCAATAAATTAAAATATTTCCAAAACAAGTATGAATTTTAACAATATCAATTTTAGAAGCTTGATCTTACTTATTAGGAAAAGTCAAAATTAAAATCAACCCTAAAAAGTCTATTCTCAGACTTGGTATAGAATTGATGCGCATACATTATCTCAAATTCCTAACAAGTAACTAAAAATTCAAATTATATAGCACCAAATAGGAGAAACTATCCTAAATCACCTTGACATCAAGCCACATCATGTGTTAGAAAGTACCTGAAGCAACTTGTGATTAGAAATCAATAACGTGGGTATCTCTTAAGCTATCCTTCATATCTAAAGAGAATTTAAGGTGTGTTATCCTATTAAACTAAGCAAAAAAATAATTTAAATAGAAACAAAATACAAATCCTTACCAAGTTCAGATTGCATAAGATCATTAAAATCTTCTTCAACATCTAAGGGAAAAAGCTCACTTTGATACCAATCTTGAAGACAAAAAAGAGCTTGCACTAATTTCAGAGACAATGAATTCCTAAATGAATTAAGAAACGCCCTCCGATGCTAAATGCATATTCCGATGCCACACTAAAAGTCAAAATTTCCAACATATCACGAGCCATCTCAGAAAAAACTTTATATCTAGGAGCATTAACTTTCCACCGTAACAAAATATTAAAATTATCATGATCCGGACTCTTGTTCGTCACTATGATATTTTTTCAACTCTGGCTTATTCTCCAGTGAACTTGTTGTGTTGTTTTATCCTCTTCATTTCGATCCTATTTTTCACTTTTGCTGATTTTGTGTTAATATTAGAGCTAGATGTATCAAATGTCTTACCTGATGAATTAGAGAAAGAGGATGTATGCTGAAATGCATTAGAGAATTTTGTTACATACTCTTCAAACATAGATTTTCTGTAAGTCACCACTTCATTTTTTATTTTACTTCTCTTTTCCTCTCCATGCATATCCTTAAGTGTCATTAACATACTCAAGATTAATACAAGGATCTAAGACAGATGCAATAAAAAATATCTTATTCATTTTTTCAGGAGCATCTCAATACTTGACAATTTTTTCTTTCATTTTTGCCAAAGAAAGATCATCATATTCCACACATTCTTTTAGATAATTGTGACACTCAACTATGTCTTCAAATTGAACATTAGAAGTGACACAGAGTGAACCTGATATATTTACCATTAGATCATAAAGTTTTTTAAAAAATATTAAAATATTTCTCACATTTCGCCAATCATCACTTTCAAGTACACCTGCAATATTTTCATCTTCACAAACATTAGTAGTAAGATAAGTTGACAAACCACTATCATCAAGATCATACCTATCAAATGCATTCCCAAAATATTGTGCATTATCCAACATGAAATAGGTAGAATTTCACCTAGTAGAAACATCCAAATATAATGACTTCTTAAATTCTATGTTTTTGAGTTCACAACAATATTCCTTAAACTTGCTAAGTCCTGCGGCAGATAGTCTAATATACTCCACCATTTGCCTAACACATTTGATAGATGCACTAGCTTCTTTCATGCCATCTTGCATAATAAGATTGAGAATGTGATCCATACATCTTATGTGAAGATGGTTAACGCATTTCACGTCCGATTCCTGTGTAACTCTTTCCCCACGACATTATTTAAAGAAGCATTATCTATGGTTATAGTGAATATTTTCTCCAATTTTCAATCATGCAAACACTTATGTTATTGCAATGACTTCGGAATTAGACCTAAGGGGGCGAGGGAGGGATTTGGGTCTAAGACTTATTTCACAAGTTAAAACTTTTCTTGAATTATCTTTTGTGACGGGAATAGATTTTAACTCTGTTCTTTTGAGCAGTAACCTAATTCAAGCAGAAAATAATAAAGTGCTGAAAGTAAAGCAAGAGACAAGAATTTTTGCGTGGAAAATCACCCAGGCTCGAATGAGTGTAAAAAGCACGACCTACTCTCTAGTAGGATTTCAATTTAGCTCCACTAGACACCGAGCCAAATTTGAATTGCAACCCCCGCAATCCAAGGACCTACCTTTAAGCCCTTATAAAGTTCCTAACCTATATAAACAACCCTTAGTTTAACAAGAAGAACTTTAATACAATTACAAGAGAATGACAGAACTGAAATAAAAACAAGTCCACTGATTCACTACAAATTGACACCTAGACCTAGACTGCAATGGAACAGAACTAGAAACTGTCTCTAGCACCGGTCAACTCTCTTCAACTTGAATGCCAATTGAATACCCAAGAATGATGGATTTTGTTGAAGAGTATTTCATGAGTGAATGCCCATCTTTGACGTGGTATACGTATTTATAGTACTAGAATATACAATGATTTACTTCTACTAGGAAAGGGAATCTTTCACTTAAGAGTCCTTTTCCTTATTGAAAGATCTTGTTGACTCGCTTGTTGAACTCTACATCTCTCATCAAATATTTTCTTTCCTTTTAAGGCACCTTTCTTGGTTCGAGAAATACCTTTTTATAAACACTAAGATTTCTTTCCTTGTAGAATCCTTCTTTCCTTGTAGAATCCTAGTTGTCCTCAAGCTTTTCCCTATTTCCTTGCAATTCAAACCTTCAGAATTCCTGATTAGTAACTGGCATAGATTAATAATGTTCCAAGTGCTAATCGACTACTTCCTAATTATTGTAATGTTTCAAGCATATTTTAAATCATCTCATCGGATATCATTAAAACCTATTCCAAAAAATTCCCCCCTTTTAATGATGACAAATAAATATACTTGAAAACGTATCTTAATTGATTAATCAAGAATTAAGCAAGAACCAACACTCAAGCATAACCTTTCCCTTTTGGCATCATTGAAAAGAAACCATACAAAACCAAAGACAAAAGAAAATAAGAAACAAAACAGGACAATGGCAATCAACATGACCCGATTAGTGATTAAAAATGCTTGATGGCCAATATTTAGAATTAACATAACCAAAACCAAGAAACCTGTCAAATGACCCAAAAGAAACTTAACCAAGATACCACTAAAACCATTCATGAAATTTGACAAAACGGGATAAGGAGACGGGGCGGGTGGTAAAGAGGTATGCTGACATTTGAAGAGGATGTAGGCATTGGAGATAGAGCCTTAATAAGAGTCAAGAGTTTAGCATGACGGGAAGAATTCCCATCTCCTCCTTACGAGTCGGTTGGGCCCTTAAATCGGCATTCTCTCAGCGGCGAGCATTCTAAACATCAATCTCTCATTTTCCAACGAAACACAGAGGCCAGAAGCTGTTGGAGGTACGATAGCAGGATCTCTAATTACCTCCTTGTGAGATCTAGAGTTTCATAATAATCAAAGCATCATAAATGGAGTGAACTCGAGCTTGACTTGGAGTTTATCAAACACCTTCGTCAAAATAAACCCATACGAAAAAGCATGATTTTGCTTTTATCATCATAACCTTAACCAAATAAGAAATCATCAACCCAGGGTTTATAGGCATCTCCCTATACAAAAGATCCATAAGAGTTAAATCAAGATAATAAGCAACATCCACATAACACTCTTGGTGGAATCGGATTCTTGGTAACAAAGAAGAACAAATATTTGTATTAATCATACATAGAGTGCTTGTAGACCTTCGAGTAGGACATTTTAGAAGGGTTGTTCTGAGAACTTCCGAACAATGTCCAAAGGTTTCGGGAAAGGGAGATCCAGACCATCAGAGTTCTTTGATAAAGGAAAAGCCTTCGCATAGATTTTCAACACGGAACTTCAGAATTATGAGTTATTAGCTACCATAACATCCCCAAATTTAGTGGTATTACAATCATAGAAAATGTAGAAATGGCAAAAAAATATAACACTTACGAGCAGTACACACCGCCTACTGTCGGTAAATAGCCTACCACATTCTGAGCTTGAATTTTGGACCAAAGGGTCACCATATGCACATTATCGAGAGGAATTACCATTTACCCTTCGGCGGCTTGCGCTCGCCAAATTCCTTCACCATGACATATACAGTGGTTGATGGTAAAGGTAAAAAACGACGAGAAACCCCTTGATTTTGACGGGCCTTTGGTGTGAGAAATTGATTAAGAAGACAAGATTTCTTCATTGTTGGAGAAGAAGGAAAAGCGCCTTGACGGAGTAAACGGGCTCTTGGCGGCAGGGGAACCATATCATCAGGCTTTCAAAATCAGACAAGGAAGGTGGTTTTCAGGACCTCATCATTAGAATCGTCTTCCTCGGGTGCACCATCAAGAGAATGGGCAGAGAGAAAGATGGGGGTTTTGAGTAGTAGTGTATCGACCTCGTATATATGTAAGCAAGGTTTCAAGAATGATTTGAGAAGAAGATGCGACCCGGGGGAATGGTCGACGGGCTCACGAGGAGATGGTGGGGGTTGGACACAGCCAGCTGGAGATATCCGGTGGCTGATTGCGTGTTTTCATAGAGTGAGAGGCAGGTTTGGGTTCGGTAGTGGTGGTAAGGTTAGGTGCGGAACTCGGGACCTCCATGGTGAAAAAAGAAGATGAATCTTGAAAGGGTGCATTGTGAGACTTAAGTCTTTGGTAAATAAAGAAATGGAATTATAGAGAGGTAAGGCAGTGGAAGATTAAGAGACACAAATAGAACCAAAGAGTCATAGTGGAAATAGAGGAGGGAAACCAAATAAATTAAATGACTCTCGGGCGGAGAGATTGGCGTGATTCTTGACAACGGGATGTGACATAAGGGGGTGATGTCATGAATAGTATTAGTAATAAGTGGTCAACTTTGAATCTATATCGTGGCTGTTCCTTTAGTGGTCGGAGTTTGTTCTAGTCTTTTCTAAATAGCAATGAGCTTTTAGTATAAAAAAATTGACGTGAGAAATTAAAGCCAAAATAGTTCTCGCCAAGAGCTTTAGTGAAGATATCGGCAATTTGATTTTCGGTTTACAAAATTGCATAGATATAAGACCTTTCTCAACATTGTCCCTTAGGAAGTGATGTCTAATATCTATGTGTTTTGTCCTCTTATCTTGTGGGATTTTTTTAATATTTATGGCCTTTGTGCTATCCACGGAAGATTTGGCACAATGCCCGTATCACGCATAATCCCACCAATTCTTCGACATCCATGAAAGTGAGCACAACAAGATGCAAAAGCAACATATTCGGCTTCATCTATAGTTAGGGCTATGTAATTGTTTCTTTGTAGCCCAAGAAATTAAACATGAACCAAGAGAAGAAGTGAGCCATACGTGTGCTTTCACTGTATACGAGAGAACACTGCATAGTCGGCATTTGTATAACCTACTAAATTAAGATTACCTCCTTGGGATTATACATACCATGAATTTTCTATTCCCTTCAAGCTATCTTAGGATAAACAGCTATAGTTAAGTAAGATTCTCTAGGAGAAGATTGAAATCACACATAACCCGATACTAAACACAATATACAGTCTGCTTTGGCATTTTAGATACGAAGAGAGATCCAATCATATCCCTATAACTTTTGTCACATACTAGATTTTTCATGTTTATACTATCCCTAGCTTAGTGGTAGTAACTTAATGGAGTGTCAAATTGATTTAGCAAAATCCATGTCAAATTTTTAAACATTCCTTAATATATTTTGATGGATGATTGTTCCATTCAAAATTATTTGATTTGTAAGCACAGAGAATTTAAGCTCGCACGTCATACTCATTTTGAATTCACTACTCATCAACCAAAGCAAATTCATTACACAAGATTCAATTTGTTGCACCAAAGATAATATCATCTACATGCATGATAACCAACAATAAATCTTTTCTTTGCTTTTTAGAAAGCAGTATTGTAAATTTCCCCCTAGAAAACTATTTTCCATCAAAATTTTGAAAGTAGTACTTCCACCAGCTCACGAGGCTTGTTTCAATCCGTATAAGGCCTTATCGATTTAAAACATGTCGGAAAATTCAAAATTTTCAAGCCCGGGAGGTTGACGGACATATACCTTTTTCTTGATTCCGTTTAGGAACACACTTTTGACATCCATTTGGTAGAGGTGAATTCCATATGAGTAGCAAAGACAATCGGCATTCTTATTGCCTCCATTCTTGCAACCCGTTTTAAAAGGTTTCTTCATAATCACATGCCTTCTTCTTAGTTATAGACCTAGACCACCGAGACGAGACTTTGTACTGGTGACTATTCCCTATTCATCAAGTTTTATTTGAACCCACTTTGTTCCAATTACAGGTTCACGTCTCATTAGTATGGTGGTTCGAGATGCCATATCTTGCTCCTTTTGAATTGGTTGAGCTCCTCTTGCATAACCATTATCCAATGCAGATCTGAAATTCACGATAGTTTTGACTCAATATAAGATAAGAAAGTGAATAAGCACAAAAGTTTCTCATGATTTTTTTGTTTGAATTTCCTTATTAAGATCGGTTATTGTTTGACCAAGGGATGAAAATTTGGTACTCCGGAGGCCTCAAAATCAATTCTTATGGATTGTCATTTTGTGTTTTAGGAAAAACATGGTCGGATGATGTTCTTCCACATTCCTTCACTTATGGACTTACCACCGTCTCAGAGATTGTTCCCCATTTTCAGATTTTCGGTTTGCCCGTTTATCAGGAAGTCAAGGAGTTTGTTTCTAAAGCGTTCCTTCGTGCGGTATGCTTCCTGGTTGGTTGAAGATGGGCGGCGATTTCAAGTCCTCCTCTCGTTTTCTTGCAAGTCCATCTCAACAAAAATGTTGAGCTCATCAAAAATCCATATGCTTTCTTCTACACACTTTGTTCTTTTATTGAACACTTTATAAGCTATTGTTTGTGAAGAATATCGAACACTCGCCATCCTCACTTGTATCAAGCTTACCTAGGCGGTTTTCATTATTATTTTTAGAACATTTGCTATCAAAGATTCGCAAGTGTTTGATACTTGGTTTTTTCTTCCTTTAAAAATTAAATGGGAGTTTTATCAAAAGAAGTGACCTGATCATGCATAGAGTTAATTAAGTATAAATATATTCTTTTGCTTGACGAAAACTCTTTGGAGAAGACCCTTGGAGATAAGCATTGTTCGTGTCATAATATTCTATTGTTCTATTTTTCCTTTCAATAACTCCATTTTGCTTGTGGAGTTTTGAGGTTGAGAAGTTATGATCAATTCCATATTTGAAGCAAGGCGAGTGGAATTTAGCATTTTCAAACTCTGTTGTGATGGTATGAATATATTATATCCATACCAAGAGTTCGATTGAATCCTTTTTGCAAACATTTAAGCATATCAAATGCTTCATCCTTAGAAGTAAAAACAATGTCCATGTAAAGCGAGAGAAATCATCAACAATTACAAACAATTTCTTAGCTCCGTGGCTAGTACTCGCATGGGCCGCAGAGATCCATGTGAAATAATTCAAGTGGCGGAGGTGCTTATTACCTTTTTGGACTTGAAAGATAATGGTTTATTTTCTTTAGCACAAGCATCACATACCTTGTCATCTTTAAATTTTATTTGAGTAGACTTGGATAAGATTTTTGAAACAAGTTTATTGAGTAACGAAGGTAACATGACCAATAGCTTGTTTCCTTACAGTATCATCATCTTAATACTCAAAAAATAATTCATTTCGAAGCAACATGATACATGCTTTATAAACATTACTATGTAAGCACTAGGTCAAGACAATTTCCAGACTTGTAGTTAACGCTTTGCAATCAAGGAAGAAAGTCGTGTTTCACCAGTCACAAAGTTGAGAGATGCTCAACAAGTTGGGTTTGATACCCTCAACCAAATATATATTATCAATAGCGTGAGAGAGTGACTTACCGATCTTACCTATTCCCTAGCGTGCCTTTCTCTCTCCGCCCAGAGACCGCAGTTCCTCCATTAAAAATTATTAGTGAGAGAAAAAGTTTTTGTTACATCATGTGCACAGGAACAACCCTTTGTCAAGATACCATTTTTGTTGTTCTCTCTTACTTAGCCTTCACACACAATCAAGGGTTAGATTTGGAAACCCACAGGTTGGTTCCCTTTCTTTTGAAAAGTTGCGAAATCAAATCCTTTTAAATCCATCTAACAATGTTTCATTTTCTCGGAAGTTTTATCTCTTTGGCTAAACATTCATATCTAACATAGCAGGATTGACACAATGGCTACAAAGTTTTATAATACTATGAGAACAACATACTTTCTTTATGATCCCATTTGTCAAGTTGTTCTTGTGACTAAGACAGTTCTAGCTACATTTGTGATGCTGTTTAGCCCGGGTTAAGCTTAGATAATTTGTTCTAGTTTTTCATCAAAGTAATGCCATAATTTAGCAGTTCAAAGTTACTTGGAGCTGGAACTTTTCTTCCTTTCTTTTGCACAATTCCTTTCAAGGAGGTAATTTCAGCTTCATGCTTTAATTCGTGATAGTATTTCATTGCTTGATGTTTTTCCTTCCTTGATGGTGTTTATTTCGGCTTTTAGGCGAGGCTGTTTCCATCGAGTTTCTGTTTCGGTTTTCGAACATGGAGCAATCTCCTCTAAATTGCTTATTTGACATTGAGTGTTTTGATAGCATTTCCGATTTAATTTTCTCCCTTTTTAAAACTTTGTAATCGGATTTCAAATTAGATAAATTTTTGATATTTTAACCTTTTCAACACTCATTTCTTGACATTCATCCATCAGAAACTAACAATTTAACCACTTTTATTTTAGATAAATGGTGAACTTGAGTTTTTAGATCAAATAAACACACCCGGAGGAATGTTGTCTAAGTCTGTGTCACTTTTATCCATGAGGGCTGATTACTTTCACATCTTCTCCTTCTAATTCCCTGCGTCAAAAAGTTTCACCCTAAGTAGCTTTTCATAGCCTTTTGAAAACCTTTGATGCCAATTCTTTCTTTGTTTCTTTGAGTTTTCCTTTGTTCTTCCTTCAGAAGGGACAGTCTTTATTAGGTGATCCATCTTGCTACACTCGAAACTATCCCTTCTCAGATGACACCACTTTTATTGAGACTCCTCTTCTGCGAGTTTTTCTTTACGAAGAGCTTTTTGAACCTTCAAGCAAGCATTGCCATCTCTTTTTCATCCGATTACGATTGAGTTTTTAGGCTGAGACCGCGTTCCTTCTTGGGTTAAATACTACCAGTTTTGTCCCTTTTAAGTTCATAAGTTTTGCGAATCTCCCAGTGGTATCCGTTTGCATTGTGCTCATTTATTTTGCTTCAACCGATAGCGGTAACTTTAGGTTCCCAAAGAACGAGGCATAAATTCTGCAGATTTTTCGACATTTTCTTAAGTTGTAAATTCCTTCCCAGAGACTTGAGCTCATTTGTGATGTGTGTCGGGTAAACATATCTTGTTGAATCCTTTTCACCTATGACAAATAGTTCATACTTTCTTATAAGCATGTCAATTTTAGATTGTTTTACGATTCGTACCCAGCCTTCATGAGCCGGCGCGAGAGCGATCCTAAATCTCCTTTGCATTGGATCATCCGGAGATACGATTGTATTCATCAGCACCCCGAGTCCAAAGTAAGTATTTTATAGCCTTAGCATTCTTCTCCGTCATTACGAAATCATCGACATCAAATTCATCTTAGGTCTTTGGCACCTTTTTTTAAGTCTGATTTGCTTTGGTAGGAATAAGAGGTCCCTTCAGGTGATTAACGGGTGATAGTCCTCGGCTTTCATATAAATTTTCATTCGATTTTTGAAAAGCTAATGTTGGCCATTAAAGAGAAGGTCGAGTGCTAGATTGTCCCTCGGACGAGTTATTTGAAGTATATTGACGAGGATATTTCTGAGGTTAACTTATAAATGAGCAACTTGCTGCGATGCCAATTGTTATTGCAATGACTTCGAATTAGATCTAAGGCGGGGGATTGGGTCTAACACTTATTTTCACAAGTTAAAACTTTTCTTGAATTATCTTTTGTGACGGGAACACTACATTTCCTTTGGCTTGATAACCTAATTCAAACGAGAAAATAATAAAGTGCGTAAAGCAAGAGACTTAAGAATTTTTATGTGAAAAAAAACACTTGAGGCTTGAATGGTGTAAACCTAACCTACTCCCTAGTAAGGATTTCAACAACTCCAGACAGGCAAATTCAGAATTGCAACCCACGCAATCCAAGGACCTGCCCTAAGCCCTTACAAAGTTCTAACTGTATAAACTACCCTTAGTTTTTAGCAGAAGAACTTTAACACAATTACAAGAGAATGAAAACGGGAATTGAAACAAAAACAAGTTCACTACAAATTGACACTGGAGCCTGAAGCGCGATAGCGGCCCAGAAGGCTACATGCCAGCTGATCAGCTTCTCTTCCAACTTGAATGCCAATTGAATACCCAAGAATGATGGATTTTGTTGAAGAGTATTTCATGAGTGAATGCCCATCTTTGACGTGAGCCTTACGTATTTATAATACGAGTGCGCCCAATGAGTTTACTTCTACTAGGAAAGGGAATCTAACACTTAAGATTCTTTTTCCTTATTTGAAAGATCTTGTTGACTCCTTGTTGAACTCTACATCCCTCAAATATTTCCTTTCTTTTTGACACTTGATTTCTTGGTTCGAAAATGCCTTTACAACCACTAGGAATTTCTTTCCTTGGCAGTCTAGTTGTCCTCAAGCTTTTCTCCTATTTCTGTAATTCAAAGCACTAGAATTCCACCATCAATTAGTAGCACACAACTAGATTAATAATGTACCAAGTGCTAATTGACCACCTCTAATTATTGTAATATTTCAAGCATATGTTAAATCATCATCAAATATCATTAAAACTATTCAACAACACCAATAAAGACGGGTCATTTCATGCTTGCCCATGACTAGAGACAATTGAAAGTTTAAAATTAGTTTTATGCAATACTATCAATGATATGCTGCCAAACACATAATTTATTCTTTATAAAGAAGTCCATGTGTTTGTAGTTGAATTAAACTATCAGTGATATTGCTTTGTTATGCTTTTAGAAAATATTTGTTTCTCTTCACCAAAAATTGCGTAACAATCCCTGGTCAATGTCCAATGAGAGGAAACTTGAAACACATATTGAATTTTTTTTCATAAACTTCTCAAAACCTTCCTTTTTAACAAAATGAATAGGAAGCTCTGTGATAATTAATATCTCAACTAAACCCCTCATAGATATCTTTTGATCAAAACTTCAAACTGCCCAATCACCTTTTTCACCTATTACTGAAAAGTTTAAATATGTTTGACCAGAATTGGAAGACTCAACCTTATTTGAATTATTAGGATTTTCAAATAATTGTTCAGCCCAGTCATTCTATTTTAGATGGAGCTTTAAAATTTTTTACCATAATACTTGCATTTTGTTTTAATAATTCCATCTTCCATAGGAACTTTCAAAATGCGGTCAAGTATGAGATCTTGGTAGCATGGGGTTTCTTAAACTTGATTATCTTCTGGTGTTGAATCGAGAGATTCAATAATATGTGTTTGGAATTCAATAACAGGTGAGGTGAGGGATGATTCTTTGCCCTAAGTTGCTACTTTGTTTTGCGCAGAGAGCTGAGGGACTATTGTTTTGTGATTGCTTAAGGACTGAGTTGGTACTATACTGACTATTGTTTGATTAGCCCATTAGATACATGGATTATAAATAGGCTTGGGTCTTTATTCAATAAATAATTCGGTATTAGGCAAAATATCGAATATCAAATAATATTAATATCTTATACCGAATTTGAATTTGAATATCATAATTTTATAATTTTATTCTCAAATATCATATTGAATATCAAATTAAAATTTTCGATTCGATTCGATAATTTTGATTTTCGGTATTTTATGCTTAGCCCTACCAATATATACGGTATAAATTTGAACACACTTTACATAAAGTTAGCCTTGTATACAATTGGCCAATATTGTGCCTGTCTGATTTAAAAATACAAGCATTGGATCCAAATGACAACACATACAATTGATATCTTCACATACATATACATGTATTCAGTTTCCATTTTGAAAACACATACATACACGTACAGATGGTCACACACACATCAAGCTTCTACTTTGAAAACACATACATACATATACGATCGCCACACATATATACAACTACGGTCAAATGTGTATTTGCTCAATTTTGATTTTGGATTAAATTTTGTATGAATATAATGTATTCTAATATATTTTAAAAGAAAAATACTGCTACATTTTGGAAAAAAAAATCTGCTACATTTTTCTAAAACAAACGCTAATAACGCTACTTAAATTTTTCCTTCTTAACTTTCGTACCTAAATCATACACTTTTATATAAATTGAAACATAAAAATATATGAAAAATTGGTCTTTCGAGATGATGAAATCTAGTTTTCGTCGTCGTGACGTGAATATGCTAATTTAATTAATTTAGATATGTAATTTTTGATACTATGTGTACATGATCTGTATTGGTTTGCATTTTTTAAATATCAAATCTAAATCAATTGTATTGAGTTTTTAAATCTATAAACCAAATCAAATTTATAAAAGTCAAGGTTTTTGATATTTTCATATATTTTTACAGTAAAGTCTCTCTGTATAAAACATAACTTATACTTCAAATATTTCTTTACCTAGTAGCATAAACTATCTAAGGTGTTTCTTAATTAAGAAAATAACACAAACTATGAGATGAGTGATGATATTGAACTAAAATATTCAACAAAAAACGCATAAATAAATATTGCTAATTAATAAGTCATAATGCTAGAGGCAGTCATACCCTAAAAGTACTAAGTCATGCCAAACTAAGTGCGGCTAATAAGATTATTACATAAGTAAATATTTTAAAAATTAAGTTATGTGTTCTTATTGTGTAAATTAACTAATGAAAATTAAAGAATAGATATATAATATTATTGTCGTTCCTAATATTGAAATCATTTCTTTTGTTATTATTACTATTGATTTGATTTTGATTTAGGCTTTGAGTTAATAACATACTTTTATTAGCTATAAAACTTATTCGAACATTCAAAATTCTAATTCAAGCTTGAAATATCATGTTAAAAGACAAAAATTATAAAAAAATTAAAGTATTTATAAATTACATAAAGTATTTATAAAAATTATATAACATCGGGTTAGTTTGATTCGATTGACTTTCTTTAATTAAAACCAAACCAAATCAATTATGGTCAAATGTTTACCAAACCAAATCACACCTAACCACTAATCGATTTTTTTTCCATTTAACTCAAATTATCGAATTGATGTGGTTTATTGATTTTCTTCGCACACCCCTGACATTATATAGGAAATATACAAGTGCAACTATTTTTAAAATTAATTATTCTCTAAATATGGACTAACAATAAAAATTAATATAATACACAGGTAGTAAATAATTTAGCTGTTAATAACTATTAAATTTTGAAATTTCACGAATATCTCAAAAGGGCACATTACAACTAATTAACGGTTATGCATGCTTAATTATATATCACAACAAGAGTCAAAATCATTTTAATTAGAAAAAGCGATTATCCCATATTAATTATCAAATCCGTTTGATAATCTTTTTCTTGCCTTTCAACTTACTACCAATGTTTGTCGAATTTTTCAACTACTGGAAAAGTTTATTGAAATAGATGACGGATTTAATTCATCAAGTGGAAGAACGGCGTTAACAC
Organism: Datura stramonium; assembly: GCA_018107945.1. NCBI lineage: Eukaryota > Viridiplantae > Streptophyta > Magnoliopsida > Solanales > Solanaceae > Datura > Datura stramonium. The sequence continues at coordinate 133,027 of JACEIK010000792.1, forward strand.
AAAAATTAAATTGACTTATCATATTATAAATAGATTTAAATAAAATTATAACTAAATTAGTTAACTATAATTATGCAAATGTATATGAATATTTATTATGTATTTGTTCATCAAACATATCTATAAAGGCTCACGCATTATAGTCAAACTTCGTTATAATGGTAGTGTTTGTCTGAAATTTTGTGTTACGCCCCATAAGTTTCTATCATTTAATGGATGCGTGCGTACACATGTTGAGAGTTTCGAGAAATCATTATGCGAGGAAGGGCTTGGGGGACGAATATACGAGCATGGCATCTAGCGAGCAGGAGGCGGGGCGGAGGCCGAGGCACCTTGGGCGCCGCGCCGTGCCCGGCAAGCACAGCTCTATGGGCGCCGCCTTGCACCCCAGGCCATCGATCCCCACTTATATATAATTTCAAGTGTTAGGTGTTCATTTTAAATATGTCCTCAGTGAGAGGAGCATAGGTTTTCTTGGTTTTCGTCAAATTATGCCGCCAAACTCCATCCAAACGCAAATTTACCTTGGATAGCGGTTCTGAGCCTCTGGCTATCCTGTAGTTGTTCTTGAGAGTCGCTCGGGAATAGGAGCTCAGCTAGGAAGTAAAGTTGTCGGAATTACTTCAAATTGAGTCCCAAGAGGCTATTGGTGATAGGTAAGCATTTCTATCTTCTAAACTCTCGAGAAATTGTGAGCTTTCGGCCGAGTTAAATAGAGTTGAATTATAGTTAATATTATTGAAGGATATCGTTGTTTGTGAGCCTTAGTATTGAAAATAGCCTTATTCTCTCGGCGTGAGCGCAATGGAGTGGAATCACGGCCGGATTTAAAATTGTTCGGGTGAGCAGTATGCATTCAAGGTATGTTAAAGCTTATCTTTTGTTAAGTTATTCTCGTTGTATAGTGATACGACCTATGTCTTAGAAAGTAGATAACGATCCTATATGTTGTGATTAACTACTACAAGTAGATAGTGATTATGTATGTTGTGGTTAGAGTTGTTATGGGGCGGGTTGAGATTACTTACCATAGTATTCCTCGTCGACGGGGACATGTTGAGTGTGAGTGATGTCGCCTAAATTACACCTACCGCAATTGAGATATAAAGCGATCGATGTCAAATATAGAATCCAATGTAGATTGAGGTCGATCCACGAGGGAATATGAAAGAACTTGAGTTAAATGTGAATAACTATTACTATGGGTTACTTATTTCCTAAGGAAAGAAATAAACTACTACACAAGTAAAAACTACTAAATGCTTAAATCAAATTAAGTTTGTATTCAATCAACAAATTGACTGGGATTGTGTTCCCCAAGACTTCATTACCACAAGGCTTTTACTGCTTAGTGATCTATTAGGCGTTTAACATGCATGTCATTAAGTTAGGTTCACCTAAATGGTTGGTCCACTATGTAGATGATTTTCACCATGCAACTTGATTCGTCACGGGTATATGCTTAATTAACCCTTACCTTTAATATCGAGATTAGTGATACCCCGGGACAAGTTCAAGCTATTAGATGAGGGTTGATAGCCTCAAACTTCATTGTTAATCCCTTTTCCTATTCACTACCCCTTGATGCAGTAAGTAAGAAGAAGGCAAGTCCTAACATTTCCAACGTCAAGAATCAATTAAAGCGAAGGAAAAATAATACATGCATTAAACCCGTTCAAGAATCACTAAGTGTTTAACCTATGTGTGTTAGTTCATGTTGGTTCCCACAACCTAGTTATGGGTTTAGCTACTCATGTTTGAATAATCACAATCACAAAATATTGAATAAATCATAATTGCAACTTATAAAGTATTGTAGAAGAAAACCAAGTAAATTGAATAAAACTCCAAACTTGATGAACAAATTCCAATGTTGCTTTTGATCCTCAAACTCAGGAACAAAATTGTAAACTTTATTTCTTGAACCAAAAACAGTAGTATACAACACCAAAATTCATGTAAAAATAGTAAATAATAACTCTCTTAAATAAACCTAAAATAAGGTATTTATAGTTTCAAAAACCTTTTCCTAATTAAAGCGGAACTGGGTCATGGTGATCACGGGCTAGGTAATGACTCATTAGGACCTCAAGCAGTGTGATCAATGGCTCTGATCGTTCTCGGCATTAGGCCCGGAGTCGTGGAAAGCGGGTCACTAGCGACTCGTTGTGTGCAGGCACGAGTCGCTAGACCTTCGTGGTCTAGCTCCTTCGATTATCGATTGCACCCTACGGATTCCGGCCTTCCGAGTGATTTGCCAATGGAGTGTTCCCAGTCGGCTAACGACTCGTGGCGTCAGTCACAGCCATCTCCTTTGGCTATTTCTTCAAGAATCTTCATCCGAGTCTTGCGACCGGCTTCACAACTCGTCACCGGATGTAACTAGTCGCTCCTTCAATCGTGAGTGCCTTTGTTCCTTCATCCTCAAAAATTTCAATCTATCCACGGCCTTGGCCTTGAGTCGTGCACAGTGACAACGACTCGTGACATGAGTAGTAGCTACCTTTCGGTTGTTTTAAGCCTTACTTCACCCGTTTCACTTAGAACTGTTTTCTGCAATATTAAACACAAACACATCATACCTACATAAACATGCAAAGTATTGCATAGTCTCTTGAAAGCGTCAGTGCTGTAAAATCACGACACATCAACACCCTCAACTTAGAACTTTTGCATGTCCTCGGGAAAAAACAAAATAAAATAAAACATTTCGCTTGATCAAAGAACTCTAGGCTTAGATGGTCATTTCTCCAAATCAAACCAATTTTTCTAACCCCTTCCTTACATTACAAAACTAAATCATAATGCATATGTGAAATTTTTAACCACAACACAGAGAAATCAAAACATGGCAATATACTGTCACTTGCAACCATGCCACGGAAATTTTAGCACCTTGACCCAGAGACGAGTTATTAGCCGAGATGATTTTGTTGGCCAAATTCTCTCACCACAAAGAAGTCCCACACTCACACAATGTGTTTATGATCATGAAATATTTATCTTGGGACTAGGTAAAGGCACTCTCTCTCACAAAAAAAGAACTGTTGTGCCTATGCAATACCATAAGCTTTGCTTACTTTCCAATACCTTAATTTCGGACTGATTAGCCCAGGATCACTGGGATTTTCGGCTTGTAATGTAGGCTCGGGTTGAATTTATGGTACATATGGAAATAGTAGCTTATCCCTCCTTGACACTACACCCTTCTTGACTCCACTTTTAACCTTTTTTGCATATTTTTCTCCCTTTTTTCCTTTACTTGCTTCTTCTTTTATATTTCATTAGTAACTACGAGTGTGGTTTCTCTTCTTTCAAACATTCATTGATGTCACATTTTTTTTTTCTTTTCTTTTCTTTTCTTTTCTTGCTCTTTGGCAACATTTTTTATTTCTTTCTTTTCTTTCATTACGCACACACTTCCCAGCTCTTTTTATTTCATTACCCAATTTTATTCCACCCTACTCTTCTTAATCACCCCTATCATAGCCACCCTCGGCAATGATTGCGAGTTGAGGTTCCACGGTGTCTAATGAGGGACTAGAATAAAAGCGGGTTCATTCTTAATCAAAGGAAGGTGAATTGGTGTAAACAAAAGAAAGGTCAAATTTAGCTTCAACATTTGGATCAAGGGATATTTATTTTCTTTTGGTAGGTCTTTAAGGTTAAAGTGGGATCATTAATCAAAAATGGCTTATGATCCTTTCCTAGTTTACCATCCTTCTACCTCGGTATATTGACCCGGGGCAAGTTCTAAATTGACTCACACAACAGAATTCAACTATTGAAACTTACTCACACAATGCACGAGGCCAACATCGTCACTTCTACTAACATTAGTTCGGATACGGTCACGCAATGGTAAACATGTTCTACAATAATAATGCCATGCAAAAGATTCACAAGGTATACTTGCCTCTAACACATACATAAAGAATTAGGAGGGTATCATATTTATCGGTTCAACAATTTTCAAAAATTTATGCTCATTATACTCATAAGCTGTCTTGAGTTCACCTACTTTTCTTTTGGTAAACATAAAAAGACATAAAAACCTAAACATCACAGGTTCTACTAGATAAGGAACTAGGGAAAGATGTCCGGCAGAAAAATCGGGTTATGTTCAAAAAAACTACCTGGTATCCCTTCCCTTTACGTCAAAAAAAAGGTATGCGTCGTCCTAGACGCACATATAAACAAAAAGTAAAACAAATAGATAGGGAACATACTGTGGAACTGGAGGCATCTGCGGCTAGTCATCTCCAGGTCATTTTCCGAGTAAATGTAGGTGCGTTTCTCAGAGACAAAGGAGCTTGTCCTTCTCCATGAGCTCTACATTTGCTTCAATTTTGACTACTGCTGTCAAGCCTCGTCTCGATATATGCGGCGGCTCTCTCTCACGTCTCACTCAAAGCTCCACTGGCGGCGGTGAAGTCATCATCCTCAAAATTTGCCTCTCAGGGACCAGCACCACTTATAATGTGCCCTTAGGATCCTCGATGTGAAATCAAACACGTGATAGCTCTTCTTCCACTTTCATCTTCTATCACGGGAAGCAGGTGAAGATCACTATGGCTCTGTTGTACGGCCAAATCCGCACCTCAATAGTGCTCCTACCTCATACCATTTTGCCAATTCGGCGCTGTGCGCGGCGCTCATCGTACGTCTCTCAAAGCGTCCAGGCCATGCCTGTGGCTGAATAATGCCTCCCAAATCTTTTGACACCAAGGCACACTTGATCCATTAAAACTTTAACACAGCCAAAGCAGTGTGTACTTTGATGCTTTTCGGCCTTGGCCATCACCTAGCCATGTCAACCAAAAATTCCTGCGAAATCGTAACTAGGCCAGGGTGTAGGGGATCGTGAAGGAGCAGGCGGTGTTCACCAAGGGCATTTCATAGCAGTGGATGAAGTGACTAAGAGACTGGTGAGTGCCGAGAGGTGTCCAGCTTTGCATGCGTAGCCTCCAAGGCTGAGATGCCCGTCTCTCTACCCTCGGTAGGCTCAGTAGCTAATCGGTGGCCCCATGAATCGGTCTGCTGTCACAGCTTTATTTTCTGAATATGGTCGCTCCAACGGATGTGTGGTGTCCTGCTTCAATCATAGGTTTGTCTCTCTGTCTTTGATATCTGTAATCTGCATGCCACTATCCTCTGGTCAAGCGATGGGAAACTATGACGCACAACTCTGTGAGTTATCGATCAAACATGGGGAAGGGAATCATAATGTTTGTCATTTATGGCCCTCTACAATTTCCTCAGCAATGTACCGCGCGAAATTGATGGCATATTCCTCCATAATACTTTGTCTACCAATCTTGCTACATCCAGGTGTGAGAATATTATCATTGTTGGTTGGTACTAGCCTATCTTGCTTTTGACCACCAAAATTTAGCTTGAAAATTGAGTGTGGCCTTCTTGATCTGAGACTCGGTACCATTTACAACATTCAACCCAGCAGGACCTCCTATGAAAATGAACCGAGATAGCCAAGTGTATTTATCGATGCGCTCCTCACTATTCAACTTCTTAGTCTTGAATTTATTTAGCTCCCGAATAGCCTATGGTCAAACTCGGTTGTGTTAATGGGGCATGATAGTCGCCCACATCCGGTAGCTGAGATGGTCCTCTCAGTTATATCCTTGGTCTCTCCCGGAACCAACACCTTAGTCAATGAGGCCTCTTTTTCTAGTCTTGTCCCCTTAAAGCCAAACGTTGTAGTATGGATGCGTGAGTATAAAATTCTACGACTAGGCGGGGCGCCAACTACGATGGCTAAGCTCTACTACCCAGAGACACATGCTTCTCAAACAAGGCTTGTAGCTCTGGAAGGTCCTTAAGCCCCGTGGTGACTAGCCTAGAGCTCCTCTTTAGTTTCCTTTATCGTTTGAAGCAATGTCTCGGGTTATATATAGCCCTCATACCATGAACACACCATCTCCTCACGTTCCTTTGTTGACCATTTGATGTGTTAGGAGTCTCCAATCAATTCATCATCGAGTTCTCGTTGAGCATGTGACTCATGGCTTTACCTCGCATTTTGCAGTTGTGGTGCCACTGGGGAGCAATTGTGGCTATAGCCTGTCATTCTCATGCATGCGGCAGCGGATCCCTTGTCAATGGAGTAGGAGCATCAACTAGGTACTTAGGATTTATGGTGCGTGGAGCCCTAGCCACACAGTTGATCTCAGGACCGGCTACTCTTACGACACTTCATATTCCTCCTCAGAGCCACTTGACGCTCTTCGGAGGAGGATGGCTCATCTAGAAATTACATGGTATGATGGTTGACTCCTCTCAGGTACTTGTTTCTTTTTCGGACCTTTCTTTGGTGTACCCCTTGGAGCATTTTTGTGGAAAATTTGCCGTATACCCGGATGAGGTGCCAATCAAACATTTTAAAGTGATTTTCCTTTGGACATAGCAGTGACTCGAGCGTGTCGTTGCCTCGGGCAACGACTCGTGGTCATTCATTGTATCAAGATTTGGTTTTTTTCATGTTGGGCCGAGTGTACATAACGACTCGTCACAACGAGTCATGGCGGCTTGTTTCCGTTATGTCGGTCGATTAAGGCTACCTTGGATCACGGAGTTCATTTCACTCGGGACGATCCATATGACGAGTCGTGAGGCCTGATACCCACGGCTTCAATTACATGGCTCATGCAAAGTTCCAGGCAAGTCATCACTATCTTGCATATTACTTGCTATTTTCAAATCCCTTTGAGTCATGAACATCAAATTTCTCAAATCAAGCACATTCCCAAGCCGGTGCGATTTAAGTGTTTTAATCTACACAGGGTTTACTATCAACATGAGGAAACCATCGATCAATATAAATCATAGCCTAGTATCTGAAGATTCAACACAATATGGGTATAATTAATCATTCATTCTAAGCATAGAGATACTCACAATCCAATTCTTGAGAGATTACGCCTTTGGTGCGGGCGAAGAGTAGAGTACGGTGTGTGCGTGTGGCTGCTTTGTGAGTGCGGTGAGGAATTTTCAATGAGGTTGGAGACGAAGAAAGAGGGGAAGTTTGAAGTTGTAGTGGTCTTTGGTTTAAACTAAAGTGAAATTTAAAGGAAGTATGGCATCGGGTTTAATATATTTCAAGTTAGATTTTACCCTAATTCCAGCATGGGTCGAACCGGGGGATTCATTAAAAGTGTGGCCCACGACTTATGCAGCGATTTGTTACGTGGTTAAACGAATCATTAAGCCCTTTTTGCAGTGAATGATGTTTAAAAACTTACGTGGGACCTAATGAGTCAGGCTGACTCGTGGGTGTCACTTGATAGTCGTGGACACGAGTTGTGGTCCTTGAACTATTGTAGCTTCATGGCCAGGTCACCTAACAAATCTTTGGATAACCCAACGATTCGTTATGTCCCTCGTTGGTGCCTTCATCATTTTACGCGGCAAGACGATTGCACTCGATGGAAGACACCACGACTCGTTGTCGATGGCAGCAGTCGTTAGATCTACGTTTTCCCTGTTTTCTGCTAATGTCTTCACGGTTGGTGAATGAGTCGTCGAGGTCGGGCGACGGCTCGTTATGTGATATTTTGCAGGCGGGATTTGATTTCGGTTCCAACTTCCAATTTTCATCTTAATCACCTACACCCATTAACAAGCGTAAACACTACATATTTCTTACAATTACAATTTGGGTTGCCTCCCAAGAAGCGCTTGATTTAACGTCGCGTCACGACGCGGGTATTTTGATTACTAAAACTTCACCTTCCATGGGTTGCCTCCCATGCGGCGCACGATTTAACATCACGCACGACGCAAGTCCTGCTTGACTACTCAAAATTAATCATTAATTCATATCCATCCTCCGGTTTTAGGAACCATGTTGAATTCCTTTGGTTGTTCATTGTCTATGAGATGTTAAAGGTGACCTCTTCCTTATTCGGTTTAGTTTTGGGCGTAGGCCTCTGCATCTACTAGGGCCTATCGATTACGAAATGGTCGCCCCAAAATGATGGGACCTCATAATCCACCACGCCGTACAAATTAGAGTCACTTGGAATATAAATTTGTCCACCTTGACAAGATACATCAACTAGAATTTTATAGGATTTTTAACGATTCATCCCACCATGGTAGCATGTTGGTCGGTGTGGGGGCTCCAAAGACCAATTTTCTAAACCTTTGTAGGCATCAAGTTTATGCTGGCTCCCAGATCATAAAGTGCCCTTGCAAACTCGACATTCCCAATGGTGCAAGGTAGTGAAGCACCTAGGTCTTCGCTTCTTAGCTAAAACTGGTGTAGCTGGCGCATAGTGGTGCGGGTTATCTTCGAGGCTTAAAGCTTACGAGTCCTCACTGCCAGTGACAGATGCTCTTAAATTTAGCATGAGCCGGTATCTGCTCAAGTGCCTCGGTAATGGGATATTTCACATAAAATTGCTTTAGCATAGAGATGAATTTGTGATACTTCCCATCTTGATAGCCTTTTCTTCAGCCGTGGCGGATAGGGAGAGGAGGTCTAGGGATAGGTGTGAACTTTTGTTGTGCCTCCCATAACTTCTCATAGGTAGCTCATTGTTCCTTATGACATTACTAGATGGTCTTCCCTCTTGAATCTCAAACCAAAGTTGGATTTTGAATTTGCTACCTATCATCATTCATCGATATGGGCTTTTGTTTCATTAATTACAACTTAGGCCTTGGGATCACATTTGTTGCCTTACCGCTCCTAGTAGTGGCCAGCCATGCGTGGCTATCATTTTGATTTTACCTTTGTGTTGCTAGGAAGTATGCCTTTACGCACTTTGATTGATCTGGCCCGGCATCGGCCTCATTTGCTCAATGTAATACGACATGGCTCCATCTTTTGATTCAACCAGAAATATCAACGGGCTCCTTAAAGTGGCTGTCATTTGTCTTCATGTTGCTTAAGTACTTTGGACAACATGTCTTCAACCCTTGAACCATAGACTCGCTCATTGCTTAGAAGACGTACAAACACTTCTATCATTGTTGTACACCTCGTGCTTCTTCCAGTCTCTACATTGTTTTGGCACTAGCCTCGATTGTAATTGTTATCCTTGTTAAAGTTCCGACCTTGGTTTCCCTTTACCTTGACACCAAGAGTCTTGGTTAGACCCTTGGGTGTTTATCAGGAAACACGCCCCTTTGATCATTGGATAGCGTTGCTTCCTCCTCAGATTGATTCACCTCCATCATTTCTCGGGGCAAGCCCACGGCTTGTTAACTTTCTCGGCTCGGCTCCCATCGGATGCCCATAAGAAACAGCCCCATTGTGGTCTTTATCTCTAAAATATCTTGATCACGCTCTTCATCTTCTCTTCTTTGTTGAGACATACCAATATAAGAACCACACGAATCTCCTTCTCTTGTGTGCCAAGCGCGGTGGGTTTTGGTGGTCCTGTCAAGTAAACTCAACGGCTTACGCAGGTGTGACTCATAAAGGTTAAAGCCGAAATGGTATCGATATAAGCTTTGGTGTTAGCACTCAGAGACCTATAGAGATCTCCAACAATGTATCGTACGGAATCTGTGATTTGTGCAGGCTTCTTGTTGAAAACGCAACCATGTCTGTGAAGTGCCCTCGAATTCCAATTATGCAATTTATATATCATCTTTCGAGTACCAACGCTTTGGAAGGTGAGGGAAGTCTTTCCGAGAAAATCTCTCTTAAGCTCCCCAAGTAGTGATAGAATCATTTGACGGCTCGGCCAACCATCGTTGCCTCACTCCTAATGAAAAGGGAAATAAACTCGAGTCGGTGTGTCTAGCTCACTCCTAGGTTGTTTGTATGCCTTTTGCGGATACCTCTGAAATTTGTCAAGTAGTATGGGCATCATCGGTTGCATGACCCGCAAATATTCCCTTCATGTTGAGCGGTTGGATCATAGCACTAGTAATAACAAAACTTTCCCGGCGGGCCAAGGGGGTGGGACAATAGCTCGGTGCTTGCCAGGCCGTCTATATCAACATCATCCTCCTAAATCAAAATCTAGGTGTCTACGCTGTGCGGACCTCTCTGTGCCTTCTAGCTCGTTACGCCCATCCAAGGCTAGACATTGCTCTTCCAGCCTTCGTAACTCACAATCTCTAGCCCAAAGCTTGTTCCTCGGCCAACATTCTCTGCGTAGCTTGTTCCCTTTGTTTCTCCTTGCTCTTGGTTGTTGGCCATTCTTCTCAAGTTTCTCGGTGTGCGCTCCAAGTTCGTGATCGATTGGAACCGGGAATTTCTTGGCTCCTAGTATTGGGCATGCACGAACCTAAGACATGTTAAAAATAGCAAAAGAAAAGAATAACAAAAGGAAATAAGAACCAACGATAAAGAAAACACAATTAGCAAACATAAGCCAGTATTCCCAGACACGCGCCAAAATTTGATGTCGCCCAAATTGTACCTCGCAATTTGAGATATAGCGGTCGATGTCAAATACGGGAACTTAACGAGGTTGAGGTCGATCCACAAGGAATATGGAAAGAACTTGAGTTAATGCGCATAGCTATTACTATCAGTTACTTATTTCCTAAGAGAAAGAAATAAACTACTACACAAAGAGTAAAACTTACTAAATGCTTAAGTCAAATTAAGTTTGTATTCAATCAACAAATTGACTAGGATTGTGTTCCCTAAGACTTCATAACCATAAAGCGTTTTATACTAGTAATCTATTAGGTGTTTAACATGCAATATTGGTAAGTTAGGTCCACCTAAATGGTTGGTCCCCTATCTAGATTATTTTCACCACGCAACTTGGTCCGTACACGGGTATATGCTTAATTAACCCTTACCCTTAATATCGACTTAGCTATCACTGATAAGTTCAAGCTATTATATGAGAGTTAATAGCCTCAAATCTCAGATTGTTAATCCCCTTTCCTATTCACTACCCCCTTGATCAGGTAAGTAACAATAAGGCAAGTCTAACATTTTGCAGATTGGGAAGTAAATTAAAACGAAGGAAAACAATACATGCATTAAACCGATCAGAATCACTAAGTGTTTTAATTTATGTGTGTTAATTCATCTTGGTTCCCACAACCTTAGTTATAGGTTTAGCTACTCATGTTTGAATAATCACAATCACAACATATTGAATAAATCATAATTGTAACTTACAAATTATTGTAGAAGAAAACCAAGTAAATTGAATAGAACTCCAAACTTGATGAACAAATTCCAATGTTGCTTTTGATCCTCAAACTCAAGAGGGAACAAAATTGTAAGCGTTGTTTCTTAGACCAAGAATAATAGTACACAACACCAAAATCCCCGTAAACACTGTAATAATAAACTCTCTTACGAAATAAACCAAAAAAAAGGTATTTATAGTTTCAAAAAACCTTTTTCTAATTAAAATAGAAACTCGGGTCGTCATTGATCACGAGGCTAGGTAAGCAGTGCCGTGATCAATGAAGCACGTCGTCCTTAGCATTAGGCCCGATCATTGTACAATGCTCAAAGAGCATGTCCGTTAGTAGCAGCCCTATAGTCGTTCCTAGCGAAAGGCTTGTATAGTTGGTCGCCTTCGACCTTCTACAGGTTCACTTATGTTGTCATAGTCCTAGCATGACATTTAGAAGTGGTTTAGGCCACTCGAACTCTTCCTGACCAATCTGAACATTAGGGTGTGATCAGCATCGGGACCCTCTAATCGGTGTAGGCACGGGTGTGTGCACGATTGGCGGCTATATACTATTCTAGGGCGGTAGCGGTCACATTAGGCCTTAAGAGACATCTCATGCCTTTTGAATGGCTAGATTGAGATTAAAATGTAGTATATCGGTGGATGACCCACCTAGGATAGCCTTTCGTTGACAAACTTTAGGGTTGTTAGCGTCGCGCCATGGGAGCTATTGATCGCTCGAGAGGAGCTATGATAATATCATCGCCTACGGGGCTATTGATCGCTCGGAGGCTATATGAGGTCAGAACGGGACCATACTCGAACCTAGGCCATACTTACGTCCATCCATGTATGGACCTCTTTTTATGTCATAGTGGCATTACGGCGGCCTAGAGGGCTCGAACCACGGTTATTGGGCTCGGTTGCGGACCCGAAGCCGAGGTAAGGTTGGCTATATCTTAGGTAGAATCATAATAAGGACACGGTTGGGTATATAGATTGGATTGTACTTGCAGGGCTTATAGGGGTCAGGTAGGTTATTTTTGTTTCTTGCACCTTCCAAACTTAGGGGCCAGGTTAGATTCTTATTTGTAGATTTACTTGCTAGATATAGCTTATAATTGAATAGTCGTGTAGTTTCAGCTCTTATTCATGTAGTGGTTTATTAGATGCAGGTTATGGATAAGAAACATCTGAGGTGCTACCCTTCTGCATTTGATCACTTTCGGTTCCTTATCGGTTTATTTCATCTTTAAAAATGTATACATATTTGGTATATATTGTAGTGACACCCAACTATGGGGTGCTACATACTTGCTGCGAGGTTTATACGAGATAAGATTGAGGATCACTTCGCGGCTATACGAGTCGGCGGGTGGCGGCTCCTTTCATTCAGAGTTGTCGGGTTGTAGAGGTTTATCTGTCTTTATTCGTATAAGATTTGGGTAGGTTGGAATTTTTGTCCTGACCAATATTTTCACTCTTAGAGGTTTGCAAACTGATCTTGATTGAATTTGGTTATTGTTGGCCGTGTGGGGCCTATGCATATCTTATTTTACGTGTTGGCCATGTTGGGCCTAGTTTAGCTAAGATTAGTTAGCGGCCTTAGCAGGCTATGTATGATATAGGCTTACTATTTTCTTTACGTTATAACTAGACAACATGGGTATGCTTGTATTTATAGGATCCCTTTTATTGTTATGTTATTTGGAGTTAGCTATTTTTTACGGGTGCTACATGGCCTTGTCGGCCAGAGGCTATGTTTACAACAAAGATATAGAAGTTTGTTTCTTGATTTTGAGTCGGCGGTAGGCACCAGGTGCATATGCGCGACGGATCGGCTCGGATCCCAATATGGCATTAGGTGCCGATGTGCCTCCTAAGGTGGGGAAGTGTGGACTTGGTATCAAGCAACGACATGTCTAAGAAGTGCGCAAGCCCGTTTCTAGTAAGTCTTCTTTATAAATGTATTGTGCACTACATTCTATGAGCGGGGAGGCTATGAGGCATGATAGTATGATTACCCCTCCTTCTTTTCGGATCATGCTATAGAGCGAGCTTGTATAGGGTTGAGTCCTAAGCTCTACAGTTGTTATGTATCTGTCTAGAATAAGGTTTGATACGAGATAGACTTCAATTAGCCTTAAGATAGCTACGGGAGAGGGTACCGGCGTGCCACAATTGGGGGGGACGGAGTTAATTCACCGAAGGCAAAAGGGATGTTTTGTCTCATTAGCATCCTCCCGGGCACCGGGAACCTTATAAGGTAACAAATAGGCCGACATCATTCCTCGGTTCTTCTTACCCTCGGAATAGGAGTGCGAGTGTGGTATATACGAGTTGGCTTGCCAAGTAGACCCTTTAAGAATTGACCAAGAGGGCGATAAGATGTTGGGATTACGGAATATGGGAGGAATTGTATGATTGTGAGTTTGTACCTCCAACTTTTAGAGATTGTTGAGTTTCGCACCTTAGCTTAAGGATTAGAGAATGATAGGGTTATTTTAAATCTTTCGGTCTTTTCTCGATATGACGAGAAAGCGTAAGTGATGACGACGATGTTTCCCGGAATGAATAGTAAAGGAAGGCTAGAGCCGTTGATGCAGGAAAGTGTTAGGAAGTGATTAAGACCTATAGTGTTTAAATAAGTCACCTAGACCTTCATTAAGAAAATCGGAAGCGATTAAGGTTGCTAGAGCAGCCAAGTACGTGTGAGAATCCATAAACAACGGACTCCCGGCAATAACAAGCGTTAGGTCGGGAATAGACTAATCCTACCGCGGTATGTTGATAGCGGCAATGAATACCTGGAGCATTATGACTAAGGCCCCCATTTTATCGTTACGGTATGGAAAAGGTTATAGGATGGGAACCAACTCAGGAGTACGGGTCGGGATGATGTAGGAGAGTGGGCTCGGCAGTATTATCTGCCTATATGGGGCATGGGGCATGAACCTCGGATCTCGTATATGGAAGTAAGGGAAGGCACAGTATCTGGCTACTGGAGGAGACCCGGGGGAATCACCTCTAGGCGGTAGCGGACTAATAGAGCTTGGAATCGCCCTTTGAATTAATAGAGAAATAAAACGATCGAGGTTGATATTTAAATGATAGTGAGACTGTAACCTAGAGGCGCAATATTACCCCTACCTGCCGGGCCGAAGAAGTGACGTGAGACCCTATCCTAGCGCAACCAAAGATAAAGCCTAGCGAAGGAGTCATAAGCCTTTGAGATAGTAGGGGACGAGTCTTGAGCCTTGGAGTCGGCTCTGTTCTAAATGTGGAAGGACTTCATTAGTAAGGCGCAGGAAGGTACATCATGTAGTTATTCCCTCACCGGGTTAGACAGCATTATGTTATGAAAAGAGACCTGCGATGGAATAGGAAGGAGAAAGTTATGATCGAGTTGTGGCACGAGCTCCAGCTCCCAGCAGGGAAGGCGGGACCTCGAGCGGGCTAACTCGGGAGATAGTTGTGCCTGGATGTAGGTAAAGTAGATAATACGAATATAGCTACAGGATTACCTCGTGTTGGGTGTATAACTTTGACCTTATTGAGTCATTTTCGAACAAATAATAAGGTCAACTCATTTCTAGCAGTCGAATTATGTTTCGGCTAAGGGTTCTATTTGAGTTAAATACTAAAAGATAGGCCACACATGATGCCCTAGTGTCTATTGGTTCGATAGAAGAGACACCCGGCCCCGCCCCATTAGGTGTTGGAAAGGGTGTTAGGTCGGATTGGGGCATAGATTGCTTAGTACAACTTCTCGTCCCCATAAAACTAGCCAAACGAGTATACGATTCAAATGCTCGGCAATATGTTACGGGTGGAAAGGTAGGTCCTCTATATGATGACTTTAAGTAGGTAGGTCAGGGGTAGTTGAGCGGGCATACTACATCGATCGGGGAAAAAAAAGTTAAACTCATTAGAAGATATGCTACCCATTGACTTAGAATTAGATCAGGAGTCATATTCTAATGTATGATGTAGGGAGTTAGAGATTGAACCAACAATGATTATTCTTGAAAGTTTCCTCTAATGAAGAGCGTTGAAATCTGATAAGAAGGGCAAGCCCAACCCTATATTCACTATGCTCTCTGGGATCCCTATTTATTAACACTACACAAGCGCGTAAAAGACCTTTTCATATTGACCCGGTCGAGGATGTGAGTTGGAAGAGCCGTCACATGGAGGTTCAGATTTATACTAGATCGCTTCGAGGTTCGTAAGGGCTACCTTGAGAATCAAGATGTGATCCATTAAAGTCTTAAAGAAAGGGAACATGAGTTTATTTGAGGATAGATTGAGAAGCTAAGGATGGCGTTAAGTACGGATATCCTCGGTTGTTCCCGGAATCTACGGCAGGTAGTGTATAAACTCAGACAATTGCAGGTCAAGGCAAGATAGTTCGGGTGTTGTATAGTTACTTTTGTTGCCATTATTATCGGCTATTTATAGATATGTGGTGGAAGTATGTATCGGTTGCAAGTAGCGTCTTGTGAGATGCCTATGTTGGTCCTTTTGCATTTCGGAGTTCTGGATAGTCCATATTACGGAGGAAACTCTGTTGAAATTTTTTTAAGTAATAGTTAGAGGAGTGGAGTCTTAGAAGTTTTAAAGATTACATTTGAGGACAATGTTCCTAAGGGGGATGATGCTACACCCGTGCAGGTTTCCTCCATTTAACGGACCGTGCGTGCATATGTTGAGAGTTTCGGAGTCGCGTATGCTAGGAAGGGCTCATGGGACAAATATACGAGCATGACATCGTGAGCGGGAGGTAGGCCAGGAGGCCGAGCACCTTGGGCGCCGCGTCGCGCCCCTAGGCCATCGACCCCAACATATATATAATATCAAGTGTTAGATGTTCATTTAAAATATGCCTCGCATAGAAGTATGAGAGGAATGTAGGTTTTCTTGTTTTTCATCAATTGCAGCCTTCCAAACTCCATCCAAATGCAAATTCACATGGTGTGAGTTACAGGCCTACGAGAACATCCTGCGGAGTTATTTCTTAATAATTCGCTCGGACAGCCAGGAGCTCCGGCAGGTAAAGTTGTCCGAATTACTTCAAATTGAGTCCTAGCCGGCTTCTGGTGATAGGTAAGCATTTATATCTTCTAAACTCTCGAAAACTTGTGAGCTTTCAACAGATTAAAGCAGAGTTAAAATTCTAGTTAATATTATGAATGATATCGTTGTTTATTAGACCTTAGTATTGAAAATAGATTTCTTCACCCGGCGTAAAGGCTTGGAATGGAGTGGAATCATTGGCTTCAGTTGGAAATTGTTCGGGTGAACAAAGTACGCATTCGAGTATGTTAAGGCTTATCTCTTCGGCAAGTTATTCTCGTTGTATAGTGATAAGACCTATGTCTTAAGTAGATAATGATCCTATATGTTGTGATTAGATATTGCAAGTAGATGATTATGTATGTTGTGGTTAGGCTGATACGGGCGGAGTTGAGATTATACCACGGTATTCCTCATCGAGACGGGACATGTTGAGTGTGGCTAACGCTAGGAGCGTCATAGAGACTTCATATTCTTTTGCTTACGGTATTAGCATAATTATGATGTTTTGT
Source organism: Datura stramonium (assembly GCA_018107945.1). Taxonomy (NCBI): domain Eukaryota; kingdom Viridiplantae; phylum Streptophyta; class Magnoliopsida; order Solanales; family Solanaceae; genus Datura; species Datura stramonium. Next base: position 149,738 of record JACEIK010000792.1, read on the forward strand.
TGTCATATCAAGAGGCCTTAGAAGTTTATAGTTGGCTATTTTTGATTTGGTAAGTTGAATGACCTTGGGCGCAATCGGGTGATTTAACCGCCCGGTTTAACGCGCGGTGTGTCGGTGGCTCGCCCGGGGCGTGGCGTGCCTTGCGCCTCCGAGTCGAATTTGGATAGGATTGTCTTACCTTAGTCGGCTGACACAGTTTCTAATTGTTGAGTGTCTTTGTCATATAGTTGACTCTTGTCAATTATTTATTGATTGGGCGACTTAGTGCTTGTAATATAGGAAGTCATCCCAATTGTGCAAGTTAGATGGACTGTAGATACCTAAGGAGGAAACCTTATTAGTAGTTTGATGTGGGGACAACTCCCCGGCCCACGCTCTTATAGATACCCACGAGGTATAGGTTGTTGTGAGTGGCTAGGTCTAAATAAACTTTCCTGAGGCTATGAATCGCCCGGAAGTCATATAAAAATTTGAGACTAGAACCAAGTTAATGTCTAAGGGACTAGAACCATAGCGATGCAGTATTATCTTGGGCTAAGAATCATAATAAGCTTCCTGTGGAAAGTTAGGGCTGGCGCTCAGGAACATGTTCGATTAGTAGTAGCCCTGTAGTCGTTCTAAGTGACTGTATAGTTGAGTAGCTGCGACCTTACCGGTTGCTTATGGTTGTCATTGTCTAGCATGACATTCGATATCGTTTAGGCCACTCCGAGACCTCGCCCTATTTTGCCTATACCATTAGGGTGCAGTCAGCATCAGGACCCTCACGATCAAGTGCTTAGGCACACGGATGTGTCTATTGTGACTATACGAGACTATTCTAGGGGTGATGCTTGATTCGTTAGGCCTTAAAGACCGGATACGCCTTTGAATGGCTAGATTGAGATTAAAATATAGTATATTGACCCCACCTAGGATAGCCTTCCGTTGACCAAATTTTAGGGTTGCTTGGTTGTATCAGCCCATGGGGCTATTGATCGCTTAGAGGAACTATATGATAATTTCATCACCTACGGGGCTATTGATCGCTCGGAGGAGCTATATGGTCCGTGGGACCATGCTCGGACCTAGGCATATTTACGTCCATCCACGTGGACCTCTTTTTATGTCATACCAGCATTACGGCCCTCCGTCAAGCCTTGTGTGCGGGTGCGATTCTGAGCGGAAGGGCTCGGACACGATTATAGGAGTCCGGTGGGCTCAGTTGCCAGTCAGAAAGCCAAATAGGTTGGCTGTAACTTGATGGGAGTCTTAAGGAGCCTGGTTAGAGGTATATGGATTGATATGTACTTGCCGGGGCTTATGGGGGCGGAGTAGGTTATTTTGTGTTTCTTGCACCTTTCGGACTTATAGGGGCCGGGTTAGGTTCTTGTTTGTAACACTTGCTAGATATAGCTTATAAATGAATAATCGAGCAGTTTCGGCTCTTATTCGTGTAGTGGCTTATTAGATGCGGGTTATGAATAAGAAAGCTTACAAGTTAACCGCCCTTGTCGGCGGTTAATTTTGGTTCATATAAGTTTTTATTCGGCTTTTATTACGTCTTACATGTCGGTACATATTCTCACGATGCCCAGCCTTGGCGCGCATATTTGCCTTTGCGAGGTTTAGACGGATAGATTACGGGATCTCTTGCGGCTATCTGAGTCGGCGGATTGGTCAACTCCTTTCGTTCGGAGTTTCGGAGTTGCGAGAGGTTTATCTATCTTTTATTCGTAGCATTTGGGTAGTGAGACCTTGCTCAGCAATATTTTCACTCTTAGAGGTTTGCAAACTACGAGTCTTGATTAGTTGGTTGTTCTTTGTATGTCAAATTACATATATTTCTTATTTTACGTGTTGGCCATGTAGGACCTGCTTATTTATACTACCAGGGGAATCAAGATCGGACTCGAGTTGAAACGAGGGAAAAACTAAAAATGGATTGCGAGCACGGGACGGGATTCTTTGGACGACTCGTAAGGGACCCCACGAGTCGTTGGATGACTCGTGGGGAGACTTGTGGTAAAAGGATGGTTGAAGGTCCCCCTTGCCCAGAGGCGACTGGAAAGTGAGCCACCACGAGTCGTCAATCGGCCGTGGGGTGAAGTTGAAAAATAAAATGGGAGGATCGACCGGTGTACTTAACGGAAGGGAGACCACGACTTTTCATGTCGAGGCAATGAGTCTTGGTGTGAGTCGTTGGGAGGGGAATTTATTTTAATAAAGTGGTTTTAAGGAGGTAGTGAACGTGATGATGGTGGCCCGCGACTGCGTGTACCGTGCGCGAAAAATAGTTATGTCGTCAGATTGAAGTTCGACCAACTCGGAGCCCAGGTGGCCAGCAACGAGCAAGGTGGCGGATCGTGAGGAGGCGCTTGCTTGAGTCGTCGGGTCACTCGTAGGACCCTGCGGTTATTTTCTGTGAGTTAGTAAGGGCTTTTACGTAAATTCCCTAGGAATCCTAAGGCCTAAACTACAACGTTTGGGTTATGAATAGGAAATTCAAATGGGTTAAAAGTTGATTTCACTCCATTCTTCCCATGCATGCAAGGTAGAGGAAGTTTGGGAGTGAATCAAGCCTAGGAATTCATCAATCCATTGCAATTTCTTCTTGAGTAATCAAGTGAGGTTTAGAATATGATAATCCCAGGTGTATGGAGTCATCAATGGGTGAATCCTTCCACACCATGCTCATACTCTATAATTTTGCCATTATCAAACTCATAGGGTTTGTATTTGATTTATATAAAATCTAATGATTTAATTATGGGTTTTGTGATTTTGAAATCTTAACATAATCTATGGATTTTGATTATCTTTTGAGATTTAAATTGATTATAATGATGTTGATTTTGATTTTTTATAAACAATTGAGCTTAATTATGCATGCTCCATGAGGAATCGATTTATAATCCCCCATTTATCATTGATGCTCTTGACCAAACCCATCGTGAATTACGATTTAAATTATGAATTTATTATGTTATCTATTATGATTTCAATAAATTCAAGTTATATGCAGATACACAGTATGTATGAATCTTATTATTTATGAATTATGTTTTTGGCCGACTCGGGGGCCTCAAGTCATGGCTTGTTCTTATTTGTTCAAGCATGTTTTACGATTTATCATGATTTAACTAGCATATGAACTCACGAATGTATTATTATGAGCACTATATATGTCTTAGGAAGTATTATGGAACATCGAGTAGGTTCGAGACTCGGGTTAAGCCCGGATCTCAGAACTCGTGCCACCGTAGGTATGTCGGGACCACTTCATGTAGGTCACACGGCTTAAATGGCCCTTTTCATGTTGACGTCACACACTTTCATGGTTCTACCCTTGGCGAGTACGAACATCCTCCAACTAGGGTTACAAGTCGGGCTTCGTGTGTGCTCATATGGGGTATGTCGGTTAAGAGAATCTCCCACTATTCCTCATGATTTATGCATGTTATGATTATGTATGTTGGTTCAAGTCATGTTAAGTAAATCTCTTCTATTATGATTATGATTTTGTTACGTTATGAATGCTTTGAAAACCTTGAGCCATATGATTTGTCATCATGATTTACGATACGAGCATGTTGTCCTATTCTTATGATCATTATGAACTTTATACATGTTTTAAATGTTCATTTCACCTGCAGCTGCATCTTGGTACGTTACGTCTTGACCATTACTTTCTATGTTGTATGGTCTCGTGATACAAGTCCCGACTCTCAGGCTCGTCCTCACCCATAGATAGATTTGGATTTCCTCTCGGCGCACTTGGTGAGTCCTCATGTTAGGGGCTACATGTTCACACTCACATGTTATTCCTTTGCGGTTACGGACATTTGGTTGTGTCCCGTCAATGCCTTTCATGTTTAGGAGGCTATCGGACTACAAATATTGTATAAGTCTTGTACGATTTTTTCCTTATGCTATGTTATGATTCGTTCTTTATGTTAAGTCTTAGCTCATGTAGTTGAATTAGATGTATGCTCATGTCCTTGGGTCGACTTGGGGACTCTGGGACTCCTTGTCAGTGTCTACGATCAGGGTTTATGTTTGAGTCGTGACACTAGTTAGCTAATTAGTTAGCAGCCTTGTCGGCTATAGTATGAATATGGTATGTTGTTTTTCTTTCGTATAACTAGACAACATGGTAGTGTTGACGGCCAACAATGGATCCCTTTTATTGTTATGCGGTTGAGTTAGCTGTTTTCTTTACGGGTGTTGCGTGGCCTTGTCGGTCAGAAATTTGTATTCTGAGAGGAAATATACTTGATTTGTTTTCTTAATTTTGAGTCGATGGTAGGCACCAAAGGTGCATATCACCTTGGGAGATCATTCGAGATCGATATGGCATTGAGTGCTGATCATTGCCTCCCGGTAAGGGCATGACATGATGGTTTGTATAATTGAAGTGTTGTTATATATATATCTCTTGTGTTTAGCGTTTAAATGCCATTTAGTTGTTATAAACAAAAGTGGATAATAAATTAATTTAATGAATTTGTGTGTATCAAAAAAAAAATAATGTACTTGATAGCAATTTAACAATTAAAAAAAATAAGAGTATAAGTGTAAAAAAAAGCAAACACTAGTAGCTTTTTCTCGTGAGATTATGATCATAATTGTGAAGTATTTATTTTAATACAATTTTTATCTTTTAGATATTAGTACTTGAAATTTATTAGGTGCGAAAATTAATAAGATTACCATAAATATTTTTAGTATTTTTATTTTTATACATAATATATTTCTTATAAAATAATATTAGTACATATTTAAATACGATTGTTATAGAGAGGTAATTTTATATTTAAAAAAATGCATTGCTATATTAAATATCATTATTATTTATAATAAAATGTTATTATTAAAAATATAATATAATATAAAAAATTTATTCTAAGAGTGAGTATGACTCACTAGATTTAACTATATACGTAAATTTCTTTTCCTTGAACCTCCAACTATGCTTCTCCAATCATGTTAACCTCGAGCTTTTTCCACAGAATAAGGATGAGTATGACTCACATAAGTAGAAAACACTCTATAATTGGTGCAGTATAATTATTAGAATATTATGTATGTAATATAATAATTATAAATATTATAATTATAAAATACACAAAGATTAATATTAATTTAAAAAAATAAAAAATTAAAAATATTTTTAAAATTTTAATCAAAGGTCTCAAATTTCAATCTTGAATATGAAATCACGCTTTAATAGAAAATCTTTACCCCCAAAGTGAAACTTTTTAATGCGAAATCAAATTGATACGGCCTCAAAATATCTTGGACAATCAAGAAACTTTCTTTACGTAAACTCAACAAGATGAATTCAACGAAGAGGAATAAATATCTACACATAATTAAATTTTTTTTTTAGAAAGCAAATCAATGATGCGAGTCGGGTCGTTCTTTATTCTTTTGATCGGCTTCTTGATTGGAAGTTCCTACTCCTCTAGTTCATATTAACCAATTTGTGAGTCATTTTTTAATAGCCAAAATAAATTAATTGTTCAATTTTCAAAGGTGTTGAAAATTTCTTCTACTTTTGCACTTCATTTATATTTTCTAGGTGGTGGTTCACGAGATTTACTTGCTTATATTTATGATTTTACTTTAACTTATTTTAATGTGGTTAACATTTCCTAAAAAGGAGCTAATTATGCCACTTCAACAATTTTATTTTTATATTATATTTTTACTTTTATATAAAAAAATTTCTAAATTTTTCTTAATGAGTAATGCATTGCCTCGCAAATTAAGTTAACATAAACTAAAAGGAGTATTTTCATTACGATTTTTCTAAGTTACTTAGTTCTCCCTTCTAAACTTAGCTCCAGTCTCTACTGGCTTAGAATAGGCCACCGGACTAATCCTGATACAAGACCCCGACAATAGTAGATTTTTCCTCCTTGACTCAAGACTCTTTCATTGAGAACTAATTCAATATCTTTAGGGATGACAATACGTGATTAGGGCAGGCAAGCTTTTATACATTTAGATTTTAACCCATCACTGCCCTATTCCTATTTAGCATTTCAAAAATATTGCCACCTTTCTTCGCTCCGCCTCGCTAAGCTACTGCCCCGCCACATCACGTTTATGTTATCTTTCTTTCTTTCCTTTTTTTCATTTGCGACATGAATTTTTTTAAAATCGAAAATAAAATTTCAGTTCCATGTAATACTTACCACTAAATTGATATCTTCATATCATTTCTAGAGTCTTGCAGGAGAAATAAAGATAAATCCTTCAAAACAAAAAGAAAACAGTAATGAGTCTATCACGATGCTTTTTGTTTAATTTTCTAAAAACTTTTGTATCATCTATAAATGAAAGTTAATTGAATAAATACTTTATTGCGACGTCTCACTTTTCATCCTTCAACTTGACAAAAATAAATTATTCTAATTTGATAAGTAAAAATTTACTCTTTTTGTTATAATTTGTTTAGCTTGATTCAGAATGAAAGTTAAACTAACTAATATTTAGTATGAATATGAATATAAATTATTATTCGACAATTCCAAATTTTTAAAACTTTAGCGTTACTCTGCTCTACCTAACTCATTAAAAATATTTAGAAATAATATTTTCCCTGCCTGCCACACCCACCCCCTCCCACAGCCCAATTGACACCCCTAAATGTCTTTACATGAATTGAACAGAATTCAAGTTAGGAAAAATAGTTAAATTTACTAACATGTAAAAAGAAATAGTCTTAAATCTTGAAAATGAAATACAAACTGTTTGTCTTTTGATAGTTATAATACTGTTACAATGTAAATTCACGTTATATTGGATTGCACAAATACAATTGCATATTTAGATACTTTTGTTTTAAAATAAAATTAACAATTAAAAACATTAGATGGAAAAATAAATAAACTTTAATGTGTAACAAATATATATATAAAATTTTTTGTTTTTGTGTGTTTTTTTTAATTTCATTGCCAAATTATTTAAAATACATAGTTTTAAAAAAATATTTAGTAATTATAAATTGAGATCTAATAATAATGAGTAAGCAATATCTTCTCATTCATGTGAATATATATAATGAAATTTGTGACTTGTTTCTTTCCTTAAATAACAAAAATATGAGAGTTAGAAAGTATTTTACTATAGTAAATATTTGTATCAATAAATAGGCAAAAACAATTTTTTTTTTACAAGTGTTCCTCACATGTGTGAAATGGAAGAGATAGAGGGTAAAAAGAATATATATATTCAAAAGATAAGAATAAAAGAGAACATTAAAAATCACCAGCAAATTTCCCTTTCCTCTTGAGGATCGGAGAGTTAACTGCTCTGCTCAGCATGTTCACATCCAATTTCCATACTGACCAAATAATTATTGGGCCATATAAATATCCCATATAGAACTGTTGAGACAGCAGTGTCTCATTGTCTAATGAAAAAAAATGTAAATCACTAATATGTCACCCACCTTAAAGGTTATAAGGTTCCTCAGAGAAACAAGGCTTTCCTTTTTGGGCAAAAGTAATGTACATCAGCTTCAACTTTACAGACACTTACTCATTGGTGCCAAGTGCAGACTCAATTTGTACTTGTAAAATATAAGCTAGTTCAGTATTAGAGCTTCAGAAATTTAGACCTTTCAAACCTCCCAGTGCATCTCAGTATCATATCCATAAACCACGGACTAAAACTTGTCAAAGATTGCTCTAACTTAAAAGGCAAGAATGGAATGACAAATATGGAAACCCCATCTGCACCATTTTCACAAATGATCTGGGTATCTTATAGAAGAGACTTGAAGTGAAGCAAAATAGGACCTCATTGTCCAACTGTCAAATACGCCGAAACATGTTGTATTCTTGGACCTGGAAATGTTTCAGTGTCCCCACAGATCGATCACTAAGGTACAAAAGTATATACGTGATAGACCATGATCAGATTCAGCTAATTACAAACCCAAAAACTTGCACCCAAATTTCAGCAGGCCAGAGATCTGTTAGGAATTCCTTAAACCTTTAACGAAACTTCCAGCTCTTCCTCCTTTTGCTTTCTTTGATTTTGATCCTTTCTGCTTGAGAAATAAGCAGCTCGTAAACTCTTTTCTTCAACTATAAAAACCCAATGAGGAATGTCAGAGCGTACTAACGAAGAAATTAGCTTCAGGGAAACAACATAGCACTTCATGCTGACTATTGTGTTATATTAGCCTATAGGATGAACTCCGAGAAACTATGGATAGTGAAAGCAACTCTCTGAGATGTGCAAAAGTCTGCAGAAACTTAAACTAACAGCCATGTTTATGTCTCTGCCTCTGCTTCTTACACACGATTACAATCTTCTTAAAAACAAACTAATGATTCACAGCTAATAAGATAGGTGCTCATGGCCTATGTATATTGTGTCCAAGCTGAAAAGACTAGCAACAGCCGGAATTATAGAATCTTGTTGCCCGAGTGCTAAAAATTCAAAGCTATTAAAAGAAAAAAACAGAAGATTGCTAAATAAACTATTACAAGTGTGAGCATAAGATACTTGTTAACCCAAGAACAGTTAGATGACTTGAGAAATGATCCTAAAATCAGTGAGATGCTTTTTGACAAAAATAAGTGTATATTCATCAGCATTTAGGGAATGCTAGCCACCTATTTGCAATTCAAAGTCTTGTTCATCTTGCAATCTCCCGCGTTCATTGATGGCCCTCTATAGGAGAAATTCCAGCGATGTGGACTCCATGTATCTGCAATAGAGGTATCTAGTGTCGTACTAATGCAGCAAAGATCAGGAAAAACCTCTTTCAGAGGGCCACGATCCATCAATTATCATTCCAAATATGAGTTTCCCTTCCATTTCCCACTATAGAGCCAACACATTATCAGCAAAAGCAGCCCATGAGTCTCTGATGGATCTCCAAACACCGACTCCATATGCAAGGTGTTACAAGCTTTCAGCACCAATACCCCTGATGGCCATATTTATTAAACAACTTCTTCCATAGAGCTTGGTCTTCTTCCATTATTATCTCCATAGCCATCTCATTAGGGGCTTTTGTTATGGGTTCTCAAGTTCTTTATGCCAAGTCCTCCGGCCTTGCTAGTGCAAATAGATTTCCAGTGAAAACCTCTAATAACCTTTCTTCCCACATTGTCATTAAAAATTTCCTTCTCAGTAAATCCAACCTCTTTCCACCTTTGCAGGTAATGGAAGAAGAGATATTACATATGTAGGTAATGGTCTAGTATAGGTTAGTCAAAATCACCCTGCCTCCCAGAGATAATACCACGAGGTTTCCATCTAGCTAACCTCTTTTCAGCTCTCTATATTACACCACCCCGTACCTCCATGGCTTTATTCTTTGACCCCAGAAATAGACTCAAATAAGATAAGGAAGGAACCTATCTCACAACCAAGGACCCCTGCTAGCAGGCTGCAGGTCTGTCACTCATTGACTACAGCATCATTCTGCTTTTCCTCCAATTCAGACATAGACCAAAGACATAGCTTCAAAAATAAAAAGAATATTTCATGAAGAATCTCAACTAATCAATTGCTGTCAAACATAACTAGAGGTGGAAAAATGGGTAAAATTTATGGTTATCCGCTTGACCCAATCTATTTTAAATGAATTGGGTATCTAATCATTTTCCAAAAGAAATTGGTCAAATATGATTAATATATTATCCATCATATATCCACCAATTGCATATTAAATTGTGTAGGGTGTGAACATCTAAAACATGCCAGTATTTGAGGGTGTGTTTGGTAGGAAGAAGAATATTTTCAATATTCTCATGTCTAACCGGCTTAAATGTTTTGAAAAATATTTTGCAAATGGGCTTATTTTCCTCTAATTTAAGGAAAATGACTTCCCTACATAAAGGAGAATATTTTTCAAAACATTCGAGAAAATATTTTCATACTTTCCTTAAACCTCATCACCACTGAAACGGGTCCACGACCCGTGACTTTCGACTATCTGTCTTACCCAAAAGTCTCTAGATCATACTCGAGGTTGAATCATGAAATCAAGAAAATCTACACGAGTCCTGAAACAACTCAAGGAACAACTCGTTGTCCAACAACGACTTCGTTATGTGATTCGTTGTAAGCTTCCGTTAAGGCCTCCCGAGAGCAACGAGGCCTAGCAGCGATTGGGCATTTGTAGCGGGTGATTCTAAGCGTTGATGAGTGAATTCATTTGAAAGGGTGAATTGGTTTAGAACAGCGGTAATTACAACGACTTGAGTTAAAGGCAAAAATAGCAGTTTGTGTGGATCCATTATGAGGGTTTCAACAATTTTCTTCTACTAGTTAATCTGTATAAAGATTTTGGAAAAACAAAGTGAGACGGTGTGGCTCAAATAGTGATGAGCAGCTTCTATAACGGTCGTCTGTTCATTCGATGGTCATAGGATCGAATGATACCGGGAGTAACCTAGATACAGCGGATGGATCCAACGGTGCATCGAATTCATAGACGACTCGTTAGATGGTTGTTGTAGCTGGTATTAAAGTTTTCATACAAATTCCGAGGAGTTTTGTAAATTCCCAAGCTCTAACTTTGCTTTTGTGACGTCGTTTTGGTAGTGTAATGAGTGTTTTAAAAGGGTTTAGCTAGCCTAAACCATTAGAGCTCCCATGCATGCATTGAATTGAAATTCTCTTCCAAGTTCAAACTAGAATTCCTCCTCAATTTCTTCCTTAATTCTCTTGGGCTTTCAAGACCAGGTTTGGAAATCTTGTACCAGGTATGTAGGGACATGAATGGGGGATTCCTTCCACTAATATGCCAAAATTTCTACTCTAATTCATGAATTCAAGTTTCTAATCAAGTGTATTGATTTCTGGGTTTTAACCCAATTAACTGAAATTATCCATATGTTATATTTATGGATCCAATTCCATTTCATTGTTCTAATGTATAAATTAAGTCTAATGGGAAAATTTTAATTAATTTGATATAAATTCATGATTTCAAGTCATTAGAAATTATGTCCTATTATGTATTTTATGAAAATTCAAGTCTATGATCCATGATTTCAAGCATGATGATTATAGTATGCATGAATGTTTGTAAACTCTAAACTTAAGATTTCATGATTTTGAAGTATGGAAGTCAATTTCAAGTATGTATGATTCTATCACTTGGGCAAGCCCGGAGCAAGTTAAGTATGTTTATTATGATTTTAGCCAAGGCTAACAAGATCGGTTATGATATGATTATATGAGCCCAATATGCATGTTTTCGAGTAGTGTTTAGCATCGAGTAGGCTAGGGGTTCCAAGGTTCCCGATCTCACCAAACTAAACGCCAACATAGGTATATATGCGGGACCTCTCAAGAGAGTGCTTTCTGCCAGGGAGCTGCTTGTGATATCACACCTTATTCGTCCTTCTCCCTGGCAAGGCTTGGGATGGCTATCCTCCACGTGGACAAGGCGTGGTACCATCAGCTGCATTCATACGTAGGTGGTTATCGATTATAGCGAGTCTCCCATTGTTCCTGTGATTCGGGTACTCATGTTCATGACTTATGATATTATGTTTATGACACGTTTGATCCAATGATTAGTTTATGAGGTTGAACATAATATCATTGATCCAATGATATTATGTTTTATGACAAGTCATATGATCTCTATTTTTAAATCTTGAGTCATTATGTTCAATTTATGATAAATAGCTTATGATTATGTGTATACCAAATATGGCCTTTAGCATGCGGTCCTTACTCTCTGATTTATATAATTTATATGCATGATTCCAGTTAACATTTACTAAGATGTTTTACTTACCTTACATACTTTCGGTATATTCAAAGTATTATTTTCATACTCTATGCTATATCATCTCATGGTATAGAGTTAGATGATCCAGCTCAATCTGTAGATAGCTTCGCTCTATGTCGATCGATTTAGCCTATTGGGTGAGTCCTCATCTTGAGAGGACATTCATTTAGTTATGTTGATTATGTCATTTCGGTTTCATAGTTGGAGTTAGCTGGGCTTTGTCCCGATATCTCGTCGAATAGTAGAGACTTTCGGACATAGACTTAGTACATTCGGTTTTGTGATTGAGCATTGTGATATTATCGCCTGATATATGCTTTATGATATTTAGTCTTCCGCTTATTCATGTATATGTTGATTTACCTTGATTATACTCTTAATTCATGCTATGCATGTACCGTGGATTAGCTTGGAGCCATTTGTGGTTCTAGATTAGTGTCTCGATCCAAGGTCCGGCTCGAGTCGTGACACTGCTCGATCGCCCGGGACCCGACGTTTGACACGAGCCAGCCTCGACTCCTGGCTACAACCCTTACCCCTACTTCTTGGCTCTCCGTCTCACGTATTTGACATTGAAAATCAAATTTTGGGCCTCGTTGCAACCTTTAGATGTTGATGTAGAACAAATGCTCCTCCTTTCCTCTAACTTCTTTGCATGCCTTCTTTGATCAATTTTCATCTAATGCTGTTCTTGAACACCCAAAGTGTGGTTTCGAGGCTCCTGAATATGTGGTTCTAGCAATTTCCTCTCCTTTGTTGATGAATTATGTCCCTCGAATAAAACCATTTGATTCTCCGCCCCATTTGGTTATGCAACTTCTCCTATCTTCCTCGAATTCATAAGTCAGATGTCGTAGTTAAGTCGTGACTTGTGTTGGATTGAACCGTTGAAGCTTCAACTCTATTTAGCATTGGGTCTCTACTCAGTTCATTGTTTTAGCTAAAGAAAGCCTAGAACTATACTTTCGATCATATACTCCTCGGTTTCAATTTCTTTGTACGGTTTGACTTGACACGAGTTGAAATGAAGACTTTTGAATCTTGTGATCTTAAATGAAAAGAGATACAAAATGAGGCAAAATATCCTTTAATCTTATGGTCTTAAACATGTTATGTGGAAAGTTGAATTTAAAGAGTTACGAAGAAAAGAGACATTCTTTTCAAAACGGACTATATAGGAAAAGTAGGACAAACAAATTGAAATGAGAAAGTAATAAAGATTTTCAAGGTCATACGCTTCTTTTTAATTTGAAACCGCCCCGTTCTTTTTGATAAAGTGATGGCCTTATTTCCCTCAGCTCAAACCTCACTCCATTTGAAGGCAGGATGCCAAGCACTTTGTAATATATGTCAAGTCGGCCCATTACCAACTCTTCTTGATTAAAATTTCCACGTGATACAACCCCATCCTTTTGCTTTCCCTACGGCCCGACTCCAGCATTTTGATAAGATTCTAATTTTAGAACCTCACACGACCCCTCCCATGTGCTGTTCCATTAATAGTTGGGCATTTGCTTCCATGTACCCCTTTGCTCGATAAGTACTAGGAATTCAAGAAAATACCACTATTTTCTATCTCCATAAACCGAAGAGATCTTCTCAGATGGTCCCTTTACCCCGATTCTTGCCCACCTTGAGATGATTCTTCGATTCCTGTTTCCTCGTCTCCAGCGCAATCCGCCTTTTACTTCCTTCTCTTTTCATAATTTTTGGTCCCACGGGTAAAGTGGTAACCCTAGAACTCTAATCCACACTCAATCTTATACGAGTGGATGTAGGAATACACCAGGATGTTATGTAGACCACCATTTTAGATCAAAAGTACTTTCCCCGACATTTCCATTTGCCAACGGCCATGCACTCGCCATCTTCTTGATGGAAATTCAAATAGAAATTCGAATCCATTCCTATCACTTTGGCTCCATTGGCATCTTTTCCATGTCTTATAAATCCATTGATGTACCTCTTTGCAATTTGGGTTCTCATAATCTCCAATGAACCTGCCAACCATACATCTATTTAGAAGATGCAGGCTCGAAGGATATGGATCTCCCTTAACTCGGATGTAATTCCACATTGCGAGGCTTCACTGTATCCTTTGGGAAGGGGCTGCCATTTATTTACTCCTTGTTAATGCAAAACACCGACATATGTTCCTTCGGTGTTTGCATGTATTTTTCACTAGTACTAACTATTTAGACTTGTAGTAATTACTATTCTCTTGTTGATGAGACCTGGGTTTATTTAACTGCGTCCTCCATCAAACGATGTCTCTCGTAAAATAATAGCTGACCTCCTGTGTCCTTGAGCGACCATCGAACCAATAAATCAAGGGATTCACCGCAAATACTAGCTTGGCTCATTATTTAGAGATAATGGTCTACTTCTTCACATCCACCGTCACGTGCATGCGGTTATTGACAGACGAAGAATCATGGTATCCATTTTTCCACCTCTTAAAAGTGTTACCTCGATTCTACGCATTAGCTAGCATATCCATAGAGAATCTTCACCACTGTCAAACCTCCTTCTCATTAGATTCTTCCTATGTTCTACCCAATCATATCCTTGTTCGAATTCAGTGTGACATTCGGTTATATCTTATGACTTAACCCCCGAGAATAAGATAAATTTTGTAAACCATTTTGATGCCTTGAGCCAACGCTTTCCAGCCGATCACTAAGGAGTGAATGATGAAAAACACGGTAGGAAACCACTAAGTGAAGTGGAAAGACTTCGAGTTAGAAACTTACCACCTCAGGAAACTAGTGCTGGCGGCATTTTTTTAAGAGGGATAAAAACTTCAAGATCCTTGAGAGGTATATAATTAGTGAGATGATCTTGAATACATGTTGTAGATAACCACACTCAACAGGTACAAAGAACAACTGTGAGCATGTCAAATCTCTTAGATGTGTCATTCAATATCAAATGACACCAGAATGATATAGAGGGCGATTCGAGATCTCCAGAGGATCATAGATGGCTAAATTATCACCGGTAAGAAGAAATAATTATCTCAAGCTGCAAAATGGATCCCCAAATTCTGTATTAAGTTCTAACACTTGCATTTCGTGACACTTCGGAAACTCATACATGTTTAAGTAAAGCAAGCTATCTTTCATCTATAATAATAGCAAATAAGGGGAACGAGAATGGTACCTCGCGAGACCAATCTCATTCTTTACCGACACATTTTAAGGCTCCATCGAGGTCCATTTTCCTATATCTCACCAGCTCAAAATTATCAACATTACAATCATCTGTTGCAAAGATGGCGGGGAGATGCTTGCAGTAAGTCACATTTGGACACGACATCAAGCCAAATATGGCTGCTAAATCTCTCTCTCATTTCCTTATAGATCACAAACTGCATAAACCATACTTAGCAATCAACCATTTTCTACGATATACAGAAAAGAAGATAGAAAAGACTGAAAATTGGTTGTAGCAAAGACCAGTATCACAAAGCGTATTGACATGAAAACTGGTTGTAGCAAAAACCAGTACCACAAAGTGCATTGACATTATCCTAAGACTTCCAGATTATTGATGCATATTTACAACTCTTTCATCTTTGGGGACGGACAGCCAATCCCCCAATCAAACAGAAGAAACAAGAAAAAAAATTATAACCAATAAAACAGTTTCAATACGACAGTTGGTAAGTATTCACTGGAAACTCTTATATAGCACAGCTAATATTTATTTACTAATATACTTAACTAGCTCCTGATACAGAAAATATGTACACTTTACAAGCTCGTGACCATTCTTATCCAATCGATCTTCTCATTATTTGGAGAAAACAGTTTTCTAAATGACTAGAATGCAAGTTCTAGTACGTCCGTTCATGACTGTTCTCAATATATCCTTCTTCTCATTATTTGGAAAATCAAATAAAATAGCTTATCAAAATCATGAATATGCAAGTTCTAACACGTGCATAGTTACTTCAGATATATAATAGATCCCACCTCCACGTTAAACCATTCTGGTATAAAACAATAAGGAATCCATCTCTCCACAAGTAGATTTAATTTGAAGATCAAAGTTACAGTAAAAACCAAAAACAGAGAAATCTGAGGTACCTGATCAGAAGGTGACATCCCACATTCTCCAGATAAATCATGAACATAAAGTACTGCGGTTGGCAAATGATGAGAACAGCAAGCGTTAACTTTTCCAAGTTATTCTGTCCTCTGCAGGTTCAATCAAAATAAGAAAAATTGTCAAAACAAATATAAAATGATAGGAGACGTAATCCATGACAACGAAACACAAAAGTCGAGATTACTAGAAAGAAATTTAGAGAATTATGAATAATGTTCTCACTGTTTTGAGCAGCTATGCAAAGGAAGACTATAGTTGCATTATTTTAAGTTAAAACGTGGGAATTTATGTTACCCATTCCAGACAATATATCGTATTAACAATGACAGAAATATGATCGAAAGAAAAATCTCTATTGATAAGGCTTCTTCCTATATACCTATGAATTCCATTGGACCCAAAATGATACATTGGAAGAGGTCGTTGAGTCTTCGAATGTAATAGGTGATTGTTTCTCTGTATCTTTCAAAAGGAAAAAAGATGCAGCGATTGTTTCTTGAATCAGAAGCAGTACTTGGGTTCTCCTAATAACTAAAAAGTGTAGCATGCTATGAATCTAGCGGGGTTCGCGTTGGTGGAGGAGCTTGGATCGGAAAAAAGAGAGATTCTAGTTGTAAGATATTAATGAAGCTTATCGCTGGAATTGAGATCTTATTTGCGGTAACAGACAGGAAAGTATACGAGAAAAGGCAGGTTCTTTTCTATTATATTAGATTAGTATTAGTTAATGATCGACTTAGTAAGTCCTTTATTAAAGTGATGAGCTTTGTTGGCACCGAGTCCTACGTTTTGTCTACGTGGGCCAGGAGAAAAAGGGCTCGGCGGGAGGGAGTGTACCATGAGAGAAGTAAGGAAGTTAACCTCTTTCAAATATACAACATCGATTACGGCAATGTAGTTGGACTTCCACGAAGGTAAATCTTTGCACCTTTAGGCAAGGAGGATAGCAGTTCCAAATTCGATCTCGGTAGGACATGTATTTCTATTATGAAATTCATAAATGAAGTAGTTAATGGTAGGGTTACCATTATCTTTTTGAAGTGACGAATCTTGTATGTGCTCCTAAGATAAGGAATTTGTCCATTTTCGGGGTCTCGAGGCGTGAAACGCATAAGAAATCTTGAATGGAGAAAATTGTAACTCCGGTTCATGGAATCGATAGTCAATCTTTATTTCCAATAGGAGTAGTTGACAATTGAATCGATTTTGACCATGTACCATATCAGTAATAGTGTGAAAAGAAAATAGGCTCAAGTTGTTCAAGAATAGTGGCGTTGAGTTTCTCGATCCTTTGACTTAGGATTGATGGTTCTATTTCTCGATGGGGTTTTCTATCACTACATTCCATCACAATGAAGAAATTAGCGTACCTTCTCATCTCAAGGCTAGCCTATTTTATTTTATTTTATTCTTTGGAGAAGCCTTTTGTTACTTGGACAAGCAAAATTGTGGCTATAAGTATAATAATTTTTCATCCAAGTAGCACACTTTCCCAAAAGATCTTTGCACACAAAGAATTAAAATTTACGTCAATATGCCAAGTTCGATCTGACAAGGTCACTTCCCATAAACACACTATTATTATTTTTGAAGCGAAGGTAACTTTGTATATATCATTAAACAAAAATGACGATACATGAGTAATCTTAGCCTCCTATTTACGAGAATCCTCACGTAGCGTATGATCATATTTCTATAGTGAGTCTAATCCATCAATAATAGAAACGGGATCTTTGGCCCATGATTGATTACACCAAAAACACAAAAAGTAGTATGCAATTCAGCTTGACTTGTTGCGTACTATTCTCTAAGTTCTCAAAACATCTTGAGTTCCTTTCCTTCCATAGTCCACGGATGCGGCAGGATCATCCTCCATTTGGGTGTCCTTCTTTGTGTGGGCACCTTCCTCCCTGACTTTATAAAGCATCGTGATCCTCCTGGCATGGACCAAGAGATGCCTTTTAGATTGAGGAAGAGCCTCCATAGCATTCTTGTGTTTTACGGTGTAGACGGTGATTTCTTGTTTTTCCTCCCCACGAAAAAACACCTTGAAGCGAAATTGACGCCCTTTTCATCGGGTTCTCCTCGGTGATACGGCCTCTTTGACTAGTAACCATAGCAAGCAGGATACCTTGTATGAGTATTTTGTGCCTCAAAATGCTTTTCCATGGACGAGTTGGCAATCGGTACGATTTGGTTGATTCATTCTTACGCCAAGCTTTGCCTTGAAAACATCCCGCTTTCCTTTGTCTATCCATACTAGTCTTTGTCCATACTCTGTGAAGGCATCCGGGGAAAGTGTTACATAGTGTTAAGAATATTGGAGATTCTTTGCATCTCCCAGTCATTAAGTTGCCTTACGAATGTAAAATTCCAGCCACATTTGCCTGATTTCTACTATGTGGCTCTGGCTGGTGATGAGCTAGGTTGTAAATGTCTTGGAAATAGTGACTCAATATACCATAGTCGATCCATTTGTCTTTCCAAAATTTAGTTCTCTCACAAAAATTTGTTCACCTTTATCCTAGTGTACGGCTTGAGTTCTTTCCACAACCCTCTATGGATCTCCAAAGGTTCGGCCCATAAGGGGTTGCTACTTCCTTTTCATCCATTTATCTTCCTCCTCATACTTTGCATTGATCACCTTCTTCCAAAGTTGTTGGGTATTATTTGCATATTTCCAAAACCATTTCATTCTCAGTGCCTTACTGTGATTTTTCAATTTTTATGTCTAGTCCCCAAGTTTTTGTCCCCTATCACGGACTCCCATTTGACCAGATTGTACCCTTTTGTCTCTGTTCCCTTATACAAGAACTTCCTTCTAATTTTGTCGATCTTACTTCCGCCACTCCTGTTGGGATTGAAAACAATGATATCATATAAGTTGGTAAGGAATCTAGAACTAAGTTGATGAGAGTTACTCTACCTCCTAGAGATAGGTATTCTCCCTTCCATACCAACCTTGACTTCCTTTCACATTTTTCTATCCTTTGGGTTCCAATCTCTGTGACTTTGATTTGGCTCCTAGTGGCAAACCTAGATAAGTTGTAGGTAGTCTTCCTACCTCCCTCCAAGTATAAAGACTCGGCTACTCAGTGTTTGGGACATTATTGATTGGATACAGAAACTCTTTCTCAATTAACATGTAGGCCAAAAATACCTTGGTAGCACTAGAATTGTTCTCAGAATTTCTCGGTTGATCAACTTCATCTCCAGAACAAATCGATGTATCATGCACACATCTTTGCATTTGTGTGATTTCTAGGCTCTCAGGCCTTATTACATTCGCCTCGTCTCTAATCCATCCCCTGTTGTTGTGATTTGTGTGATCATATTGTTCAAACCCTCATTGCAGAGTAAAAGAGGAATGGAGATAAGGGATCTCCTTGTCTGAGTCCCTTTTGGGCTTTAAAGGAAACACCGGAGGGCACCGTTTACTAGCAATGAA
Source organism: Datura stramonium (assembly GCA_018107945.1). Classification (NCBI taxonomy): domain Eukaryota; kingdom Viridiplantae; phylum Streptophyta; class Magnoliopsida; order Solanales; family Solanaceae; genus Datura; species Datura stramonium. The sequence goes on from JACEIK010000792.1 coordinate 169,057, forward strand.
AAGCATACGCCAGAGGTGCGGTGTTTTATCGATGTATCCATTTGACCAAATCCCATCTTCTCAAAGTGTTCCAAATAGAGTAATTCAGTTGACATTGTCATATTCTCAATGTCAAGTTCGGAAGAAAGTTCACCCTCCATTTTGCTTCATCTACAGCACCCGCTCCTTCATTGGCAATTAGGAATGACATCCATGAATTATGCGCCTTTGATAAAAGCCATGCGAACATCGGCTAGCTTTGTCATTACTCCTTTTAACATTTTAGAATTTAGGACTTTGGAGATAATCTTGTAAACACTGACCAATTAAGCTAGCTAGACTGAAATCTCTCAACACAATTTACTCCCATCTTTTTAGGAATAAGTGCTTTGAAAGTTGCATTGAAGCTATTCTCAAGCTTTTCATGCTCATAGAAGTGGTTAAGAGTGCTCATAATATCTTGCTTAACTATGTCTGACATTTTGAAAACCATGGCCATAACCATGCGGTCACGGAGCTTTGTCACTGCACACATTTTGACATTCCAGCACCTCTTAACTCCTCAAATCTTCTTTGTAGAGTTCTCTCTCTCTCTCTGCTTGATGACAATTCCGGGCAGTTTGGTTGTGAATAAGTTGGCCTCCAATGACTGTTTCTATGTATAGCCTCTGGTAGAACTGACTATCTCCTTCAATTTTAATTGCATCTTTTTATAATTTCCCCTTGAATGTTGAGTTGATCAATGTTATTGTATCTTTTGTGAGCATTTGCAATCCTATGAAAAAAAACTTTGTATTCCTATCCCGTATTTCAGCCGAGAGGGCCTTGATCTCTGCCTCCATGCTATTTTTCTTTTATCGAGTTCCTCATATTGAAGTAACAATTCACCTTTACCCATGATTTCTTCTTGGGTTAGCGGTCTGTTCTTTCTCCTTGTGTCCAAATCGGGAAAGTTTGTCAAATAAGTGACTCCTACGAGTTCCCAAATTCCCTTAGTGGTCTATTCCTTACCTTTAGCTTATTTTTGAGTGCCTTGAGTTTACTAGCTAAAATGTGTCTGGCCTCCCAACATATTCAAAGTTGTTCCACTATTCTTTCACCTTTTCTGTAAAGCCCTCCGCTTGTAACCGCAATTCTCAAACTTGAAGTACCCCTTTGTTCTATTCCAAGTCCGCTTGTAATGCAATAGGCACATGATACGAGATAGCCTCTTGTAGAGGATTTATGTTGAAATTGTTGAAGATATCATCCTTTCTTCCGATATCAAGATTCTGTCAATTCTTGATGCAGCTTCATGGGTGTCTCCTTTACCAGGTGTATGTTGAATTTTCCATTGGTAAGTCAATTAATCTCAAACTTCAGTGAAGTCTGAGAATTCTTTCATACCTTTGGTTCTGTACACACAGTTCCTTTTTCTGAGGCAATCTGCTCAAATTAAAATCACCGCATACTATCCATGGCCCTTCCACGATTCCTCTGACTGCCCCACTTCCTCCCTCTGACCTCCTTTCGATATAATTGTTTGGAGCATTCACTCCATGTATGGATAGGTGTGAAGTTCAGTTGTAAACTACATGTTAATGAGTAGGTCCCTATCTCCATTATGTCACCTTTTCAGTATCTGTATCCCAAGACATTAGTATGCCCCCTCGTGTCACATGCTTCCAACTGAGCATATCTCACCCATCTGTTTTCCCATAATTGTTTACCACCTCATTAATCTCCCCCTATAGCTTTAATTCCTGAAATAATATATGTATGTCCTCCACTTTAATATCATACTTTTAACCATTCTCCTTTTCTCCCTACAATTTAATCACCCATTCCATGAAATAAGTTCGAATTGCATTTGGCACAAATCAAATTGTTTCTTCCCCTATTCCTGGCCGAAAACAGGTATACTAAGATCACAGTCTGCTGAAAAATCACCACTAGATCTTGACTGGAAATAACAAGATATCGGAAAACCAAGATCGACAGAAAGCAAAGTCGATCATGATAGGTATTCCACTTGCCCTCACGCACTCGCTTGAAATGGCTGGGAACAAATCACCGGAGCATGAGACTCTAGAGTTGGGATTCGGTGCGAATCTTGTGTTATTATAGATCGGAAATAGTTGATTTTAATGCAACAGTCACAGACAACCACTATTAACTTCTAGCAAAGCAACAGTGCTTCCCGGCGACAGAGATGACTCAACTTCAACTAGGCCTGGCTAACTCAGCCAAAACTACAAGTTTGGCTACCATGTTACAACAAAGGTATTGGAGTAATTTCTATGTCTATTATCCAGAAAAATACAATGATTTAAATACGAACAAATGTAAAGCTAAGTAAGGTAACTAGATATCTAAATCTCAAGAAATCAGCTAAATATTATATACAAGAAAACATATAACTTTGCATATTCTTTAACAAAAATGAGTAAACCAAAGAAATTTTACCATCACATCTCCTTAAGATACCAGGGGTATCAGTAACCTGAAAATAAAAATGCTTAATCAATAAAGTAGTAGAGAAAACAACAATTAAGAACCATTTGAGAAAACATTTTCACTTTGAGATAAGAATAACCTGAAAATTCTGGTAGCTCAAATTAATATGACCCATCAAGAATTCTACTCTAGTTGTGAAGGGATAGTTGCAGATCTGATAAATTCAGTGACATTACTGGGAACTCAATCGAGGAAAAAAAGTATGTGATGAAAAGATGCAATCGAGGTGGAAGTACATCCTAGAACTTTCTAGGATTGGTAGGCGTATGCAGAAAGTATGCATGGTTAGGATTTAGTTCTAGTCAAAATAACCAAATCAAATTCCTTTTACTCATTCTGAAAGCTATAGACAAGTCTCAAAATTCACCTGTCTGCCAATGTATCGATGCCTATGATATTGCCAAAGGGGTATAAGAAACATTTCATCATACGCTAGATAAAATAACTGACAAACTAGTGATTAGGTAAAAGAGAACCAAAATTGATTGGTAATAATTGTAAGTTATGATCATATCTGGTCATTTCATAAGCTTGCATCTCTTTGCTTATCTTCCACCCCACTTTTTCCTTACTATTATATTTACATGTACTAACATTTGAGACCTGAGTTAGCAAAACTAAATAAGGGTCAGATTTTAGAAAAGCATACGAAGGCAAGCCAAGTTTCAGAATAAGAAGTTTCTTCGCACCCAAGTAAAAAACCGCAGTATTAAAAACTAGCACAAGCTTTTTTCAACAGATAGTAATTCTAGCGAATCTGCCTTCCTCACAGAGCATATTATGACATGGTAATAACTCTCTAAAGAAAGATGGGTGAAATCCCTTATCCCAGAAAAAAAGCACTTAAAAATGGAATGAAAGCTAACAAACTTAGTACATACCTCAGGCTTCACAGCCAGTACAGACAAAAGATGATTTTCCGACATTGGGAGCACCAACCAGACAAAGTTGGTGTTTCCAGATCGACAACTGGCATTGCCCGTAATGTCTGCCACCATTAAAATTTGTCACCGACTGGCAAAAACCACTGAAACTTTTCTTTGACTACGAAACCAAAGATTAATTGTTTGATAATCATCTATTAAAGAAGTCCAATAAATAGCTTTCACGCAATAGGAAGAAAACTATCATGACATGTAATGTTACTATATTTTTATTGTAAAATCATAGACACAGATGTTGATGTAATTGCATCATGTCCCCTTTTTCTGGACATCTAATGGCAAAATGAGCGTTCGTGATGGTGTTTGACACTTCATTCCAGTTTCCAGTATACTAATGTCAGCATAGATCTAACACCAGCATTTTCTTTTAGTTCATCATAGACTCATACTACCCTAGCTTCATTATCTCTAACTGGCCTTACCTTGGCAATGTTTCAATAGTTCGTAACAACAACCCCAACCCGCCGTGAATCAATGTTTCCTCAACTCTTGTCAATCCTACAAAATTACTCAGCAGATCCAGCAGGATGTATTAGATAAATATAGAATTCAGTAAAATGAAACTATATTAAACTACCTCAGTTCAGCCGCTCCTCTGCTTCTCGTTTAGATAATGACTGCAACAAATTGCATGAATGACTTGATTTGCATCTTAAATGAAATATAAATATAAGGTAATAACTACTTCTTGCATAAATAAAAATATTTCATGATTAGACAGGACGTCTCAACTCCTAGCTTATCGAGGACATGATCCTAGATAGGAAGGTATGGAGGTCGAGTAGAGTTGGCCGGTTAGTGTTAGTCAAGAGTTTTGCCGCACTATATGTGGGAGAGGTGGGGGCCCAACCTCATCCCTTCCCCTCCTATTAGTAGTAGTAGTTAGTAATCGCTTAGTTTCTTATTCTTCAATATGTGGTACTGTCACGGGCTTAACTTTTCAAGGCCATGGGACAGCTTAAGGTGGCTAAACTTCCCTCAAGCTTCGAGTCCTCTTGCGCTGAAGGCACAAAAATGTGTTAAGGATCGATGGCAAGTCAAGAAGGCAAGAAGTAATCGGGGAAGACAAGATATAGGCCAAATAAGCCTTACACAGCCACTATATATGAACAAATGCGAACAAGTGAAGAATGAGTAAGAATGTGAGGCTGATTACAATGGCTGCCCGCAGGGCCTATTTATACTAAATACAAGCCCTACACTACGTACCAAATGGTTGTGCCAATGTGGGCTGTTGGCGGGCAAGTCGGGCATCTTTGGCATGATTAACATGGCGAGATGGTGAGCATGCTAACGTAGCGACGAGTGTCGGCGGGCGTGTCGGAAACGCGAGCATGCTTTTGTCGAGCGGGCGTTCGGAGCGCGAGCATGCTTTGCGGGCGCGTCAGGCATGCATTTGGGTTGTCCCAAGGTCTTGGGAGTTGTCACGCCTTTGGCTGCGATGTGGGCGGCTAGTTGGTGTAGACAGTAGTTGAGGGGGGAAAATGCGGCAAATTTAATTGATTTCTTTGGCGGCGCGGCTTTACTCTCCCCCACCCCGAGTTAGCGGCAGCCCCGCGGCGCTACACATGCCGGGCATGGACCTCGTCTTTGAGCTTTGCCACAAGTCTTCGTATTTCCCACGAAGCCTCCTCGTGTCCTTCCGGTGCTGAGGCAGGGCACTTGAGTTGCCCCCGACCTTTTGCCAATTAATTGATGGTCGAATGGGCTCCCACTTCCTTTGTCGAGACAGACAACGTAGCCACGAGCTACTTGAGACTGGCAAGGCGACTCCCAACGGAGCTGGTTGGCGGGGATTTTAAATTTGATTTGATTCACCACGGAATATAAGCCCAGTCGAACTAATGTTGTTGCAGGTGCTCTAAGCCGGAAGGCAGTCCTGGCGCCCGCTTGTTAGCACAAGCGGCGGCATTTGAGACAATATCAAGGAAGGAATGCGGCACGACCGGTTTAGCGGCTCCCTTGCTTTGGCGGCCAAGGCAAAACGAAGAAGTTTTGGGAGGAAGATGGCTTGCTATATACCCACTTAGGCGGGCGAGTTTATGTCTTGAAATGGGCAGAGCTTGGCGCCTCCTAATCAAGGAGGGACATGATCACTGGTAGGGCATCCACAGGGGCAGAAGAGGACTTTGGCGACTGGCCCAGACGACCTACTCTGCCTGGCCACACATGCGGGACGATGTTGAGGATTATGTCCACTTTTGCCTCGTGTGCCGGCAGATAAAAGCAGAGCAAGGTGCGGTGGCTTGCTACAGAACCCATTTGCATGTGAGGCCAGAGCCATGGAGACGGCGTCTGTGGATTTCATCACATGCTTGCCGAATTAGGGGTTTGGCACCATCATGAGTCGTGGTGGACGGAGTTTTCCAAATACGCTACCTTCACGGCATTACGGCAAGTTGTAAAGCCGGGAGAGGCGGCAAGGCTTTCTTAGGACATAGTCAAATATTGGGGAGTCTTAGAAGCATATTATCGATGTGTGAGACCCCAGATTCACGAGGAGCCTTTTGGAAGAGATTATTCCAACTCTTGGGCTCACGAGTTGCACTTCTCGACAAGCTTTCACCCGCTGGTGATGGCCGAGACGAGGAGCGCGTCAGAAGCTGCCTTCTCGAATGCTACTGAGGCACTTTGTAAGTGCTAACCAAAAGAATTTGGGCAAGAGTTTGCTTTATGATTCTCATGTCTAGCAGTGAATCTGCGGTAGGTCACTTTGAACTTGAGGGCGACGACCTAATACTCCCCTATCCTTGTCCAGCGCTGGGACTGCGGAATCAGGCGCTTATCACCCTGGCAAGGCATGGGAGGAACAAGTAGACAAGCCCCGTCCTACTTAGACAAGGCTGACATAAAATGAAGAAGTCGCCGACGGGAAACGTCGGCGATTAGATACCAAATCGGGGACAAGGTAATGGTAGCCAGATCCGCGGCGAGTTCAAGTCCACTACGCGGCGTCAATCGGAGTCTCATTAGAAACATGGTCCATTGAGAGTGGGCAAGATTTCTTTTCAAACAAATAATGCGCCGCTTTGAAAATATATCCGGAGTCTTACATGCTGGCAGTGAGCCATACCATGAAGACCGGAAGACATGGAAAGTAGGGCGGATCATCCTGATTTTTATCGCTCGGCTACCACTTAGAAAAAGCGGATAGAGGCCATTCTTGACCATCAAATTAGTCCAGGGCAAGGTTGGGGCAACTCAAGTGCCCGGTTCCTTGTGCCTTTGGAAGGGACGGTCGCAGGAGGAGGCTTCGTGGGAAAAATACGAAGACTTGTGGCGGTTCAAAAGGCGAGGTCACAGGCACCTGCGGATGTGTGGCGCGCGGTCGTCGCCAACTCGGGTGGGGAGAGTGTGCGCGCGACAAATCCTTTAAATTTGCGCAGTTTCCCCAACTCAACGGCCAAGCCACGGACCAACTAGTGCCCATGATCGAGCGAAAGGCAAGGCAACTCATCACCTTGGGACAATGACAGCATGCACGCGCTGCGCAAGCACACTGCGCCGACTTACAGCCGCGACCGCGCTTGCCACAGCCCAGCATGCGACTCATCTGCCCACGGCCAATCATGCCTGACATGCACGACTTGCACCCTTATGACCACATTGGCACAACCATTTGTACGTAGTGTAGGGCTTGTATTTAGTATAAATAGGCCTCAAAAGGCGACCATTATGTCAGTCTTTCATTCTACTCATTCTTCACTTGTTCAGTTGTTCATATATAGTGAAGCAAAGGGCTATTTGGCCTCCGTAACTTGTCTTCCACTGATTTACTTCTTGCCTTCTTGACTTGCCATCGATCCTTAGCACATTTTGTGCCTTACGCGATAAGAGAGGCCCCGAAGCTTGAGTGGAAGTTTAGCCATCTGTCACGGGCTCGGAGCTCCAACATTGCTCAGGAGGCCCGTGCGGCGCCTCGCCTCTGAGGCAGCCTTTCTCACCGGGACATCTGTTGGTTTCGCCACTGCTTGGCGGAGCTCTTCGGGAGAACGGCTCCGAGTTCAGGCGAGGTTTGGGTAGGGTTGGCCAAGTCCTCTTCATAGTCAATTCCGAGGAACGTGACAAGCTCTGCATTGGCCGGGTCGGCACCGCACGACCGAAGGGGACACAGGCGTGCCACGCCACAACCTTTTACGAAGCCTTTCTATCGACATCTGATCCATCCGACAGCGCAGCCATAAGATACCCCATTCACTGGGCGTGACATCCTCCCGCCCAACTCGGTGTACGCCCTCGTACACGGCCACTCGCCCAAGTTGCCGGAGCTCGCGGCCACCTGGCACTCGGTGTGCCCTCTTGCAGGTGCCTGACACCACGCCACGACACTCGGGGCCCAGGGAAGGTTTCCCAGGATCGTCCCGACAATGCTCACCCCTTGCCAACTCGACGCCGCAGTGCCAGGATCCCTCGACTCGCACCACCTTCCTCCATGCGAGACGGGAGCGCTATAAACAAAGGCGAGGCACGCTCACAGACCCTTGTCACGGGCTTAACTTTTCAAGGCGGGGACGGCTTAAGGTGGCTAAACTTCCCGCTCAAGCTTAGTCCTCTTGCTGTAGAAGGCACAAAATGTGCTAAGGATCGATGTAGCAGAGTCAAGAGGGCGAAAGTAAATCGGGGAAGACAAGATATGGAGGCCAAATAGCCCTTTTGCTTCATCATGAACAAATCGAACAAGTGAAGAATGAGTAGAGATGTGAAAGATCGATTACAATGTTGCCCCTTGAGGCCTATTTATACTAAATGCCACACTACGTGCCAAATGGTTTGTGCCAATGTAGGCTGTTGGCGAACAAGTCGGGCATGCGGCGTGATTGTATGTGAGATAGTCGAGCATGCTTCTTGTGGCGAGGCGGTGTCGGCCCATTTGTGTCGAAGGCGCGAGCATGCTTTGCGGCGCGTGCGAGGCATGCGTTTGAAATTTGTCCCAAGGTCTTTGAGTTGCCATTGCCTTTGGCTCGTCATGAGCATGCTTTTGCGGGCGCGTCGAGGCATGCGTTTAGAGGTACATCCCAAGGTGTGAGTTGCCACGCCTTTGGCTCGATCATGGGCGGCTAGTTGGTCACGTAGCTTGAGTAGTTGAGTTGGGGGAAAATGCGTGGCCAAATTTAATGGATTTCTTTGGCGGGCGCCTGGAGTACTATCCTATTGTTTTATGTATTTTTGTTGAAATTGCTTTTCGATTTACTAGAGTAATTTTCTATTTAGCATAATAAGTTTATTGGGTTTAGATGAATCTGTTTTGAATTTTTAAATTTCTATTGGATACAGACTAGTTTGTTGAGATATTGTAGTTCTTTTGAATTTTGAATTATGCGCATTTTTTAGTTAGTTAACAAACCACCTATGCTTAATAAAATAATAGAGGGAACAATTCAATGATTTTAAATCCTTTTGTTGCTCCACCATCTTTTAAAAAAAACCAACGGTGGTATCAAGATCCTCCGTCATTTAATTATTTTTGTGAGTTCATTGATCTTAATTGACACCTTAACTCATGCTTATTTTAATGCATGGAACCTCATTTAACTCTTGCTTATTTTTAATGTTTGGGTCCCAATATCAATTTTTAGCCCATGCTTATTTTAAAAACGAGGGTTATTCTCAGCCAATATCAATTTTTAATCTACTTTTTACTTTTGAAATTATACTGGATATGTTATTATTTAAAAAATATAAAAAAACTAAAAAAAATAAAAAAAATAAAAAAAATAAAAAAATTGTTACAGAAAATACTTGGCGCATGTTATGGAAAACACAAGAAAATTGATTTGAAGAAAAAAAAGAAAATCATGTTATGAAAGTGTGCAAGCTCAAGGCGGATCAAAACAATCCTCGGCACAAACAACAAGGCGAGGAAATTGAGGAGCAATTTTTAAAATTTAGGGTAGAAGAAAAAGAGGAGTGTTGAAAATTGCTTTAGATTAGTGCATTAATTTAGCATAATAAGTTTGTTAGGTTTAGGATGAATCTATTGAACTTTAAATTTCTATTGGAAAGATTAGTTTGTTGAGATATTGTAGTTTTTTAAAATTTTGAATTATGCAATTTTTATTTTAAGTTAATTATTAAATCCCTCTATGCTTAAAATAATAGATAGACAATTTCAATCATTTTAAATCTTTTATTTCAGTCCACCATCTTTTAAAATATCAACAATTTTGTATTTATTTTGCTATTGTATTTTCCTTGCTTCGCTTTTCTTGCAGGCCTAGGGTCTCTATTGAAAACATCCTCTTTACCCCTATAAAAATGGGGGTAAGGTCATTATATTATACCCTCCCATACCCGGCTTGTAGGACTATTTGGATATGTTGTTATATTATCTCATCAAATCAATAACGGAAAGGGTAAAGCCATACCCTTTGTACTATCAAATAGTTTAAATATACCCCTCGTTATACTTTGGGTCTAAATATACCCCTCTTTTGTTATACTTTTGGTTCAAATATACCCCTCTCGTCATACTTTGACACAAATTTGTCCTCAATTTTAACGGAGGGACACATGTCAAATTCATAATCAAATGACCCGTCCTTGTTTTTAAAATACTCATTTTTTTTAGAAATTCACTAGATTTAATCATCCAGGCCTCTTTTTTTCTTTTTTTCTTTTAGATACCCCGAAAATAGATTTCTCAAATACATTTACGCGATGGACCCGCACCTTTCCTTTCCTACAATTTTTTGTAAATTTACTTTTTAAATCAATTTTTAAAACAAATGAACCCTTCCAAAACAAGGAAGATCTTTAATTATTTAGGATTTCAATATTACCCTTTGCATTTCTTTTAAAGGCTGACATAGACCTCAATTTTCTAATCTTAATTCCAAAATAAATATTAAATAATCAATCACTACTAATTATAATATGCTTCTCAATTCATCTAATTCCTTTTGTTATTTTTTTTAAAAAATATAATCCAATCTGAAAAATAAACTTTGAAATTTTGGGTATTTTAAATAGTAAAACAAAGATGACCCAAAAGAGAGTCGGTCGGATTTTTAAAAAAATTGGGTATTTAAAATACGGGCGGGTCATTTGATTATGAATTTAACATGTGTCCCTCCGTTAAAATTGAGGACAAATTTGTGTGACAAATTTGTGTCAAAGTGTGATGGAAGGGGTATATTTGGACCAAAAGTATAATAGGAGGGGTATATTTGGACGCAAAGTATAACGAAGGGTATATTTAAACTATTTCGAATAGTACAGTGGTATATTTGACCCTTTTCCAAATCAATAATGAGAAAATAGAACATATTAACATCTGGTTGCAAACACAACCCAAGGGATCCTGATGTATTGCTGAGACCTCTTAGCCATTAAATGTATTTGAAAGAAAAGAGTGTGACCATGTCTACTAGCTACATAAATTGGTAATGGAGATGTGGTGTTTACTGTTAGGAAGATAGTGAAGTCGAATCAAGAAATTGGAATGGAGAATGCACTTGCGGCAAGGAAAGGCTAACTTGACAGGGCCCCTTTTTCTCGTAAGAAGACTCATTCAATTATATGTTCCATTGATAATTATGGTTTCTGCTAATCTTTTTCTTGGGGTGTGTGTGCTGAAAAGCATGAGTGTGTGAACCCTAACCACCAATCTACGATGAGAGTCAATTCAGCAAGGGTGGGAAAGCAATAGTGTAGTTATCCTCCATTGCCACTTCGCTAAAATTGAAGTTTTTAGATACAGAAAAGCCTTATTTTATTTATAGAATTATACAGCATTTATAAGAGAACAAGTACAATCAAACTAGACAAACCAATTTGTAATTCTTAGAGGATTTATGAATCAAGGGATTTCATCCAAACTAATTTTCCTAGAATAATTCCCAACAACTTTTCCTTAAAATATCTGCTAGTTCATATTTATAGGAACAAATTATAATCAAACCTGTCAGCTCATTTGCGGAGCAAATTATAATCAAATTTACCAGCTCATTTGACACTCCCCCTCAAATCAGCATATAAATATTGAACACGCTTAACTCATTGATAAAGGACTCAAAAGTAGAGAAAATATCTATAACTTGTTCAATTGTTGGAACAAAAGGAATGCACATTTCCATCTTTAATCTTCTTTTAATGAAGTGTGTGTCCACTTCAACATGCTTATGGCAGCCTTATTGTCACAACATAACTTTATTGGCAAACTCACAGGTCTCTTTAGTTCTTCCAAAAATCTCTTGATCCACAACATTTCACAAATGTTGTGTGTCATAGATCTATACTCAGACTCAGCACTAATTCAAGCCACTCCATTGTGCTTCTTATTTCTCCATGTCACTAAATTTCCCCAAATAAATGTACAGTATCCAGGTATAGACCTTCCATCAGTAGATGACCCAACCCAATTCACATCTATATGAGCCTCAACACTTCTTTGCTCGTTCTTTCTGAAGAAAGACCCTTTCACAGGAGAACTCTTTAGATATGTTAGGATTCAATATATAGCTTCTTCGTGTACTTCTCGTGGAGAATGCATGAATCGACTTATTGTGCACATAGCAAAAGTTGTATCAGGTCTAGTATGAGACAAGTAAATCAACTTTCCAACTAATCACTGATATTGTGCCCTGTCGATCAACTTTCCTTCCTTACCAAATTTTATATTTTGGTCAATTGGAGTTACAGCTCATCTACAACCGCTCATTCATGTTTCTTTTAACAAATCAAGAATATACTTCCTTTGTGACACTTCCCTTTCCTTGATCATACAATTCACATGCCAAGAAAATACTTCACCGTGCGGCTAAATCTTTTATCTCAAATTCCGAGGCAAGTCATTCCTTTAGATTTTTTATTTCAACCACATTATCTCCTGTGAGGATGATATTATCGACATATCTATAAGAGCTGGTTTTTTTCCCTTCTAGTGAATGTCGAGTAAACATTGTATGATTTGTTTGTCCTTGCACATACCCCTACTTCTTCGTGAATTGAGTAAACCTTTTGAACCAAGCCCATGGAGACTATTAAATATGGTATAATTAGATAGTATAGATATGAGAATATCCTCAAAACCCTACAATTAAGCAATTAAGAGACTTGGATTAAAGGATATGGTAGTCTTATTAGCTTATTTCCTTATTTACATTCTCTGTAAGAGTTATTTAATCCCATTAGCTTGAGGGAATAATCAAGCCATTAATTCCCAAATTCTCTTCTCTTCTCCTTCTAATTTCTCATGGTATCAGAGCCTTAATTTCTCTAATTCTCCTTCTTTTACTCCAAAAAAAGATTCTGCAGACACAAAAAAATCAGAATTTTCCGCCATATTAGATTTATTTTGTTCTGTTACTGCTGGTTTCAATATCTTTTTGGTAATAAATCAAGAGTAATTGTTATGTCTGAAAAAATGAAAGTCAAAATATCAAAAAGCCAACTTTCTCCTCCCAACTATCACCTACAATTACTACAACAAAACTAGATGGTAGTGGCAATTATAATTCTTGGGCTGCTTCTGTAAAATTATGGTTTATAGGTCAAGGATGAATTGCGCCAAGCTCAACCGAGCTTTTTAGAATATCGAGCCGAGCTCGAATCGATTCTTTCATATTTAGTTTCATGTAGTGTTACATCATTAGAAAATTAAATTTATGATAACTTGACATGAAATATATAAGCATTACTAGTATAGAGTGGTCATTGCATTCAAATTGATTGAATTATATACTATATTGTTCCAAATCAGTACTTAATTCAAATTATGTTAATTTAAAATTGAACATAGAATAGAACTTTTAGACAAAAAATAAAAAAACAAAAATAAAGCAACAAAAAAAGGGCAGTCGACGCACTAAGCTCCCGCTATGCGTGGAGTGCGAGGAAGGACCGACACAAGGGTTTATTATATGCAACTTTACCCTGTATTTCTACAAAAAGTTATTTCCACGACTCGAACCCGTGACCTCCTGATCATATACAGCAATTTTACCAGTTATACCAATGCTGCCCTTACAAAATAAAGTACAACAAATTCAACAAAAACTATACAATGTTAAATTTCTTTGATTTGAATTTTTAAATTTAAAAAATTAATTACATTTCGTAACACCCAAAAAGTATCTTAAGTAACAATGTATATAAAAACACTAATTGCATTAAATTACTACAGAAGTATAAAATTATAAATAATTATGATTTTAATTGTTATTTTTGTGGTTTTTCAATTATTGATTATCATTTGTATTTTATAATTTTTTTAGATTACAATTTTATTAATTGCATTAAATTACTACAGAAGTATAAAATTATAAATAATTATGATAAATAATATTTATATAAATTGATATTTTACTAAATTAAGATTGATGGATGATTTTTAATATTAAAGCAATCATTATATGACCAAAACGAGCCAACCGAGCTTGAGCTTTCCGAGCCAAGTCAAGCCAAATACATGCGAGTTGAGTCGAGCGTCGAGACGGTTCGGCTCTATGCCTAAGCCTAGATATGATGATTACTCAATCAAGAATTCTAGTAACATTTGCATCAACTGAAAGGATGACTTGGATTAAAATAGATGCACAATTGTGTAGTCTTCTCCGAAATTCACTCGACCCTAAATTATTAAACTTGTTTCAATCTTGTAACACTTGTTGCAAAAGTGTGGAACAAATCCAAAACTTTGTACAGAAATGTCATACAACTCATTTACAAATCAGATATTGTTCGTCTACAACATCAACAAGACATGTCAAGTTATTTGAGTCAAGTAGAATCCTTGAAGAATAAATTTTATTTTCTAATGCCTTTTAATGAAAAATTAGATGATCAGGACACACAAAGAGACAGGTTCTTTATAGTTTTGGCTTGATTGGGTTGAGAGCAGATCTCACCTTAGTTTGTGACCAAATCTTTTCTAGTCAATCTGTTCTTACCTTGGAAGAAGTATTTTCCAGGTTACTGTGCATCACATTTGCAGCACCAAAGGTAAATTCCTACGATGCATCTATCATGGCTGCTCAAACTAACAATTTTCAAGGTGGATACAAAAAAAGAAGAATGGAGGAACAATAAACATTACACTCATTGTAATAAAAGCGGACATGTAAGAGAGGAATGTCGGCTTCTCCTTTTACATTACACTCATTGTAATAAGGGAGGATATGTAAGAGAGAAATGTCGGCTTCTTCATGGTAAGCTTCTACACAATAATCATCGCCCTCGACACATAACAAATGTGGCTCATAATATAGATGGTATTCTAGTCTTGAGAAAACAAAGCATTCTCAATCAGCTAGCAAAATTTGATGAAACTCAGGATCACAAAATATTGAATGAAGAGGAAATTGCGACAAACACATCTCTCCACATAGAGATGGAAGAGATAGCAAAGCAAGAAGAAGTAGCACAAAGACAAAGATCCAGAGCTCTCTGGTTAAAAGAGGGACAGAAACACAAATTTCTTCCACAGAACTGTCACAACTCGTAGAAGATACAACTCTAATGATTAGCTATGTATAGAATGGGAAATGATAGAGAATATAGAGGAGATCAAGTAAGAAATTGTATCCTTCTATGAGACACTATACTCTAAGATAGAAGAATGAAAACCAACTGTAAACCTTAAGGATTGTCCTAAGATTTCTGAAGAAGAAAATCAAATGCTGACAACCAATTTTGAAGCAGAGGAAATATGGGAGACTATCAAAAGTTGTGCAGGGGACAAAGCCCCGGGTCCATATGGATATATCATGGCTTTCTATATTCATTGTTGGAGACAGTAAGACAGGATGTGATGAAGACTATCCAATTTTTCCATGGCCAGGAAATTTTTTAGAGGAGCATGAATTCTACCTTTGTAGCCTTAATTCCTAAGAAAGTGGGAGCTAAAGAATTGAAGGACTTTAGACCTATCGGTGTGATAGGTAGAAAGTTGTAGGTAATGACCTATGTGCACTAGCTTGAGGGGGAGTGAGTGTTAAATATGGTATAACTAGATAATGTAGATATGGAAATATCCCCAAATCCTTGTAGTTAAGCAATAGGAGATTGTATAAAATTTTAATTAGTTGTTTTCCTTATTTACATTCTTTGCAATAGTTATTTAATCCCTTTAGCTTGAGGGAATAATCAAGACATTAATTTCAAATTCTCTTTTCTTCTCCTAATTTCTCAGACTATTTTGACTGTAACAAAATCTTCTGAGTCTATATTGTCACACCCCGTAAATGTTAATGGTTAGTAGGCGTACGCGTGGATTTGTGACAAGTAAAAAGAGCTCGAGCGTGTGGAAAAAGCCTCGGAAGTAGGGTCGGGCGAGGCTAGGCCGTGAGGGGCCAGCGCGACGCACCAGCCGACAGGGCACTGGCCGGCACGGCGTGCCTGGCCCAGTGGCCCGATGGGAGGCGCGGCGCCGGGGGCAGGTTGGCGCGATGGCCAGCGCGGGCCCCCCCTGCCACCGGCCTCAAGTGTATACATACCCCCCTTCACTTATTTTAAAACATTTCAAATGATACCCACGACAAGAGATAGGAAGAGAACGCGAGTTTCGATCGTTTTTCGTCCGATTATGTTACCAAACGCCGTTCAATTTCAAATTAACTTCGGGTAACGAGCTCTAGGCCTACGGGAAGCATTACTACGGAATTATTTCTTGGAAATCCGCCCAGCAAACCGGAACTCCGCGAGTAAAAGTTGTCAGAATTGTTCCAAATTGATTCCTACTCGGCCACAAGCATTAAGTAAGCACTTCTCCCTTCTGAACTTTCGGGAAATTATAGGTTTTCGGCCGAGTTATATGGAGTTGAATTATAGTTGCTATTGTTAATAAAAGTTATCGCTTTTTATCGAATTTAGTATTGAAATTAGTCCTATTCTCTCAGCATAACGGTTACAGTTGGAGGGAATCACCGATTGCAAGTTGAAACTCGTCAGCTGAACGAAAGTCGGCATTTGAGGTATGTTAAGGCTTATTCCGTCGGCAAATTATTCTCGGCGTATAGTGATACGACCTATGTTTTAAACGTAGATAACGATCCTATATGTTGTAATTAGTTGCTGCTAGTGTATAAGAATCAGGCATGTTGTGATTAGCTGTTATCAGTAGATTACGGTTACATATGTTGTGGTTAGCTGCTAGAAAAACGTATAAAGATCATATTGCAGCATCCCTTGTGGAAAAAAACATGTTAAATGTGACACGCTAGAAGCATTGTAGGAATTCCTCTGTTCTCCAGTTCATTGTGTTAGTAGAATCGGATGTTTTATTGTCAAGCCTAGACCTTAGAAGCTAGTGGGTAGTTATTAGGCCTGAGTTAGTAAGTTGAACAGCATAGGCGCAACTCGATGACATAACCGCCAGTTTAGCGCCTGTATTGTTAGTGAAGCATGCCCAGAGGCCATTGGCGTACCCTTACGCCCCAGGGCCAGAAATTTAGATAGGATGGCCATACTTTAGAGTCAATGGAACTAGGGTCGTCTAGTGAACTGAGTGACAACCTGCCATCTAGTTAGCTACTACCAGTGATTGTCAGTTCCAATTGACTTAGTATTCGTCATACAGGTCGCTAGAAAGCCAGCCTAGTCGTTCAGGTCAAATAGACCCGTGGGTACCCTGAGGAAGGGGACCTTATTAGCAGTTAGAGGCAGGGCCAACGCCCCAGCCTGTTCCTATAAGATATTCAGGTATAGATTTCCATGAGTGGCTAAGTCTATATAAACATATCTATAAGGTTAGGAATCGCCCAGAAAAGTCATATAAGATCTGAGCAAACCAAGTTAAAGTCTAAAGGACTAGAACCATGTTAGCATAGTATTACCCTCAGGCTAAGGGTGTCAGTAAGCTGCATGTGGAAGAATAGGGACCGACCACTTAAAAGCATGTTGGGTCAGTAGCAGCCCTACAGTCGTTCTAAGCAAACGCACTAGGTAATTGGTCGTCTGCGACCCTACAGTTGCTTGTGAGTTATAGTTGCCCGAGGAGGACATTCAGAGTATTATTAGGCCACTCCAGATCTCGCCCTATCCGGCTAGACCATTAGAGATTATGATCACTACCAGGATCCTCTGATCAAATACCGGTGCACGGGGTGTGCCTGTTGGCAGCCATACAAATTATTCTAGGGGCGAGCAGCGATCGCGTTAGGTCCAGAAGGCTAGATATGCCTTTGAGTGACTAGATTGAGAATTCAGTATAGCACCTCAGGTGGGGTTGCCCTCACTTAGGAGCCCTCCGTGACCACCCAAGGGTTACTAGCTGTGTCGTCGCCCGCCAGGGGCTAGATGACGTTGCTCCAAGGAGCGATATGCCGTCCCAAGGGACGATGATGAGGCCCAAGGGCCTTATACAGTCCATTCCATGGCTGGACTACCAGTTCTATGCCGTATCGGCATCACATCCCCGTCGAGTCTGGTGCCCCTGGGTGCAGTTATCAGGAGTCCACCAGACTCGGACACAGCTACAGATCAGGAGTCGGGCTCAGTTGCAGACCCAGGGGACTGGTAGGTTGGCTATAGCACCAGTAGAGTCATAGAAACCTGGTTAGGGGTATATAGATTGAAGTGTGCTCGCTGGGGCTTATGGGGGCCCGGCGGGTTATTCTATGTTGATTGTACCTTCCAGACTTATGGGGGCCAGGTTAGGTTCTTGTTTGCATCCTTGTCTGCTAGCTATAGCTTACATATATATGATTGTACAATCTTAGCTCATATACGTGTAGTATTTTACTAAATACAGGTTATGAATAAGCAAATTTCCAGGTTAATTTCTGCCCCTTCCTTTTACTTACTTTCAGTCTTCAACAGCTTTCATACAGCTTATTTACTGTCTTACATATTTGGTACATATTATACTGACACCCATCTCTGAGCGCTGCATTACTTGCCTGCAGGTTTAGACAGACAGAGTTCAAAACCTCTATTAGCAACGATCCAGAATCAGCAGTTGGCCAGCTCCTTTCATTCGGAGTTGCCAGGTTGTAGAGATTACAGTCTTTTATTTATACAGCATTTGGGTAGGTCGGGGCCCTGTCCCGGCCACTATTCGTATTCTTAGAGGCTTGCAGACTACAATTGTCAGTTAGTTGGTTGTTGTTGGCCGTGTGGGGCCTAGATTAATTATGTTTCGAATGTTGGCTGTGTGGGGCCTAATATAGTAGTTTGTTTTCATTTCTGTTATACCTAGACAACATGGTGGTCTTGTCGGCCCGCATAGGATCTCTTTCATTGTTTGTTGTTGGTTAGCTGTTTTCGTTTTACAGGTGGCTATACGGCCTTGTTGGACGGAAGTTGTGTTTACAGCCGAGATATAGCTCATTGTTTTCTTGAATTGAATTGAGTTGCAGGCACACACCAGAAGTGTAGAACCCTAGCCAGGTCAGTCAGATCCTAGTGTGGCACTAGGTGCCAGTCAAGCTTCCTAAGGTGGGGCTTGACATATATATCTTTGACTTGTACTTCTTCAAACCTGGTCAAGGATCCATATAGATTTCTTCCTCTAGTTCCCATTCAAGAATGCATCCTTCGCATCCAAATGTTGAAGAGACCAATCAAGATTTACCGCGATTGTCAAGAGAAATCTAATTGGATTTATCTTAGCTACCGAGCAAACTTCTCGAGATTGTCAATTTCATGTCTGCATAAATCCCTTAGCTACTAGGTCGGCCTTATACTCTCCAAGGATCCGTCTTATATGAATTTGGTGAACACCCGTTTGCAACTTACTAGTTCTTTCCCTTTTATAGATCCACCAACTCCCATGTCCCATTTTTTTAAAGAGCTTGCATTTCCTCCAAAGTAGAAAGAGCATCCTACACATTTTTTGGTATCTCCGCACTAGAAAGTTGTGAAGCAAAAAGCTGAATAACTAGGAAATAACTTTTTATAAGACACAAACATAAAAATAGGATATTTAGAAGAATTTCTAACCCCTTTGCGTTTTGTAATAGGAAGATCAGATCTAAGAAGGAATTAGATTTACATTTTGTTGGAAGATTTATGTTCCAGTAAGGTATTGCGGACTAACTTTTGACAGTGTTGAGAATATTCGATCTCTTTGCCTTCAATTCGGTTTCTCAAATACACCTGTATTTCTTTTGTTTTCTCTCTGTTTTATGGACAAAGCTATAGAATCTGGAGGAATTTACTTTCTTGACAACGAGAACAACTCACTACAACTGAATTCTATTTGTTTGAACTCTACTACTGTTTTAAATAAAGTCATGCTATGGCACTATAGGCTTGAACATCCTAAAATTTAAGTCACTTAGGTCCCTATCATCTCTGGAATCACGGTCCTTTTCATCTCTTGAATCACACTTATTTATTTCTTCTCCTAAATCCCTCATATCAGTATTTATTGTAAAATCTAGCTCCTTATTCGTGAGATGTATAGTTTCCTCAATATCCCAAAAAGATGAATCTTCACCGACATGATACTCCCCTTGAAGATGAGCAGTAAACTTTTCTCAAAAAAGATGAGTAGTAAAATAGAGTTGAGACTTGTTGGAGTCTCGCATCATTTGTGGGATGGGAACATGGACTTTTTATATGGTTTTGGACAATCTTCCCCTCATGAGTTAGCTTTTGGGGTTGAGTTAAGACCCAATGTCCATTTCTTTAACATGGTATCAAAGCCAGGACCCATCCCAATTCGTTATTTTCAATGTTGGACCCCCAAATAAAATCGTCCACGCACAAGATGCCCAATCTTGCAAATGGAGGTGAGTGAAGAGTCCCACATCAACTCTTTAAGGGATGGATGTTCTCTTTAATATGGATTAAGCAATCCTCACCTCCATGGTCAAGTACTTATTACTTCTTGGGTTGTATTGCTATCTTATTAGGTTCACCCTTGGATTGTAGCTTTTCGAGTTGAGTTAGACCCAAGGTTCATTTCTTTAACATGGTATCAAAGTCAAGTCCATTTCAATTCATAGTTTCCGCTATTGGGTCTCTCATCTTATATTGTCCACGTTCCAAATGTCTAGTCCTGCAAAAAAGGGGTTAAGTTAAGCCGAGAATTCATTTCTTTTATAGCACTCCAAGAAAGTTGGATCCATTGTGAAAATTATCCTCCCAACATGTGGATCATAATACGAACATCCCCTTTGACTTGGAGAATGTCCTACAAAAACACACTTCTTAGCTCGCACAAGTTTAATACGATTATTATGATGAACATGAACAAATGTAGTACACTCAAAAACCTTTAAAGGTAGATCTGTAGTTAACCTAGAACTAGGAAAAATCTTTCTCAAAACATTGAAAGGTGTTCTAAATTTGAGAGTGAAATGGCATCGTTTTAATAAGGTAAGTACCAATCAAGAGAGTCTCCCAAAAGGCACTATGGGGTTCACCCTAGATGGCATGGTATCTACAAAAGCTGGTGNGGCATCGTTTTAATAAGGTAAGTACCAATCAAGAGAGTCTCCCAAAAGGCACTATGGAATTTTACTAGTAACATCACAACCCTAGTTACCTCTAACAGGTGCCTAGTATTCCTTTTTGCGATGTCATTTTGGTGAGGTGTATCCAAACAAGAGCTTTGGTGTACTACCCCAGTTTTTCTAAAAAACTTTCTAATTGCTCATTAAAAATTCGCGATCATTGTCACTTTGCAATATCTTGACTCTCATTAAACTATGTTTCTACCATGACATAGAAAGTTCCAAACGCATGTTTAACCTCAATTTTGTCCTTCAATAAATAAATCCAACTCCGTCTAGTATGATCATCAATGAAGGTTACAAACCACTATTTTTCAAATATTGTTGAAATTCTAGACGATCCCCAAACATCACTATGAATCACCACAAAAGGTTTTGAAGCCTCATACTTTTTAGAGGGAAAAAAAGATCGGTGATGCTTAACCATTTCACAGAATTAACATTGGAACAAGGATGGATTTTTTATTTCTAAATAGTGGAGGCAACAAATGTCTTAAATTATAAAAACTAGGATGTCCAAGCTTATAGTGTCAAAGCATGACTTTATTTCAATTTTGAGGCCCCTGATTTCTTAGGAATGAGAGTCTCATATGTTGCATTAAAACTTCTCTCAATCCTTTGATTAGCATGAAAATATTGTTCAGTGTTCTTGATATCCTCTTTGAGAAGATCCCAAAAGATAAGATAGAAAGCCAAGGGAAAACCATCAGACCTAGGTGCCCTCTCCATTGCACACAACTTGATACTTTCCAGGATTTTCTTGTAATACCCCATAATAATTAAAGGATATTTAAGTAATTGGCAACATAAAAAAAGAGACAAAGACAAATTACCAAAAGAAAGAAAAAGACATGTGGGCCAAAGCCCATTGCAATAAAAAGAATAAGAAAATAAAGGGATTAAGGAGGGGAGTACTTTTCCATCATCGGCACTCGGCAGAAACAAAATATATATATATAGCAAAGAACAGAGAGAAAAAAATTCCTGCAAAGCTTTGGAAACCATTCTAACAAAAAAAAATTGAGACATCTTAAGCACTTGTTGAGTATTTCAGGTATTATTTGAATCCAACTTTTTGTCCCCGTGTTCGTTGGGATATTGTGTATAAGAAACTAAATACCTACAATAATTTAATTGAGAATATTATAGGCAACAAGTTTTACAAGAGACATAAAGCACTATAATTTTATTTTTCTATTTAAACTAGTATACTATTTTACATGATGTTTGACAAGTTGAGTTAAATTATGATATTGAGATGAAAATTAACGTTTAACTGTAGTGGGTACATTGATATGCACGATGAAACATATTAGCATAAACAACCTACGAATTGGGAACAAAGGAAGTTATAGAAAATTTATTTTTGTAGATACACCAGTAGCTAAAAAAATTTAATTTGATACTTTAAGCGAAATCGAGATGCGAGTTATTAAAATCGTGATCGGTTATCACTTGAATTTATTGGATTACGGAGTTAGCAAATGATAACAGAGAAACTTACATTTGATTTACAGATTCACGCATGAATTAAGCAATTTGGATCGATAGAGAGTCGAGCTTTAGTTAGTTGGCATCAAGAGATGAGCAATGACCTTACCACAATTCATATTTTGACAATCTGCATGATTTATACATGGTTTTAAAAATAATGTGTTACCAAATGCTTTGAAATTTCATGTGGGACAAGTCTTTTACTTAATATGATGCTGAAATGGCTATTTGGGATGTTCTCACTATTATTGCATATGATTTCAGTTACTTGAGAGATTTTACGCTTACTTGAGAATTAATTATCTTGACAAGTGCTTTGTTAAAGTTTGATATATGATATGATTTGATAAGAACCAAAATGCCCTATACCGTTTTGAAAATGTTTATTACAAGTAAATACTTGTTCAAGATAAAATAGTTTGGGAGAAGATCTTGATGGATATCGTAGCTAACGACGGGCTCGTTAGACCTGGTACACCTTGTATTTACAGATTACCATTACAGCCCTCGCTAGTGAGAGGTAGAACGAGCATATAGTTACCGATTTTCCTCGAACGGGGACCTACTGAAATTTGACTCATTTATGAGGGGTTCACAGCTATTGGCTATCTCTCAAGGTAAGAAGCCATACCGATCACATGATTCATTCTTAAAAACCTCCCAAACATAAAATTTGATATGACAGTATTTACTGAGTTTATAACCAAATTATTAATTGATTTTCACTTACATGAAACAGATAAAGTAATCATTGTTATCGCTTCTAAAAGGCCATTTATTGCATGATATTTTCTGATTATCCTACTAGCATGTTTTCTGACTTGTCACCATTAAAGACGATTGTGGTTAAGTGTTATTACTCAATGAGGTAGCGACTCACTCCCCGCTAATTCTTTTTATACAGAGACTGCAGGTGACATTAGCGAGGATTTAAATAATTGAAGCGATCGAGTTGACAAATTCCTAGTGAACCTCGAACTTGTTCGTGTGGGCAAAAAGCTTATTTATTTGTTATGTTCTTTTCTTTTTAACTCTTAAAGTCGCTCCATAATCATTTTGTTAGTTCCATGAGTATTCTTTCATTATTATAGACTTGTGACTAGTATTACAGGTTCTCCCATATTTTGGAGATGGTTTTATAATTATGATGTTGGATGGATGGTTGAGGATGATTGTGATCTATTTTGTTGATACTGGTTGGTCCTATTATTGATTAAGACAAAAAGAAAATTTGATAGGCCCAAAAATAGAGGAAACTCTGCCTGATTTTCTGTAAAAAAGTTTTGCTAAGGCTGGCTTTGGGATTCTATCCTTAGCTCTGGTCACAGTCCTAATTTGGGTCGCGACATTCCTTCTCATCAAATTGTCTGTGCAACCACTCCTTTTCCCCTTCAGTAATATTGGTTGGATTATTGAGCTGTAAATCTAGTCTCCATTCCTCTGATTCCTTGTATAGATTCTCATCCTTGATTTCTACCGGTTAACTGATGCTATTACCATCCACTATTAATTTGTTGATGGAGTTGAATCTCTTGTGTTGTGGCAATTCTATGAAAATACTTTATTGAAATAGGCTCTCAAGCACTCTTCCCAAGACTAAACCTGGGAGACCTCTTCTGGATGTCTAGGATCCGAGTTTGGTGGTCATCTACCATCGGAGAATAAAGATGAAATACTTTATTAAAATATGCTCCCAAGCACTCTTCCCAAGAATAAATCTCTTCATCCAGGCGATCATGAGTGAGTTGTCTGATCTACAGGTGTTCAACTTTGGGTCTCCAACTTTCACCTTTTTCGTCTCTCCAATCAAATGTCCCAACTTTCCACGACCATCGATTGCAAGCTTTACAGACTATGCCCATTCCAGATAGTTTTTCCCATTTAATCAATGAGAAGTTAGTTGGGATGGCACATGATAGGCATCAACTCCTTTTATCGTCAGATTTTCTATCGGAGCTTCAAGAGAAGAACTTTTGTCTTATGTTGATGTTCCAGAACGACAATCTCCGTGAAAGGCTATTTTGGGCAAACGGTATTAAGGGGGAAATCCTGCTCTCATACATGAAAGTTTTAGATACAAAAAAGCCTTACTTATTTGTAAAGTATTTATAAAAGTAAGAGAACAAGTACGATCAAAATAGACTAACCAGTCCCTAAATCTTAGGAGATCCTTGAATCAAGGGATATCATCAAAACTAGTTTTCCTAGATTAACTCCTAACAGTTTTTCCTAAAAATATATGTTATCCCATATTTACAGGAGCAGATTACAATCGTATCTGTCAGCTCATTCCTGGAGCAGATTATGATCAAATCTGCCAGCTCATTCGACAAAAACTTTATACAGGTCTTTCCCACTTATTACCTTCCATCAAAATAAGCAATCAGGAGAAGATGGAGCTTTAGAATTTTCTCTGCGATTCCTGTTCATCTATTCTCACATACTTGACATAGCTAATAAATTGTGTTGCTACCACTCATGCAAAAGATGTTAACATAAATGAGATAACAAATTCAAGATAGTTCCAACATCCTTGACTAGTTTGCCTAATTTCTCTTCTCAATATTCCACCACAATAGAGAGAGCAGAGGTCTATTTTATTAGCAGCATTGACTGATTTTAAAATGTTGGCTAAAGAGGTTGAGAAAAGCCACTGCAGGGAAGAGATGTGAATGGATTAGACTCGAAAAAAGAAGAAAGAAGCCAACCACAAGCATGAATTAAGGAAATTAGACAGAAATCTGACCTACCTAGGAGATAGTTTTTTTTTAATTTAGAAAGGATAACAGGATGGGAGACTAATCTTATATACAGGTCAAAGTATACTGACAGCTCCTATGAATGCTTTTCTAATAACATAGAGTACTTATCAGGGTGAAACTTATCAGGGTGAAAAGAAGAATGTCACCCACATTTTACCTAAGAATGTCTCAAAGTAGAAAAACGGAGAGGCAAGGAGAGGTGAGAAGAATAGCAGTATACAGTTACAAAGTAGGTCACTATTTATGCAACTAGTTTCCAACCTTAGCACATAATGATGCATGTTCCTTTCCAACTGCTACCACCTTTTTCCTTAAAGCTTCTAGCTTTCCCAATACCTGCAAATGTGTAGTTACTTAGACGTAATACATGATAGAGACAAACCAAAAATATTGAAATAAATAGCTAGGGTAGAGAAGAAAAGGGAAAACTGATATAGATCTTCTTGTTTTTTTTCTTTTGAGAAGGAAAAAAGAAGATAGATCTATTGATAAGAAAAACAAAAAAATCATAAAAGAACAGAGAAAAAATCGATGCACCATTAAATGTTGACAACTCAATTCACCAGAAAAATGCATTATGTCCCAAATGCTGAATAGAATGTGTAATAAAGATAAAGAACTTCAGATATTTAGAGTTACAACAATTGAACCTTTCCTTAACACGTGCAAGAAATGAAAAACATAAACCTCCTGAGAGAGGCCGAGGATATCCAAAATGCTAGATTCGATGAATATTGAAAAATAAATCCAGACCCTGAAAATCAGTCCATCCAACTAAACGGCCCAACAGAATCATTTCATGTCTGCCAAAGAGGCGTGTAAAAAATTTCACAAACTCAGAGCTTTAGTTAGATTAGCTAAAAATTATGTAAAACACTACAAACCCCAAGATATATGCTCAGAGCATTGATCTTTTTTTCTTCTTTAGTCTCTTTTAATTTTTAAGGTCAAATAGACATTTAAAAACTTCCAGTTTAACTACATGTACTTTTCTGAAGACTAAAAAAGTCATTTTTCAAAGTTCAAACCCATTTCCCTGCAGGAAAAAGTTACTGATGACCTCACTTTCCCTGAACAAACATTATTTGAAACAAGATATTAGAGTGATTGAAATTTACAGTTTCATAGTTTCCATCTCCAAGCGTTAACTCAATCAAAGATCGTTCATAAGGGTGCAAATATTTTTTGTTTGGGAATTTCTCCTTGTATGTCCTCAAGGGCACAGCCAACTCCTGCATATAAAAAAATGAATGATAAAAGTAAATTCTGTTTCACACAAGAATATCAAAATTATAGGTGCATCCTCCAATGAGAGGCATTAGTATGTTCGAAAATCTCACCTTCATTAATGCATCAAGTTGTTTTGCGCCTTTATTTCTCTCGCGTTTTGCAGCATTAGCAATGCCTATTAAACATTTTAACTAAATGCCATAATTCCTTTCATCCATGTGTGCTTGAGTCAAGTACAAGAATTGGTACTACAATGATGAGGTGGAAGTAGAAAGTAAATAGATGCAGCGCGAAGATTACCCTTTGTAGGCGAGACCCTCCTTGCTTTCCTCAGTGCTGAATGTAGAATATCTGTAGACGGCATTACCATGGGTAATTTTTGAAATGCACCTATATTTTCTACCTTAGATGTCAATTTTTCCTACAAGAAAATGAGTAGTCTCTTTCAATTTTCATGTGAACAGTAAAAGAACAGTGCATTCAAAAAACAAGACAAAGGTAATTCACGGCAAATATCCAACTATAAAAATTAATTCCAATGATAATAGAAATCCAAGAGTGAGATTAAAGGCGTAGATATACTTTGTTTTCTTGTTGGTTCTGTTGATTTGATACATAGCTTCCTTTAACAATTTCATAAGTAGTAGTCTGCATTTGCTTACAGAAACATGACATTGGATGCATTACACGCACAGGAACCAAGTACAGACCTGCACCCAGCTACAACACATTTGTTATTGGAGAAACAAACACACAAAAAAAATCCAATTACTAATCCCACACCAAATTCAAGTCATTTCAAAATCTCAACATTAGATCAATATAAGTACATGGGGAGATAATATAGGGAAAGCATATTGTCTCCAAAGTGCACGGAGTAACAACAGTCCGGAAAAAACATTGTGGTTTATGTTTAATTCATTGCATTGAGAAACACAAAACAGTACCTTTAGAAAGTTTGGAACGTCTGAAAAACGGTGATGAGGAAGGAACTTGCCATAGCTGAAAGAGACCTGAAGTCCCGTTCATCTCTTTCTTCTTAGTTAACTGTGAAAGCCATTAAAGAGGTTTTAGCGCTGAGCTTTTCTTAGCTCTGAATATCGAGAAAAGAAGGAAAAAAACAGTCTCCTGTGTATAGGGTTAGAGTTATTTTTGGTCCTTCTTATATAACATTGAACATAAATAGTCATTTATCTATGTAAAAGTTGGTACTTTTGGTCCAAAGTTGGATGGAGAAGCACTAAAACACTATAAACCTAACCGCACATCTAATGCTATGTGAATTAACAAACTTATTTTTTTAGTTTTCCAATTGTGTCTGGTACCTGACTAATCCCATGGTATCATTTTCTAATATGATTTTTTTTCATACCCAGAATTCAAGCTCCTAGAGTATGATGTTGGACGGGAGGCCCAACTTGGAATGCAAGAATTCAAAGTCCACGAAGAGTTGTCGAGGATCATGCATAGAAAACAAGAAAAATAGAAATTAATACAAGAGGAAAAGATTAATGCTAAACTAAATCAAATTCTTTTTTAAGTAAAAACCCTTATAAACCCAAGGTTATATATGAAACAAAACTATATTTTTTCTAAACTAAAATAATTCCCATACTTAGACTCAAACTGACAAGAGATCTATTAAGTCCGCTATAAAAAACTTCCAAAGAGACTCAAATATTACTCAATTATAACAGATAGTTAATTTCAGGCAACTCTGCATATTCACAGAACTTCCTAATCAAACTTATCATAGAATAAAGAAGGATAAAGAAACTCACGGGAACTAAAACGAGGCAAGCATAGAAGGGCAGCATTAGGATACGTAACTTTGATCCAACACCCAAACCAACATTAATATCATTTAGCAATAATCACAACAGTCTGGACATATAAAGGAAAAGATGCATATTTGGGATATGTAGACAAGATGTATAATACTTCATGTTAAGAATTAGTAGTTCCGAAACAAAAATGAAATAAAGGATATGGGGACGTTATATATATATATGTATATATATATAAATCTCCTGCTTTTATGCCATTACTCAAACTAGGAAGATAGCTCGAACCAAACATACAACCATATAACTCATATTTTATTCTCTGATTAACTTGAACAACAGCAAAAACCTTGGAAAATTTTAGAACATTTTATGAGCATGAAGTTGGGACTACTTAATACTTACTCAACGTAAACCAAATAAGGACACTCTCGGCTTATTCGACATATTGAAGTTAACATACAGTAGGAAGAAGGGCGAACACTGTAAGATATTCATCTTCATTCTATATATTAAACCAAATAATCATTCTATATATTATCCCAATAATATTCATAAGAATATCCTTTTCCAACCTATATACTCTTCTAAACTCAGCAACTAAAATAAATACAACAATCAACCTCGATAAGTATACTTATGCGAATAAACCACAGATTGAAGCCAACAAAGAAGAAGAAATGGAAACTTGAACCGGAACAGATTAATACACTATTAAACAAATGAAATGAGAATCTGCCACGAGTCCTAACATCGGTTAAAAATCAAACAAAATACATAGACGGAAGGTATTACCTTTTATCGAGACAAAGGAGATTGAGAATCTATTTCCGACGAACTGAGGAAGTCAAATCATCCATTAATAGCTCTTACTACGAAATGGGAAAACAGTCTGAAGAGGGTGAAAGTTGAAGGAACTTT
Source organism: Datura stramonium (assembly GCA_018107945.1). NCBI lineage: Eukaryota > Viridiplantae > Streptophyta > Magnoliopsida > Solanales > Solanaceae > Datura > Datura stramonium. The sequence goes on from JACEIK010000792.1 coordinate 198,066, forward strand.
AGCCAAAAATTGTGAGGAGAAGCGGGAAAGGGAACAAGTGAGGGGTGCAACGTCCTCTGAATCGATGCTCCGTTAAGGGTTTGGTTAGAGGTCTGTTAGGTTTCTGTTAGATCGTGAGAAAGGAAGAGAAAATGAAGCGAAGATAAATGGGCTAAATGGACCGGGTCGCAGGGATTTTTGGGCTGTGATGCATCTGATTTGAGCTGTCGTGGAGTAACGGGCTGCGGATTCGTTAGTCCAAAGGTTTAAAGAGGAAGACAGGATGAGATTTGATTTAAAATGTAGTCAAAACTTTCAATTGCAGCCAAGTATTTGCTAAAATAATTTAAATCAGTTGAAGTCGAGACAAAAAAAAAATAAGGATCAGCCTTTGAATATAAAAATGAAATTTTCGGGTAATTTGAAACGAATTAATTACCAATTAATAATTTAAGCTTCTCAACTTAAATAAAATATAAATATTCATTCGCAGATAAAGACTAATTATAAATTAAGACGTAAATTATCCTGTGTTTGAATAAACTAAATACATATTTAATTAAAACTTTTTTTTGGAATATAAATTAATTTTTAGGCTAATAAACATGTTAAAGATAAGATAGGATTAATATCCGTAAAATATGTAATATAATATATACGTAATATATATTGGAGCATTTTGCTAAATAAAATGGCAAAATAACTCAAAAAAAAATAATTTTATAAAATCTATTAACTTGCAAAAATGAATGTTACGTTTTGTTTGAAAATCGAGAAGCTTAAATAATTTATCAATAGGTGGAAGGCCAAAATTGGATGTCAACAAACAACTTTCAGGATTTTATTTCAAACAGATTTTTTTTTGACGGATAATCTTTTTATTTTCTTATTTCCTTGGTCACTTTAAAACAAGTCAACATGCAAAAGCCTTTCGAATAAATGCATTTTCAGATAGCACATAAAAAAATGAACATGATGGTCTTTAGAAGAGGTACCTATCTTAGATGACTCAGTCCATGTGTTGAGTCCCACTAGGTCAAATGCACGTGATGCAAATAAAATGTAGCCTACAAGGCATAATCATTACTTGTGGTTTTGTTCTACTAAGTTTAACATTATGAATGGAAAGGTGTCTAGACTGGCTTACCCGACAACTCGGGTCGGGGAGGACCAATATAATTTACCGGTAGCATAGCTTTTTCGGTTCAGCGATGGTCCAACCCCTGCCTAACATGTGCAACTAATAATCCTGAACCGAAGTGTAACCGCACACATGCTCATCTCAAACAGAAAAATTTGTGGAGCGTATCCGCACACACATTGAAAAGTGATGAATGTGTTCAGAGACTCAGATGTGTGCGTGAGAGAAAATGATTTATATATACAATCACAGAATATCAAAGCGGTAAATAAACAAGCAAAAAGCACATTAGCCAACAAACATAATATATATATCGAAGAAATAAAGAAAGCCAAACATAAGGCAATATACAAAGCTTGAATTATGATTTTCCCAGCAGAGTCGCCATCTGTCACACCCTTTTTTTCCCTCCCCCTCCCCCATTTAAAGGAGGAGAAGAGTTTTTTTCAATTAAAATGACATTTAGCAAAGGGATTATTTATTTACAGAATCGTCACTTGGAATTGAGTTTTGGTATTCCAGGTCACTTTATTGAATTCCAAATCAAAATGAAAGTTTGACTCTAAGGTGTTTGGTGTACGAACTAGAAATTCGGGTAAGGATTTTGTTGACCGAGGGGAAGGTGTTAGGCACCCCTCGAGTCCGGTGGTTCTAGCACGATTGTTTTATTGATGTATATTTGGCTTACATTAGCTCTTGGATAAAATAAATTTCATTTGTCTCATATTACTATTGTCTTGCCTACCTTGCTTATTTATTCCTTCTCTTTTTGTGAAAGATTTGAAATTAATTCGCAACTCGTCTCGCTCCCTCATAAGTATTTAATAAATATGTAATTATAAAGGCTTGTGTAATTTTATATAATAACATCTATAATTAAATATATAATATTGTTATAAACATATTTGTATTATAGTGAATGTCTATAAAGGTATTTGTATTGGAATAGGATAC